>CAMZMU010000084.1:12762974-13211975 GCA_947311845.1 Poa pratensis
CCTAGGCATGTCCGCTACCAAGCCGGGGGCGGCCGCCACGCCGCACCGTCAGGTGGGTTCGGCGAAGGAAGGGGAGGAGCAGCGGCTGCGGGCGGCGCTGCGGCACCTGCAGGCGGAGGCCGGGGTGCTCGAGCGCCTCGTGTACAAGCACCGGAACCAGCACCGCGGCGCCGGCTACTTCCAGTACCTCATCAAGGTAGGCCTACTACCATGACCTGCTCGTCCCCCTCCCTCGCCGCGTTCCGGCTAGTGGCTCTGCACGACGAGTATATCTGGGTTGTGCGCGCAGGTGAGGAGGGACCTGAGCTGCTGCTCGGTTCCAATCTCGCGGAGGTCATCAGCGCCGCGTTCCCGGTCATCGTCGCCTCCGCAAGCCGGCAAACACCATTCTTGTTCCAAACAGGTTCGTCAGGCTTTGCATCCTAAAACAATATCTGTCACTTATTGCTGCATGATACACCGTCTCAGAAGTAATGTCCTTAAACAGTCCCTTCATCTCAGGAACATGTGGTCTTGTGATGATATTTTTTTGTGGTTTGATATTCATCATAGGAGGTGTAGTAAAGAAAAGCTCGCTGCCTGCACTTTAGCTAGAAGCTTTCATTTGCATGTGCAGTGCTTATTGCTCGGGAGTTCAGATTATTCATTTGTTTTTATTCTTTTCGATGATGCCATTGTTTTTTATTCATCTAGTCGGGTTATCTCTTAATGTCCTCTTTTATAGGCAGGGTAAGAAGAAGCCTGGTGCAAACCATAGCCACTATAAGAGGCTTTTGGGGGTTGCCCCGCTTTCTATCCCCAGGTGTGTTCTATTGTTGTTGACATTGTTGCAGTTTGCAAACTATCTTATTGTACTGATACAAATATTTTGGTGGAATGAAATGTAATGTTGGAGTTGATAGAACATAACTGTTTGTTTATTGTGTTTCGTTTCAAGTGAATGAGTTATCCGATATTGGAATTTAATTTCAGAAGTCTACCAATATTGCCAGGTTGTCTTACTACTATGTTTAAGCTATGTAGGAATCAGTAACAAAGTTTGTGTTTCCTTGCATGTTGGAAGGCCTCCAACGACTTGTATTTAGTATAAACTCATTAGTTCTTTCAGATTGTATGGTACATGAAGCTCTTTACCTGAGAAATCCTGGGTTTTTGGAAATGGGTCCACTGTATCATGGCAGGAGTAGCAGCGTGGGTGGAGTTCCATGAAAGGGAAGTATTGTAAGAGTCCATTAGGAAAATATAGGATTAGGAAAGAGTCTGATTGTATAAGTAAAGGTCTAGGTCTGATCGTATTAGTAGAGGTCAAGGGCCTGAACATCCATCCATTATATAAGGATGACATTAGAATGTATCCATGTTGGAGACAAGCAAGAACAATCAATATAATCTCTCCTTAGTTATTCTCTCTTCTCAACCTATGGCTACCCAATCTCTTGTAGCCACGCGTCTAGCTATCTCTGCACGGTGTTTCCCGTTGTGGATCTAAGACCACAACATCCTCATTTAGTTACATGATATGTACTGCTGGAGTAGTCTTTGTGGTTTACAGCTCTTTGTGATCAGCTTCGAGACATGAAATAGCTAACTTAGTTTTCACTTTGAAGGAAAACACTAACGTTTTCTGAATTATGTGCAGATGGTTGAACCTGTCATGAAGGGAGCAGTGTATCCTTTTTCTTGTTTCGTTGTTTCTGTTGTTTCTTTTCACAGAAATGAAATAATGTGTACCTCAAAACACTTTACCATCTGTTTAATGTACCAAAAAAAATCTAGTTACTCACATACCAACTTTTTTGAAGCAAACATTCACAATTTGGTTGCTAGATGTACAAAGTTCCTTAACCCATACTACAGTCAGATCACATTTTTGCTTGCTAGATCATTTTTCATAGAGCTTTGTACTGCAGTGTTGGCTTTGCTTGCGCGAGTGAGAGTCCTGATCCAACAGGTGAGCGTCATAGTCTACAGGCATGGTTACAAATGATTTTATCAAACAAATTCAAATAATAAACGGCACACATTATTTGTACAGCAACTAAGTTGGAAGTCAAACTGTAATATGTATTATTCTTGGAACGTAAGAAATATCAACTTGGAACCATATGTCTCACCTTCTTTGTCTGTTTACTGCGAAGATTTTGCTGAAGACACTGACCCTATGCTACTGTGTTCACAGATGTTGCTTGACGTTGTATCAGTTTATAATAAGGTTACTGATCTTACCGATAGGAAGCAGGCTGTCAAGATCACTATTGATAAAGTGCAGGTATGTTTTGCTTCCACTGTTCCACACTAGCACTTTGTATCCTTGTCAATCATTAAAAAAGCTGTACTACCTAAGATCATGTTTTTACACAAAATGGAGTGGCTGGAACTTGTAGTATTCTCAATACATAACTCTCTTGTTTTTGTCTTTTCGTTTCCACAGGCTTTCAGAGAGTACTACCCCTCGAGCAACGATCCAAGTACTATCCTGGAGTGTGTATGGGTGAAGGATAAATTTGTTTTGCACGAAATGACTAAATCTAGCTGTCAGAAAACCCAAGATGATGATCACAGGTCATGTTCTCCAGATGCATTAATCAAGTATGAGACCCTTGGACCCGTTAGTGAAGGTTGGGACACTATCTTCTCACATTCATGATATATAAGAAACATTTTGAGTTCTCTGTCGCATTTTCTGCAATACTTGTACATGACTGCCTACTGACACATGCAATTGTATCTTTAAGGCATGCATATGGATAATTGTTTTTTGTTGAGTAATTTGAAATGACTATATAATATGTATTATCAGTAAATAGTAGAAAATCATATTAAATGAATACGAATGGACGTGAAGCACCTTGGTGGCTTATTACATTATTAGAGCATATGTCCAGTTGACTATCTATAAGTTCTGATGACACTCAAGTATATTTTCTAATAACATCTATATGTCTCTTATGGTAGATGACATTTGACAAAGCACTCAAGAGTACGCATTTGGGATACTTGACTTGCCATTGAACTACTGCTGGCTGTTTAGCATAATATTTTTGTATTATAGCCATATCTTGATATGCCAGAACCATTAGTTAGCCTCGCTGAATGATAGTTGAGACTGCTTACAGAAAGAACATACTCTGTAATTGTAACTACGATTTGACTTGGGGTTAGTTTCCTTCTAAAAGTTAGAACATCTATTAGGATGCATACTCCAGTTAGAAATTGAAATAAAGTGCATGTGTTGTTCTGTGTAACCTAACCAAAATGCTATATGTTTCGTTAGCAATTGTTTGTTATGTTATTTAGTAGAATTAAATGCTCGTTTATTTATGCTTCTATCGTGTCATACTCTAAAAAGGTCCTTATAAGCTCTAATGCTGCACTCTTGACATACCAGAGATGGAAAACATTGATGGATTGAACTCCCCAGCCAAGCAAGATCATGCTTCTCTGGCAGACCAACCAGATAAAGCCATCCATTGCGGCGATGCTGGAGATTCTCATATTGGGAGACAATTACCAAATGAAGACTCTACGAGTTCCCTTCCTGCTGCGCACCCTGTGCCTGTGCATTTGACTCCACGCACGGATGTGAAGCCTGACACGAGGAAGAGAGTGGCGTTCATCGCAGTGGGGAAAACAAAAGTTACCGTGACACGAACTGAAACTACATCATTGGAAGTAACCAAGAAGCAAAGAGTGGAGGTGACTCCACACACCACTGCAGATCCTGCTTTGTAACTGCCACCGAAGAGGCCCGTCTCGTGGCCGGCCGTGGAATGTATGATAAGGATGATAATAAAGAAGAGAGCACTGGAATTCGGGATCCAAAGACACTCTCTGTTGATAATCAGCTTTGTACGTGTACTGTGTGGCTGGTAATAGCGTCCATCGACGTATGGACGTGGTTGCATGTAGGGATGCCCCTGAATCATCCGTCTGAGCTACCAACATGCATTATTGGTGGTCCTCGACGGACACAACTCGTGTAGCACGCGCACCGGCGCACGACGGCGGCCGGCCATCGACGGCGGGGATCTCCCTCCGGTAGCCATCTTCCCTGCTTTCTTTCAGTTTCAGGTAAGTGTACCTCCGTGTCAAAAAACAGTAAGCGAGAGAGACTGATCGGCCAAGGTACGCTGTCACAAGGAAGAAAAGTCATCAGCAGTGAGAAGAAAAGGCATACACTACGAACGTGGTTAAGCGTCCACCACAGAAATCTCCTGGCCACGGCTGTCCGATCGATGTACAGTCAAGGTGGGCCACTGTCATGTGGTTATGTTGGCCAAAAACGGATGGTAGCTACTCCTGCACAAATACAAACAAGGACATGTTTCGCTCCCACGTACGGCGATCGGGACATGCTAGCTAGCTCCGGTCTTTAGTGTCTTTAAAGCGGTCGTATCCGCTATCCGATTAGATAGAATATATGTTTATATACAGAATTTTGGTTTAGGGAAAATCCCAAAACGTCTCTTTGGATGACGTTCGCTCAAACCTCATCATGCATACGTACATATATGATTAATAGCATAACAAATATAAGTGGATACAAGCCTGCGTGAAAAATGACAATACGAACATTTTCTAAAACTTGAGCTCAGCCGGATATTTTACGAATTGACCCTTTGTCATGGCACCAGTTCTCCCAGCGTGCGGCCGTGGTTCTATTGCATGGCTCCATGTGCCGTGTCATTTTCCCACCATAGAGCACAAGGCAATGTAAACACAGTGCATATGGCCTCGGCGCCATGCTTTTGTGGCCCCACCATAGGCAGCCCAACCCCCACCTATTTTTCTTCTTCCAGCCCGAGCACACCCTTCTCTCCTCAAACCATATACTTTGTCTTTCCTCACATTCCTCCAAATCGGTCTTCGTGGATTTCGATGTCTCTCTGTTCCACAAGGCAATCTCCCTTATTCCCCTTCTTTTTGTCCAGCTAAAATCTTGTTCCACAAGGCACCAGTGGAACTCGGTCGTGAACTCCCACCACCGTCGGCAGTGTAGCTAGCATAGGTATCCCTAGCTCCCTACTCTCGCGCACCCCATGGTTTTACAGAAGCTAAGAGTCCACTCCCCCTTGAGACACACTGTTCTCGCCGGACAAGACGCTCATCGTATCGCAACACAACACCATGATGGTCGCTTGGAGCTCCAGTTCGCAGCCATTACAAGCTCATATGGCGCCAGGGCCAAATCGGGCTCCGACGGGCAATGGTTAGGATTTGCAATTGACCGACGACTAGGTCCTTCACCAACGGCAAATCCTTGTCATTGCCCACCGGAAACGACGGCCCAGCCGCCATATGTGCTTCGTATGAGTTGGAAAAAATCTGCGTTCCTCTGAATAGGAGTCTTTTTTTAATATTAATTGTGACATCGCGCTACCTGTTGCTTAATTTAAAATACACGCACAAGGCGAGGTCTGTAGGAGTGACCAGTGACCACACACTACGTACCACCCCTAGCTCAAACTTTTTTTTTCATACGCCTCCCAAAGGGGAGCCGGGTTCCATTACCAGAGATAACAGAACAGGAATCCAATATTACAAACCAAGAGAAAAATAAAAAGCAAAACATCCCCAGATTATGAAGAGTAAACTATCATCAACTCCCAGCTAGTACTCAGGAAGACGGAAGTCAAGGTAACAGACTAGGAACAACAGCTGTTCACAGGCAGCGGCAACTGAACAGAGATAACACTACCAGAGGGCAGTACACTACAGCAACGGGATTAGTCTTCATAAGAGCCTCGCGAAAACTCCCAGCTTCAAACTGCGCCTCAAACACCAGGAGTCTCATCACCATTTTCGTCGCGTGCAACACCAATCGTCGGGCCCGTCCCACTCCCACTGGCCATCGCAGCATATGACGCCAGCGCCACCTGCTGCAGTCTATCAGCTCCTTCCTCAAGCATCGTCTTCTCCTCCTCCTTCTAGAGACCTGCCCAGTGACGCATGAAAACACACATGTAACACACAATCTTCACGGGAGAGGAGATAAGTTTCCCCTCAAAACATGCACGATTACGAATTTTCCAAATCGCCCAGCAAAGGGAGGCGAGGCACACCACATGCAAATTAGTACGAAAAGGCAACAATTTGGCAATCCACCAAAAGTACTGAGTAAAACAAGTCGGTCTAGCATTACCACCAAGAGCTGTACTTACAGCGCTCCAGACAAAAATCGCAGCAGGACACAGAAAGAAAAGATGTGAGATGGTTTCATTTTCTGGACAAAATCTACTGGTATAATTCCCAACCCACTTCCTTTTTTTCATGTTATCCTTCGTAGCTATGGCATTGTGCCATATAAGCCAAAGCCAGATTTTAATTTTGAGGGGAAGTTTAGCCGTCCACAAGTGTTTAAAAGATCTGTCAGGGCCACTAGATGACAGCTTTCTATACATCGACTTCACTGTAAACTTTCCATTTTTAGTGAACTTCCATCTAGGTCGGTCTTTACCCGCACCAAAGGCTACTGCTAGCAAAGAACTTCTCAAGGCACTAGCCTGCCCTTGGGCAGTAGGGTCTAACCATTTACGGAAAGTCATGATCCAATCTCGATCCGCCATTTCTTTCACAGTGAGATTCTGCTGCTCGCATATCTCGAATAGCTGAGGGAGACTCTCAAACAGAGGAGAGTCACCAAGCCACGAATCATGCCAAAAGCTAGTCTCATTTCCACCAAACACCACCATTTTTCTCCCCTGCAGATAATATTTCTTCACTTTCTGAAGATCTTTCCAAACCGGAGAGTCATTCTGCTTAAACCTCACATTCCAAATACCTCTGTCGACCCCATATTTTGCTCGGACAAAATCCTGCCACAAACCATCCTCACTCTCCAATTTCCACCACCATTTGCACAACAGAGCAACATTGAGGATTTTCAAATTTTTGATTCCTAAACCCCCTTTCTCCCTAGGCCGACAAATAAACTGCCACTTCACCATGTGATATTTTTTCTTTTTCTTCCCAACATTAGCCCAAAAGAACTTCCGAATGATTTTAGTCAAATTTTCCAAATTGGTGTCATGTAACAGGTACATAGACATTAGATAGATTGGCACCCACTGAGGGAGGATTGAATCTGAATAAACCTACCACCAACCGAAGTTGAGTTTCCAACCCAGCCATCCAATTTTTTTCTAAGTTTATCACACACAGGATCCAAGTCCGCAACCCGTAACCTGGAGCTACTCACAGGAACTCCCAGGTATTTAATAGGCCAGCTACCTAACTGGCATCCAAACATGTTAGCATACATTAAACCTTTCTCATTATCTTTCAAAACCAACATAATTTCACTCTTGTCAAAATTTATTTTCAGACCAGACATTGCCTCAAACATGTATAAAATTAATTTCAAGTGAGTAGCTTGATTCACATTGTCTTGAATCAACAGAATTGTGTCATCCGCATACTGTAGAATAGCAACACCTCTATTGATCAAATGAGACACCAAACCAACCACCAGACCATTTTCCTGAGCTTGCTTAACCATTTTAGCTAGATTTTCCGCTGCCATATTAAAGAGGAAGGGAGAGAAGGGATCACCCTGTCTCACCCCTCTACGGCTAGCAAAGTCTCTACCCCTACTGTTATTTATTTTCACACAGAGAGTACCATTTCTGACAATGTCATTCACCCACTTACACCATTTTCTGCTAAAACCTTTCTGTGCAACACATTTAAGCAGGAAATTCCAATCCACTTTGTCGTAAGCTTTCTCGAAATCGAGCTTCAAGATAACCCCTTGTTGCTTTTTCCTTCGAGACTCATGCAGAATTTCCTGCAGGGAAACTACCCCATCCATGATGTTTCTACCCTTAATGAAAGCATTTTGACAACTCGAGATCAATTTGCCCATAAAAGGTTCCATTCTAATTGTGACAACCTTTGTTAGAATTTTATACAAGACCTGTAGTAAGCAGATAGGTCTATATTTTTGGATAGAGTCAGCATCCGGAGTTTTCTGCAATAGAATAATCATTCCAAAGTTCAATCTGTACAAGTCAAGTTTTTCTGCATGCCAATCCGCAAAAATATTCATGATGTCATGCTTAACGATATCCCAGCAACTCTGAAAGAATTCAACCGGCATACCATCAGGTCCAGGAGCCTTATTTTTTACCATAGAGTCGAGGGCCTCCTTTACCTCTTTTTCACATAAGGGTTTGTCAAGGATAAGATTATCTTCCGAGGAGAGTCTTTCTTGAACATCCCAAACATTAGCATCCAAAGATAATTTGTCCCCTTCCCCATACCCAAACAACATTTTGTAGTATTCAGTAGCATGCGCCAAAAGGGCTTCAGTACCCTGAATCACCACATCATCGTTTTTCAGAGTGTACATTGTATTTTTCCTCTTCCTACCGTTCGCAACCTTATGAAAGTACGCCGTGTTAGAGTCCCCTTGCAGCAACCAGCGAACACTAGATCGACTAAACCAATATTTTTCCTCCTCTTCATAGATTTCCATCAGGCGTTTTTGAATGTAACTTTTCCTAGCATATTGGTCACCAGAGAGTAAACCATCTTCTTCCAGCACCTCCAACACACCAAGTTCATCAGTGAGCTCTTTCTTTTGCTGAATGGAGTCTCCTCTAACATTAGCCCCCCATCCTTTTAGACTATTCTTAGTCTTTTTTATTTTACTTTGCACTATACCAATGCTGTCGGATACATCCACAGAGGATTTCCACGCAAGAGAAACTCTTGCATGAAAGCCAGAGTGGGAAATCCAGCTTTTCTCAAACCTAAACTCTCTATTTTTATGCTCCATCTGTTCCCCAGAATCCAACAACAGAGGGTTGTGATCTGACATTACTCTTGGAATTTTTCTTACTTGAGTTAAAGGAAAAAGAGTTTCCCACTCATCATTCATCAAAACTCTGTCAAGTTTCTCCAGAGTAGGATCCTGCTGACTATTTGTCCAAGTGTATTGCCCTCCCGACATATCAACCTCTCACAGAGCCGCTGCACTAATGATAGCATTAAACAACACAGAGAACCTTGTGACACCCCCACCTTTATTCTTCTCATGTGCAAATCTCAAAATATTAAAGTCACCTCCAATTACCGTAGGCACCGAAAGATTTGAGCAGATTTCCTCCAATTTAGTCAAGAATTCTTCCTTCTCATCATCCTGAGCCGCCCCATAGACCACAACCAGACACAACTCTTTCAGAAGTTTCTTATCGAAAACATTGGCCATAACAAAACATCTTCCAGTAGTGGAATTAAGAACATCAAATCTAGAGGATTTGATTCCACACAGGATCCCTCCTGACCTTCCCACCGAGGGAGACCAAAGCCAGGAAAAAGTGTTATCGGGATCAAATTTTCTCCACACCGTTTGGTCCATTTTTTTCTTCATCGTTTCTTGCAACCCCACAAAATCCAACTGATGATTAAACAAAATATCACGCAGTGAAAAAGAAAAACCCTTCTTACCCACACCCTGCAATTCATAAAGAGACCTAACATTAAAAATTACTTTTTAGTTTTACTCCTGGTTCTAGGCCCAACCACAACATCACGCAGAGGGTAATGTTTGGCGCCTTTCCCAAGGGAATTAGTACCACTAAGACTAGTCACAATGGGAGTAACTTAGCTAGTAACATCACACATCTCAAGACCATTTTGCTTATGTGGCATGTAGTTAATGAGGAGAGAGGTGTTTGGAGTAACTTAGCTAGTTACCGTAACATCACACTTATCAAGACAAAATGAGTCTATAGTGCAATAAATAAGATCTTATATGACACCACAATGATGTTACTCCCCACTGTGAAGGTGGTAACATAGACTAGTAACATCACCATGTTACTACTCTATGTTACTCCCCATTATGACTAGTCTAAGGGGCACTCCCTGATTTGACTTTTTCTTACCCGACATTTTCTTAGCATTTTTCCTCGACCTTTTTGATAGCACCGGGGTAAACTCCCCATCTTCCACATCACTAACAGTTTGATCAGCATTCTCGCCAACAAAAGATTCATCGCGAACCTCCTCACTGTTTTTATCAGGAGCCAACTCACGGGAAGAAGACCCCTAGCTCAAACTAACCAGACCTTGTCAACATGAGCTTCGCGGTGAGCAAGTGCCCGCCGGTGATGGTCCGCCCGTCGTCGACGGAGCTGACGCCAGCGCCGGTGAAGACGAAGCATGCGCAGGTGAAGCTGTCGTCGTGGGACAGCAGCTACATGGGCTTTCAGGTCACGGCCCTTCTCCTCTTCGATGGCCCGGTCAACCAGCCCGTCGAGGCCGTCAAGAAGGGCCTCTCCCGTGCGCTGGTCCACTACGCCCCCGTCGCCGGCCGCCTCGTCGACGATGACGAAGAGGTCCTCAGCGTCACGTGCACCGGCGAGGGTGTTCCGTTCGTGGCGGCGACGGCGGACTGCGCCATGGCGGAACACGGCGGGCTCCTCGACGGCGCGCCGTTCTCGGCGGGCCTCCTTGACGACCTGGCCGTGTACTACCACCCGGTAGCGCGGCGCACGGACCCGCTGCTGCTGATGCAGGTCACAGAGTTCGCGTGCGGCGGGTTCTCCGTCGGCGTGACGTGGAACCACACGCTGGCCGACGGCGACGGCATGGCGCAGTTCCTCCAGGACGTCGGCAACCTCGCACGCGCAGACGAGTCGGCAGTTTCATTGCCTTTGAGGGACAGCGGCGCGGTGTCGCTGCCGCTGCTATCGCCCCCGGTGGTCGCCGCGAAGCAGTGGCTGATGCTGGATCGCGGCGGCATGGGCCTCACGTACCTGGACATCACCGTCCCGGCGACGCTCATCAACCGCATCAAGTCCGAGTACAAGGCCGCCCACGCCGGCGATGGCGGATACTGCACGACGTTCGAGGCGGCCGTGGCAGTGCTCTGGCGGTGCCGCACCCGCGCCATCATCGGCGACAACCACGACCCGTCCACGCCGGCGCCGCTGGCCTTCTTCGTGAACGCCCGCAAGCACGTGCGCGCCCCGGCCGGGTACTACGGCAACTGCGCTGTGGCGCAGGTGGCATTCGCGACGGCCGGCGAGGTCGCCGGCGGCGATATCGGAGGCGTGGTCGATCTGATCAAGCGTGCCAAGGACGGGGTGCCCGAGCTGCTGAATGACATGCGCGGCGGCGGCGGGGTGAAGGGGGTGGCGGAGATGGGCCCTGAGGAGATGTCCGCGGTGTTCGGGTACAACGCGCTGATGGTGACGAGCTGGCGGAACATTGCGTTCGACGGCGTCGATTTCGGCGGTGGGGTGCCGGCGAGGGTGGTGGGGAGGTGGCAGCAGTCCACCGTCCCTGGCTGCATGGCGTTCCTGTCCTGCAGGGCAACGGCGGACGCCGGCGAGAGGATGTTGACGCAGTGCGTCAGGGAGGAGCACGCCGCCGCCTTGCTCGAGGAGCTCCACATGCTCGCCACCGCCGATTCGCCGGTCTTGTCAGTGTCCGCATGAATTGTGTTACGTCTACATGATCGATTCGTGTGTATTTTGCTTTGATTTCGATTGGAAGTTTCTCTGCCTGCCTGTGGCTGCCTGTGCGGCTGTGCCTGGATGAACCACGTCTCGTATCAACGCCGTTTTTTTTTCATGCTAATACGATTCTCATTGATAAATAAAAGACGCGATACAAAATATGTATACACCGATCTTACAGATCTGCAAAGATAGGATAAACCTATGTGACAAACCAACGCCTATCCATCATTTTCGGCACCACCATAGCAGTCACCAAAGAAAAAATAGACAGATTAGCTCTTCACCCGATCTCGACGCGGCTCCATCGCTGATCATCGGCGCCGTTGCAGATTCCTGGAGATTCGCATTACCCAGCGTCATGATGTATACTTGTATTCATACTAACCATCCTACCGTATTCCCATCAGATTATTTTCTGACACGAGAGTTACCCGACGGTACAATACGCCGTACACCTTTCACGTGTCGGACCGTAATATCGTACACAATTTTCGACAAAAGAAATGCCATAATATAAAAAAATGCACTAACATAATATAAGAACCAGTTTTGCGGAACACAGTACAAAGTACAAACGCAGACGCTCACATACACGTACACACTCACGCCTATGAATGCACACGCTAACCCTATTAGCACTTTCGAAAGACTGAACTAGCGGTCGGGTCTTGAGATTGACGAAATCATCAGAGGCAATTCGCTGTCGACGGGAATGTCGCCTCCAACTGAAAAATATTCTCATTTACGCCTAAATGAGAAACAACAGTGTCAAACTTGGGGTTTGAACCACCATCCTAATCATCCTACCACAGACGTGTTCTATATAAAAACTAGTCGAGACATTAAATATGCACATAACTAATGATATCGTACACATATCCGTATCGTGCTAGCGACTGGGGCCACGTAAGTACCATCTGACACGTTGGAAGTGTGTCAACATGCGTTTATATTCAGCTTTTTCTTAGAAATGGGGTGCGGATCCCCGGCCTCTGCATCAAAATGACGCACACAGCCATCCGCCATTATTACCAAGTATCAATATTTATAATTCTGTACATGGCATCAAATATACCGCCATACCGGGAAATCCCATGTAATAATATTGAATGCACGTGTCAAACATACCGGGATATCTTAGTATGACAAATTACTTCTATAAAACCTGAAGCCTGAGCCCTATGTTTGCCCCCATCCACGTCACCCCGATTAATCTGGTTCGTCAGATCGGCTAAAAACGCCTTGCTGTTTCACAGGTGACCGTTGGATGCGCTGTTTGCGCTATTCATGCGCCCCTCCGCGCCAGAGCTCGGGTTCATGTGCGCCCCTCCGCGCCCGCGAAGACTTTGCGTCCGCGCTCGTTTCGTGTCCGCGCACGTCGTCGCGCACGTCGCCCCTGTCCTGCGGCCGTCTCCTTCTCCCCCCATCCCGTGCCTCAGTCCCTTCCCTGCTTCACTCCTCCCTCCTCCTTCTTTCCTTCTTCCTCTCTCCAGCACGGTAGCAGCTCCTCTGGAATCCATGGCGGCTGCGTCCTGCGCCTGCTTCCCCGGTTGAGTTGAGTTCCTCCTTCTTCCTCTCCTTCCGCCGCTCCTCCTTCGGCTGCTTTTCCCGCG
This sequence comes from Poa pratensis, assembly GCA_947311845.1. Lineage (NCBI taxonomy): Eukaryota > Viridiplantae > Streptophyta > Magnoliopsida > Poales > Poaceae > Poa > Poa pratensis. Next base: position 12,776,059 of record CAMZMU010000084.1, read on the forward strand.
TCGGGATTCCTTCTCCATTGTCTCGCGAGTAGATCTTGATTCGTTGTTTTTGTTTGGATATCTGTTGCTCGGTCTGCTGGGTGAGTTGATTTTCTCACCTGCGATGTGGGTTAGGCTGTGATTAGATCTTGATTCGTTGTTTTTGTTTCCTGATTTCAGGTGCGCGTGGATATCTGTTGCTCGGTCTGCTGGGTGAGTTGATTTTCTCACCTGCGATGTGTTCGTCGAAATGTCTGCTCCAATGATGTGTCTTTATCTGGCCTAAGATTTCTGTTGCTATTGTAGGTTTTCCTCGCCTGGATCTGTTCGTGCTTGTTGCTCGGGTTTGTAGCTGCTGCTCCCTCTCAGAGAAAATTGGTAAGCAATCAGCTATTTCTACAGAAACACACGGCTCTCTTGTTCGACGAAATGCTTGTTCTTGAGATGTGACTGTTTCTGTAGGTATTCGTTTCCTGGATCTGTTGCTGCTGCTCTTGGTAAGCAATCAGCTATTTCTACAGAAACACACGGCTCTCTTGTTCGACGAAATGCTTGTTCTTGAGATGTGACTGTTTCTGTAGGTATTCGTTTCCTGGATCTGTTGCTGCTGCTCCCCAAAGATATTGGTGAGTAAAAACTCTGCTCTGCTCTGTTTCACTTTGCTCTGCTCCATGGAGTTTCACCTTGCTCTGCTCTGTTTTGTCAAAATGTTTCTTATGTACATATGTGATGCTGTTGGTTTGGAAGAATTTGTTTCTGTTCTGGACCTATCTTTGTATATTACTTACATTCCTATATTACTTACTCTGTTAAATTAAGTAGATATGTTTCCACGGCATGATCTCAATATTGAACCTTTTTTTCATGGCTAAAAAGCAAAGGCAAGAACCTGCAGCACAACAGCTTGACTTTTTTTTATTTGTGTTAAAAGTAAACATGAAGCTCTCATAAGGTACGGATGTATTCCTGGATAATGGACTTGTCATGCTCCTTGTTATGCCACTCTGATTTATATCGTCCAGTATTTCTTGGTGGCCTCCGAGATGACACTCTGATTTATTTATATGTCACTATGATTTATAATTTGTCCCACCATAACCTACATGTACCTCTGTATACTTTGCTCACACTGTCCTTTTTGAACGGTAGGAATGTTCTATGATTTAGATAGGAATAAGTATTGTTTTTCTACTTCAAGTTTAAAAGAAGAGAGTGGGTTCTCAAATACATGGAGATTCCCTGGAGGTGTTTGGTTGTTTTTACTTTTCAGTAATGCAACAGTGTGTACTAATTCTTTTGCGAAGTGGAACAGTGTGTACTCTGTTTTGTTAAAATGTTTCTTATGTACATATGTGATGCTGCTGGTTTGGAAGAATTTGTTTCTGTTCTGGACCTATCTTTGATGTTTGTGCTTGTTATTTTTTCTTGTCCTTGTGCAGGTTTGAAGGAATTCTGCTGCTGACGCTTCCTCTGTCCGTGGTGTTGCCGTGCTGCTGGTCCTTGGCAGGTATCTATGTTCTCCTCTCTATTATTTCTTTCTTTACATTCCTGTATTACTTACATTCCTATATTACTTACTCTGTTCTTGCTGCTGCGGAATATTCCCGCGTGTTGTGTCTGTGTATTCATTAATTTCCTCATTGCTTATTTTGCGATGCTCCACAGGATGTGCTCTGTTGTTTCATTCGTTCTTCCTATTTTAGAGACCCTTGCAGTGCGTTGTGCTTTGCCTGCATTGTTTTACCTACGTGAGGTTACCGAGGATGGGTCCGTGCTTGCTGGGGTCGAACTTGAGCTTCCGAGTGATGGCGTGGGCGCGGTAGGCAAGAGGAAGTTCTTCTGGAGTGTCGCTTGGTCTGGCTGCTTGGATGCTTATGACCAGGCTGCCATGGAGGCCATCAGGTTTTTGCAAGGAGTATATGGGTTCGTTGTCCGAGACTACAACTACGACGCCATATTAGTGTATAGGGACTCTGTGCGTTCTGCAGTTGCAGTCGCTGCTTCGGCTGTTCGTTGTGTTGCACGGTTAGAGAGGAGGGTAGGCGAGTGTTAGTTCCCCATGGTGTCCCTATTGTTCCTGTCGTGGACCAAAATGTGAGGCAGGTGTCGTTTGATTGGCAGCTGTTGTACGCGCGGCTTGTATCGTCCCTGCGCCAGGTTTAATGCCTGCACTCTGTAACTGCGCCTACTGGCGTTCTTGTGTTGTTTGTGATTCTCTGCAGTTATTGAAATAAAATGCCCTTGGCTTCTTCCTCCTCCTGGTCCCGCCTTCCATTTATTAAAAAAAAAACCTTGGATTTAGGTTTGTGTAGTCAAGAAAGCCCATGGATTCTGGTCTACGCCCTTCTCTTCCTCCTTGTTGTCTTTGTGTGTCCTCTCATCAAGTTGAGGCAGCGTTTATGTGGCTTCCCTTTGTTGGGCCTACTGGGCTTGGTATTTCTAGGTGGGCTTCATTTACTGATAGTCTAGCATTCAGTATGGGCTTAGTATTTGTATGTGGGCTTCGTTTACTCATTGTCTTGCTTTCATGGGCCTGTTTGGTTTAGGGTTTCTGTATGGGCTTCTTTAGGGCTTATGAAGTAGGATCATGCTTATCGTGGTTTACTTTGTTTAATTTCTTTTATCAGTGAGCTTTCCTTGGTTTAGTTTGTTCAAAAACTTAGGTCCTTTTATTTCTTTGTTTACCTTTCTAATGAAGTGCTACTTATCTTGCTTTACTTTGTTTACTTTCTGTTGACAGTGAACTTCCCTTTCTTTTAGCCAGTAAATTGCTGCTTACCTTGCTTTACTTTCTTTACTTTCTTTTGTCAGTGAACTTCCCTTGGTTCATTTTGTTCAAGGACTTAGGTCCTTTTCTTTTAGGTTTTCTTTTAGACAGGGTATAAATGGTTTCTGTGAATATTGGCCTATCATTCAGTTGTGCTTGATTTATGTGACTTCCCTTTGCCGAGCCTTTTGAGTCTAGGATTTCTGGATGGGCTTCTTCGGGGCTTTTATTTTTATTAGAAATCTATAGACCTTTTATGTACTGTTTTTATTTCAAAAAACAGATTCGATAAAGATTCAGTTCGATTTTTTCTTCTCTTTCTGTCCCTTGGTTTAGTTTGTTCGAGGGAGTGGCCGTCTTTTCATTTGGTTTGTGCTCTTTTTATGTGTTTGTTTAGTCTGTTCCTCTTTCTTTATTTTATGAAAAAACTTTAGGCTTCGTCCATTATGTTATAAAGCAGTGTGCATTTTCTGGGCCATGTTTTTATTTTGTACATTCAGTTGTGCTTGATTTATGTGACTTCCCTTTGCCGAGCCTTTTGGGTCTAGGATTTCTAGATGGGCTTCTTCGGGGCTTTTATTTTTAGTCTGTTCCTCTTTCTTTATTTTATGAAAAAACTTTAGGCTTCGTCCATTATGTTATAAATCAGTGTGCATTTTCTGGGCCATGTTTTTATTTTGTACATTCAGTAGGTTTCTTAGTCTGTGTTGCTTCAGCCTTAGTTATTCCTTTTTCCTGTGATTACCAGTTATTTCGCCATGCCCTTTCTTCTGCCTGTGCCCTAGCATCGGTGCCATGGTTCGCCCTCGTGTTGTTGGTCCAAGAGTTCCTTCTGTACCAGTGGCTGCTCCTCTTGCTGTTCGTCGCAGTCATCGTGCTGTTCGTCCAACGGCGCGTTATGTGGTGGTGCCTGCTCCTCCTGCTGGTCGTCGCATTCATCGTGCAGTTCCTGGAATAACTGGTGCCGTGGCCGTGAATCCTCCTCCTGCCGAGAGCCGCATTCAGCGTGCCCCTCACCGACAAACGGTGCAGCCCGTGTGTGACAGACCTTTGATATCATGGTATCGCAAGAGAAAACGTAGGTCCTTTACATTTTCTTGTTGAGTGCTCTTTCGTCCTGCCTGATGGTGCCTCACTGCTACTTCTTTCATTGTCTTGTTTGATTTGCTATAGGAGATGGTTTTTTCCCATTTCTTAGTAAGGAGGTTGCTGCTAAGAATCGCAAGATACGTAAGGTTATACACGATAGAAAGATGGGTCGTACGCCAGGTGCAGACCTAGCTTCCTCACTGGTATTAGTTTGGTTCAGTTTGTTAGCTGCTGTGTACGTCCAGTGAATTTCTCTCTGTGTGTGGTTCATACAGACGCTCCTTTTTCTTCACCCTCAGACCCTTCTTGGGTTGGCTTCACGGCTGAAGAAGCTGAAATTTTAAAAGGTAAGGTTTGCACTGTGTGCTTTGTTTGCCTGCGTTGGGTGTTCTTATATTCGCCGTGTTTGTGACTGAAGATGAGGCTTTCCTGTAGCTGGATACTATCCGAGGTCTTATTATGGTGGCCCAGCGTTTATGTGTGCTAAATGCACATCCAGCTATTGGTTCCAGGAGAGGGTGGTGTCGGCTTCTTCGATAATAAATAGACGAATTGTCTACAACAATTGCTGCAAAGGAGGGAAGGTCTTTGTTCAACCGTTCAAGAAACCGCCTCCGTTTCTTCAAGAGCTAATTAACTTTGCTGGTCCTTCACGTAGCAAGGATTTTATTGAAAAAATTCGACAGTACAATTGCCTCTTTGCTTTTACTTCCATGGGAGCAACCATAGACCGTTCCCTAAACAATGGTGGTGGTCCAAACATTTTCAAAATATCTGGCCAGGTCTGTCACAGAATGGGGTCCCTTCTACCTCAAGAAGGAGAACGGCCAAAATTTGCAGAGTTATATTCATATCACGGTGGAAATGAGGCCGATAATCGAATACAGGCTTTACACAAGGATGATAAAACTGAGGGGGGTTTAGATATATCGATTGTTAATGAGCTTACTAAAATGCTTGATACCCATAATTCTCTTGTCAAAAAATGGCGCATGGCTAAGGAGGTGCTATTAGAAAATAGCTTTGCTGAGGTCTCCATTCGTATAGTTGCTCCTGGTCCTGATGATGGCCCTCAGTATAACCTGCCTTCCACCGATGAGCTTGCGTGCTTAGTGGTTGGGGAACTTACCTTGGAGACTCCTTGTCGGGACATAATAGTGCGTGGTAGAGGTACCCATTTACAGCAGATATCTTCTTTACATCCTGCTTATATGGCTCTACAATACCCTCTTCTGTTTCCATACGGTGAGCGTGGGTTTCAGCTGGGTGTTAAGTACCTTGGAATAGATCCCTTGGACACCTCAAAAAGACAGAAAGTGACCATGCAGGACTTCTATTCGTTTTGTGCTCACTATAAGGAGGGCCAGCATAACCCTTACCTTTCATGTGGTTTATTGTCTGATCAGGCTATAGTGGACTCTCGTGCTTGCATTGATGAATGTAGGCTTCGTTTTATCTTGCTAAGCAACGACGATATGAGGGCCGAGAATCTGCAAGGCCTTGTAGATGCAGTTGGAGAAGGACGCATGGACGGGAGCTCTGTTGGTAAAAAGAACATACTGCCCTCTTCGTTCATCGGTGGCCGTCGCTATATGGTGGAGAACTTTCAAGATGCAGTAGCTGTCTCCCGTGTTCATGGTGCTCCAGATATTTTTACCACATTCACGTGCAACCCCAAGTGGCCTGAGATTACGGAGGCACTTTCTTCTGAACCAGGACAAAGGCCACACAACCGAGCTGACATGACTGTTAGGGTTTACAACATGAAACTTAATGAGTATCTCCATGATATAAAAGAGGGAAAAGCGTTTGGCCCTGTTGTCGCAGGTAATTACTAATTAATCCTTCGGCTGCTGATTCTTTTCCGTCTTGTTGGTCTTCTGTTTCTCTGTTTGTCTTTTTGTATTTTGATCATCTGTTTTGTTTCAGTGCTGCATACTGTAGAATTTCAGAAAAGGGGCTTACCACACGCGCACATACTTGTTTGGCAAAACAAAAAGAAAAGGGGCGAGGTGAGCCCTGCCTTAATTGATTCATTTATCTCAGCAGAGCTACCTGATCCTGTAGAGGACCCTCTTGGGTATGTCCTTGTTGCTGAATTTATGATGCATGGCCCGTGTGGCCCTGACCATCCTAAATGTCCATGTATGAAAGATGGCCGGTGTTCAAAAAAATTTCCTAAAGAATTTCAAAATGATACCTCTCTTGATGAAGCTGGTTTCCCTATTTATCGGAGGCGCAGTAATGGCCGTTTTGTTTTTAAACATAAAACCAGGCTTGACAATAGCCATGTTGTTCCTTACAACATGGCGTTGCTAAAAAAATACCAGGCTCACATAAATGTTGAATGGTGCAATAAGACTCATGTCATAAAGTACCTATACAAGTATGTTACCAAAGGCCCTGATTACTCAAAGGCTCTATTTCAAAGGATACAAAATTCTGTTGAAACCCATGGTGAGGGCGTAGATGAAATCCAGGAATATAGAGAGTGTCGTTACATCTGTACTCATGATTCCTTTTGGAGATGCTATGGATATGATATTCACAGCAAAAAACCATCTGTTGAAAGGCTTGCTGTACACCTGCTAAATAAACATATCGTACGTTTCCGTGCAAAGTCTAACCTTCCTGCAATCATTAACGATAGCATGGTTTGTTGCTAATACTGTGCATGAAAGTGCCAGATCTTTATCATATTGTGATTTCCCTACTGAGTGGACTTGGATAGGAAAGGATAGAACTTGGGTTAGTAGAAAACAGGGTGACAAAATCGGTAGAATATACTATGTGCATCCTTCTACTGGTGAACTTTATTATCTTAGAATGCTGCTGATGCTTGTTAAAGGCGCAACTTGTTATGCTGATGTTAGAACTTATAATGGTGTTGTCTATAAGGCTTTTAAAGATGCATGTGCTGCCAGGGGTTTGCTTGGTGATGATAGTGAATGGTATTATGCTTTCGATGAGGCTTTAACTTGGGGTATGGGGAATCAGTTGCGTCGATTGTTTGTTACCATGATTATATTCTGTGGCGTTATTGATGAAAGTTTATTTTTTGAAAAATACTGGATTTACATGGCCGAAGACATTCAGTATAGGATACGCTCTGCTCGTGATGATTCCTCCTACATAGTTCCTGCTGAGGAGCTTAAAGACATGCTATTAGATGAATTAACTATTGTCTTTGCTAAAAATGGATGTAGTATTCTGGATCATGCTTTGCCTTTAAAATCTGGCTCTAATAAAAGCTACTCTCAAGTTGACATGATTAGTGATGAGATGTCTCAGGATTTTGAGTCACTCCTTAAAACCTCTGAGGACATGCAAAAGAAACTCAATGCGGATCAGCGGGCTGCTTTTACAGCTATTGTTGATCGAGTTAGGAACAACGAACATGGTTTATTTTTTGTGTCAGGCCATGGTGGTACTGGAAAAACCTTTCTTTGGAATGCTCTTGTTACATACCTTAGAGGACACAAAAGAATTGTTTTGACTGTTGCTTCATCAGGTGTTGCATCGCTTTTATTGCCTGGAGGTAGGACGGCTCATTCTAGGTTTAAAATACCAATTGATCTGGATGATAATGGGGTCTGTGAAATTAGGAGAAATACCAAGCTTGCATCTTTGATTGAGTCCACGTCTCTTATTATCTGGGACGAAGCTTTGATGACACATAGGAGGTGTTTTGAGGCCCTAGATAGAAGCCTGCGTGATGTTCTATCTGCTCGTGACCCCTCCTTGGCCGCTTTGCCATTTGGTGGCAAAATAGTGGTCCTGGGGGGGGATCTTAGGCAAATCTTACCGGTGATTGAAGGCGGAACCCGAACTCAGGTTGTGAATGCCGCTGTAACAAATTCTCCTTTGTGGCGCGGTGTCACAGTCCTTAGCCTTACAAGGAATATGCGGCTGGATGTTCAGAACGCTGATCCTGTTGTGCAGGCTGAGGCCACGACATTTGCTAAATGGGTTCTGGACATTGGTGATGGAGTTTTCCCTGCAGTGGCACGGGCAGGAGATTCTGATCCGACATGGATTACTATTCCTAGCGAGCATCTGGTGCATACTGATGATGAAAATAAAATTGATGCAATATTTGGGGCTGTATATCCTGACTTCTCTGAAAGATATTCAGACCCTGATTACTTGAGAGAAAGAGCTATTTTGACGCCGATGAATGAAACAGTTGAGCTCATCAATGACCATGTTCTTTCCCTTGTGCCTGGGGAAGAAAAAGAGTACTTAAGTTGTGATTCAACAGGAAGCTCAGCCGATGGTGTACGTAACATAGATATCTTTTACCCTGTGGAGGTCTTAAATACTGTAAAAGTTAACAACTTTCCTTATCATAGACTGGTGCTTAAAGTAGGTGTTCCCATCATGCTTATTAGGAATATAAGCCAATCAACAGGATTATGTAATGGGACTCGTCTCATCGTTACTGGACTTGCTGAAAAGGTTATTAAGGCAATAGTAATGACTGGTTCTAATATTGGAGATGTTGTGTACATACCTAGGATATGCCTTACTGTTAAAGATCCTAAATGGCCGTTTACCTTGCATAGGCGTCAGTTTCCTATTAGGATTTCTTATGCCATGACTGTTAACAAGAGCCAGGGTCAAACTCTTGCGGCTGTTGGTTTATATCTCAAAACTCCTGTGTTCACACATGGTCAGTTTTACGTGGCGGTGTCTCGTGTGACTTCTAAAAAAGCTCTAAAGATATTGATTGAGAACGAAGATGGTACATGTGGTTCTGAGACTAGGAATATTGTGTTCTCTGAAATATTCCAGTCCTTGCTTAACAGATAGTCTCCAGTGCTATGTACATAGTATAGACCTTTAGCTTGTGTACTTTTGGTGGGTGCATCATTTTGTGTTACATATACATGCGGTTCTGAGACTCGGGATACTGTATTCTCTGAAATATTACAGTCCTAGGCCTTTAGCTTGTGTACTTTTGTTGGCTGCATTGTTTTGTGTTACATAATTTGGCAAATAGAGATGATGGATTCCTATTTCTTGGGTTATGTTGTCTTTGGCTTATGTACTTTTGCTGCTTGCATCCTCTCTCGATGTTTTTGTTAGAAGCAAGTATTATCAGGTAGTGCTTGCAAATCGATGATTTATTTGTGTGTGAATCTGTTCCTGCTCTTTTTGTTGGTCCTTATGTTAGATTTCTCATTGTTTTAACTAGCTTTGTGATGCTATTGCAGATGGCGACTTCCTTGCTTTCTCAGATCCATGACGGTGAGCAAAAGTGGACTATCTGTGTCTATGTTTCTCGTATGTGGCATTTCCGTGGGGGGACGGATGAGGGACCAATTCAACACACTGACTTAGTCCTCCTTGATAGTGAGGTGTGTGCCCCATCTCTCATTTTTTGTTTGCCATGAATAACAGCTTAAGTTATATGATCTTCCCTCTTTCTTGGCCTAATACAAGTGTTATTTCTTCAGGGAACTCATATGTATGGTCAGATCCCTGCAAATATGGTGGACCGCTTCAAAGATGTGCTGAAAGAAGGCAAGGTCTATGTCATCAAGAAGTTTCTGTGCACCCCGTCAAGGTCAACATACAGGCCTGTAGAGAGCCCTTTCATGGTGCAATTCACTAGGTTTACCGTGGCTGAAATAAAGAATGGCGTTGAGGACACTTATGCTTTCTGCACCTACAATTTGACTGCATTAACTGACATCCCAACTCCCAGTGGTGGACCCCCACCACGCTTCATTGGTGTGTTATGCTTGACTGTGCTTTTTTAAATCGTTGGGTTATTCACCTTTATGTGTTGTGTCTAACCTTGGTTTTCCGATTTACTTCCGTGCAGATGTTATGGGAAAGATTACCATGGTTTCTGATATCATCCCAGTTCAGTCAGGTGCTCAGATTACAGCATCAAACACAAGGACAATTATGCTGGTCGACCTGCTGTAAGTTACGATGTTCATTAGCCTTTTGGTTGATGCCAGTTATCTGTGCTAATAATGCATATGTCTGATTCTTTACCTCCTTATGTCTGTGTAGAGGTAATGAGATGAGGATTGTTCTTTGGGGTGATCGGGCGGTTGAATTTGATGCAGAGGCTGTTCGTGCCTGGGGGGCTACTGAGCCGGTTATTGCTATCTTCGTGGGACTGTTACCTAAGATGTCTCGTGGTAGGTGTTACCAATTTACCTTCTTTGCAGAGCTAGGCCTTGACAATGAAATGGCAATGATGCTCTGTTAATTTGTTTCTGTACAGTACACAGCCTTTGATGTTTTAGATAATGTGCTTAATCAGTAATTTTGTAGCTGTTTGGTTTCTCAGATTTCATATAAGCTATAGTATGTGTTTTAGTTATCATCAGTTTAACCTTTCTTGTTCTATGCTTTTGCTACAGGAATTCTGGGTCTGAGCGGTAGCTCTCCATGTCGCTGGTACATTGACGAGGATATACCAGATATTAATTCTTTCCGTCTAGGGTATGTACCCAGGAGCAGCTTCATGTCCTATTTACTTCCCTATAGATCTTTGTATTTAGGCTTGTCTTTTCCTTGATGTAGACTTGGAGAGCAGTTCGTTCCTCTGGCCAGCTATACCCCAACAGGGCCTGACGCTATTATGCCCCGTGCCCACCAGGCTCCCAGTGATAAAACTGTGTTAGAGCTCATTGAACTAGATCCTTTTGAAGAGATGGTAAGCACATTGTGTGATCCTATTTTTGGTCATGGCTGTTTTGTTTTTAAGCTTGCTATGATGTTTCTGTTACCTAATGTTGATTCTACAGGACAACCGTTTCATCTGTACCGTCACTGTTGAGAGAGTTAGCCGTGATCAGCGTTGGTGGTTTCCTTCGTGTTTGACATGTCGCAAATCTGCTAAGCTTGCTGGCAATCAGTTCACCTGCTCAGGCAACACCTGCACCTCTGTGAAGGCAGAACTTACGTGAGTAAATTAGTTGTTAATTACTTCCTCTAGCTATAGCTGGTGACGCTGGTAGCCTGATACATTACTTGTTATGGGTCTACAGGTACTGTGTTTCTGTTTTTGCATCTGACGGCACGGGCGAAGCTGAATTTGTGATGTTTGACAAGGTTGCAATGAAGGCTCTATCAAAGCCGTTAATGAAGTTGCTTGGTCAAAGGCACCCAGGATATACCACAAGTGAAGAAATGGCCAGTGTTGCAAGGTTTGACGCTACTATCCCGCCAGAACTTGACCGCCTCATTGGACAGAAATACAAGCTCATGGTCTCTATATCCAAGAAATGGAGGTTAAACAGCGGCGAGAATCTATCCTTCCAAGTCAATAGGATTGAGGAGACTTACAAGCCTGAGCTACCTCCGCTTGTCATTCCTGCTGCCGCTGAATCTGCTGGGACATCATCCTCTACCGGTTCAGGCATACAGATTCCATCAGCTCTTCCGGCTTTACCTCCTGTTGCATTCACTCCTCGCCCGGTGAGTTGACATCATATCCATGCTTTTTGCAGTACATATGGATACTCCTTCAGATGGATTTCTGTCTATCCCCTCCTGTTATATGTGTTGTTCTTTCTTTGCCTCATGATTTGTGTTTGTTCTAACACAGGCAACTACTCCTCCTGCTGCCAAGCTAAGCCCTTCAACTCCAGCTAGAGGGTACTGCCTTACACATTTGTGCCAATATGGCCACAGCCTATTTAGTCCCTTATTCCATTCTATTGTCGCTATATATATATTATTGAATGTAACAGGTCAACAGCCCCTAAACGTGGCTCTGCGAGGCGTGCTCTCTTTGGAACCCCGCCTAAAGAGAAGATAAATCTTGTTGCAGATATTGCTAAATCAACTGAAGAAGAGACAGATGTTAGTTTTTCTATTTCATAGTTCTAGCCATGTTGCTGATTCATTGCTTCTAATACTTTGCTTTGTTTGTACTTGCAAACTACCTAGCTTCCTGCTGGACCTGTGGTGGATGATGTTATGGAGGCCAGTGAGGAAAAAGATGGTGACATCCTGCTGCCCAAACCTAAAAGGTCCAGCTTTCCTAGGCATTGTTGTGCAGTATCTTATGTATGAATATTTAAAATAGACTAGCTTCATGTGAATAGATACAATTGCTCACTCTTTCACTTGTTTGGTTTATCAGGTCTGCTTCTGCTGTCAAGAATGGGAACAAGAAGCCGAAGTAGTAGCTGATCTGCTATTACTGAAGAGATCCTTTATACATAAGGTATTCGCTGAATGATTTTATAAACACCTTTTGATCTTGATGTTATGGTGCTACGATTTAGATACCTTCATGATCTGCTTATCTTCTACAAGGCTATTTAACACTGTCTTCCTTTTATTGGCAGGTTCTCTGCTGTACAGCCATGTCTTCAACGATGCTTCCTGTTATGAGCATAGCTCGCAGAAGCTAGGTGGAGGGCTCATGGATATTTAGTGCTGCTGGTCTGCCTCGACATCCGCTGCTTCTCAGCGCCTACCTTAAGCTAATTAGATGTGGTCATCGCATTGCTGCACGCAGCTACTCCTTCTGAGTTCTTGCTGCCTATCTGGATGCTGCTGTTGGATTTGTCTCCCCTTCTACAGCATTGGATTATGTGTTAGCTATGTAAGCATGTGTGGTTGAACCATTTTGCGTAAGGACATGCTGTTCCAACAGCATGTTTTTAGTCGTACCACCGCTGGCTAAGAAGGAAAGCTTACAACAATATCCTTCGGTCAGATCCTATTGCCTAAATATTGGCCAGACTTGATGTACTCTTTCAGACACTTGTTTGTGCATCTATATGTTTGTGTTGAATTCCATTCTCTTTTGGTTCGTATTGTTCTTTATCATTCTTTTGGCTCTCTATCAGGGAAGTTTTTTTGCTTTCTTCGACTATTGTTCTTTAGCATTCCATCGTTTATTACTGTCTATGCAGCAGCACCATGTTGCAGAACAACACTAGATGTTAACAGAGAAGTGGTTTCATTGTCAATCATGACAGCCTACAACACAGGAGATGGAGTTGAGGCAGAAGAGTAGCAAACATATGTTTAACAAACCTTAGAAAGATATGTTGGGAAGTATACCATATCAAAATTTGAACTAACACTAACGTGAGAACGAGAAGCCGGGAAGTCGGGAAAACGTGAAACCGGGAAGTCGGAACGGAAAGTCGTGAAAACGGGAAGCCGGGAAACTGGGAAAACGTGAAAACGGGAAGCCGGGAAGTCGGGAAAACGTGAAACCGGGAAGTCGGAACGGAAAGTCGTGAAAACGGGAAGCCGGGAAGTCGGAACGGAAAGTCGTGAAAACGGGAAGCCGGGAAGTCGGAACGGAAGTCGTGAAAACGGGAAGCCGGGAAGTCGGAACGGAAAGTCGTGAAAACGGGAAGCCGGGAAAACGTGAAACGGGAAGTCGGAACGGAAAGTCGTGAAAACGGGAAGTCGTGAAGTCGGGAAAACGTGAAACCGGGAAGTCGTGAAAACGGGAAACCGTGAAACCGGGAAGTCGTGAAAACGGGAAGCCGGGAAAACGTGAAACCGGGAAGTCGGAACGGAAAGTCGTGAAAACGGGAAGTCGTGAAGTCGGGAAAACGTGAAACCGGGAAGTCGTGAAAACGGGAAGTCGTGAAGTCGGGAAAACGTGAAACCGGGAAGTCGGAACGGAAAGTCGTGAAGTCGGGAAAACGTGAAACCGGGAAGTCGTGAAACGGGAAGTCGTGAAGTCGGGAAAACGTGAAGCCGGGAAGTCGGAACGGAAAGTCGTGAAAACGGGAAGCCGGGAAAACGTGAAGTCGGGAAAACGTGAAACCGGGAAGTCGGAACGGAAAGTCGTGAAAACGGGAAGCCGGGAAAACGTGAAACCGGGAAGTCGGAACGGAAAGTCCTGAAAACGGGAAGTCGTGAAGTCGGGAAAACGTGAAACCGGGAAGTCGTGAAAACGGGAAGTCGTAAAAACGGGAAGTCGTGAAGTCGGGAAAACGTGAAACCGGGAAGTCGTGAAAACGGGAAGTCGGAAAGTCGTGAAAACGGGACAAAACGGAAGTCGTGAAGTCGGGAAAACGTGAAACCGGGAAGTCGTGAAAACGGGAAGTCGTGAAAACGGGAAGTCGTGAAACCGGGAAGTCGGAACGGAAAGTCGTGAAAACGGGAAGTCGTGAAGTCGGGAAAACGTGAAACCGGGAAGTCGTGCAAACGGGAAGTCGTGAAAACGGGAAGTCGTGAAGTCGGGAAAACGTGAAACCGGGAAGTCGGAACGGAAAGTCGTGAAAACGGGAAGCCGGGAAGTCGGAACGGAAAGTCGTGAAAACGAGAACGGGAAGTCGTGAAGTCGGGAAAACGTGAAACCGGGAAGTCGGAACGGAAAGTCGTGAAAACGGGAAGCCGGGAAGTCGGAACGGAAAGTCGTGAAAACGGGAAGTCGTGAAGTCGGGAAAACGTTGAACCGGGAAGTCGTGAAGTCGGGAAAACGTGAAACCTGTTTTGCATCAGATGATTAGGTAGCTATTTACATCCATCTGTGTCACCTGTTTTGCATCAGATGATTAACAATGTTATATTCTTAATTGTTTTTCTGGTTATTTGTTTTATTAATCAACCTGACTGGCTACAATATGATGCAGGATTATTTTGTTCTGTCTGGAATCTAATCCATCAGAGAGGCTTTCCTGATGGGAATCATCGGCTCGCTCTTAGACTTTCATGCTGCGTGAAGTAGGCGGCGTCTGCTATTCTACTCAGGCCACCTTATAGTCCGACCCTTCTAATGTAACTATGTTGTTAAGTTTGAAAGATTGTAGACTGACTTCCCTCAGCTATGTTATGTAGTAGACTCGGAGAGTATTTATTGCTGCATGAACAATCCCCGGCTAATTTGTTTTTGTTACCTCTTTAGATGGCAAATGCTTACTGCTTGCTCAACCTTATTTCCTCAGTATTTCTTTGAGTTATTTTGCTCTCATTGTTTTGCTTTTCTATTTTGCTCTCATTGTTTTCTTTTTCTCACTACTTCAGTCATTTATCTCATTTATTAAGTCAGTATCTCTATTATTGTCTGATTAATTCGCCCCTTTATGTCATTGATTCAGTTTTGGAATCAAATGATAACACTGCTTCATACAAGTTATGAGTTTCTATATGGTATAGGTTAAATGAATGCAAATAAAATTAGTTCCAAACAGTGTGGTAGTTGCATCGCGTTGCGCGGTTGCGCAACGGGTCATCTAGTCTAGGTAAAGGAAAAGAGATGCACCGAAGCTGTCACACAGTGGACTACGCGACCTTGGACTCGTCCTTCTCCCCGCTATAGTAAAGGAGAAGCGATTTGTGAAATCGCCCGGCCGATCCACCTCACCGGCGGCGGCTCGCTGGTTCCCCTGCCCTCCGCCGGCCGCCCCGGCGGCGGGAGGGTAGGGGAACCCCGGATCTCGTCTCGTGTACAGGTAGGGTTGGGTGGGCTCATCCCTGGCGGCGTTGGAGAGGCGGCGCGGTCTGGGCGAGGTTTGCAGGTGGAGGTCGTCCTCTTCGTTGGCGCGGCTCGGCGGAGCTTCGCCACGGATCTTCCACCACCATCATGCTCGCAGCTCCTGCGAGCTGTGCTGCGTGATTTCCCTTCGCCGGTGGCCATGGTGCGGCGGCGCCGGGTGTACAGAAGATCGGAAGTTGAAGATGCGGTGAATCACGGCGACGGCGGTCGAGTTCCAGGGTGGAGGCCCTGTGGGTTTGAGGTTCGTCGACTTCCCGTCCGTAGAAGGGCTCCGTCCGATCCAAGGCGTGGGAGGAGTTACGGCGGCGCGCCGGCGGCACGTCCTGTTGCTCGTCAACGGCGTCGGGTTCCAGCTGGACTAATCTGTATTTTCGTGTTTGTTCTGGACCTCCTTGTAAGGACCGTGTTTCATTGAAATCTTCACTTTCGCGCAAAAAAAAGAAAAGAGATGCACCGCACCATGATTCGTGAGTCGTGACGTTCCTTAAGTTCTACTACTATACATTTAAAGTTTTAAACGCTGATAGCAAAAAATTGTCGCGGTCTATTCGTCGAGACTTTCTGAATTGCAGAACTAATAACACAACTATATGAAACATCTCCTATGTGCAAGCGGCGTTGAGTTTTTTTAAGAGATATTGAGCAATTTTCTTTTAAGCTACGGAGTGAGGACAGCATAAAAAAAAATTAGAACTCGGACAGCATCAAATAGTGTATGTCCTTTATTTGATCCACGACCACGTTTTAGCCCAAAGCCCACTTCATGTGGCCTCTTGTTTTGGAAGATCCATGGACTCCTGGCTTTTTTCCATTAAAAAGGCAGAGTATGTACAAGGCGCCAAACGGCAAAGAGAAAAAAAAAGAGAAAATGAGTAAACAAAAAAAAGAGGAAACGCTCCGGGAAAGGCAAACAACTTAAAGGGATTTGAACATTCGTTTGAAGTTTCCGTTTGAACATCAGCTTTCTTAGGTCTTTCGTTCATGCAAACGCCAACTACTTGGCCTCGTCCCTAGTTAAGTTGAGTAGGCGCCGCTGCATCAAGACACAACAGTTCTGAAAAACCCGTATGTCTCTTTCTTACTTTCGACAGCAGCCAAGAAACTAAAATGAACATGGACTTTGCGGCCTTGACGTGCTCGCCGGAGTGGCTTCCATCATTTTTTCTCGTGCCTCTGTCGCTAATTTTATTAAAATAATACCTTTTTAACTTAAATTCGATAAATAATATGCGTTTTGAAACTTTTTGAAAAATAATACGGCCTAATTTACGCCGTAGACGACAGGCACTTGTCGTCTGCGCCGTGGACGACAAGACCCTATCGTCTGCGGCACAGACGAGCAGGCCGTGGCCCAGCCCGCCCACGCGCCCGACAGGCCTGTCGTGCTCGAGTGGATGGCAATCGTCCACGTCGTAGCCGAAAGGGCTTATCGTCCGCGGCGTGGACGATTTGTCCCTGTTAAGATTCGGACCGTTCCCTTTGTTCCTCCTCACGTTTCTCTCTCTGTTTCGACCGAACTCGATTTGCTCCGACGATTCCCGGCCGATTTCATCGAACCAACCACAAAAACTTCATCCTAGAGCATCCTATAGGTAGTAGGGAGCAGGGGCAACGTCGATCTACTCATGGGATAGCTTGGGGTGGCAATTTGGTGGAGCTCGTGTGAAGCAATGGGGGAGATGCGGTGGAGGTTGGGGTAGCTCGAGCAGGAGGTGGTGGTGGTGCGGCTGCTGCTCCGGTGGTGGTGCTGCTTCGGTGAATCAAGGCACGCTTCAAGGGTACGTGTTATTTGGCTAATTAGGGTTTAAATTAATTAAGTTTGTGTTAATATTTAGTTTCTCGTGCGGTAGTATTTAGTTGGTCATGTCGTAGATAATTTTATAGTTGTTATTTCGGGGTTTTTAATTAGTTCACGAGTCGGAGTATTTATTTTTAGGTATTCGGTTGTAGTTGTTCCGGTAGTAATATTTAGTCTGTTGTCCGATTTTATTTAGTCTTTCCGGTAGTAATGGGTATTTCGTGCTATGTAATTGTTGACGAGTCTTAATATTTTTCTAGGCAAGCAGATATGTCTGATGTAGTGAAGTGTCTGTTCTACTACGGTGCTGGTACTGTCTTAACAAATGAATTGGGGGCAGATTTGAGTCAGTTTCAGCACTCGAAGTTGGAACTTAATTCCCCGCACACATGGTCGATTAGTCAGGTGAAAGACTGTTGGCAGGATGTTTGGCGGACGAGCAGGTCCTGTCGTCCACGGCGGAGACGAGCAGGTCTTGTCGTCCACGACGCGGACGAGCAGGTGCTGTCTCACGTGCGGCGTCGAGCTGGTCGTCCATGGCGGAGACGACAGGTGACTGTCGTCTACGGCGTAAATTAGGCCGTATTTTTTTCAAAAAGTTACAAAACGCGTATTATTTATCGAATTTAATTAAAAATGTATTATAAAAATATAGCGCCTCTATCAAGGTGCTAGTATGACACCAATTATGAGGATCCAAACATTGCAAAGCTGTGAGCGCTCGCGCACTGTAGTGTCACTGTTCTAATGAACAGTGTTGAACAGTGTTGAACAGTGCCGAGGGAGGGACTTATTTGCTAACTATATGAAAGACGTGCCCTTTAGCGAGCTGTGAGCGCTCGCGCACTATAGCGTCACTGTTCTAATGAACAGTGTTGAACAGTGCCGAGGGAGGGACTTATTTGTAATTTCTAGAAAACCGAAGGACTTCTCTGTGAAAATACCGCACATCCCCCCTCACCCTTTCTCTCTCCCGCGTGACGCCGAGGTCGCCGCCGCCGACGCGCCGCCACGCCGTTCCGCTCCTCCCCGCTCAGATCGACGCCCACGGTGAGCTCCGGCGTCGCGTCCTCTCCCTCCTCGCCGAGGATCGGCTGCTGGGACGCCGCACGCGTGGCGGAATCGTCCCCGCCGTGCGCGCTGTCCGTCCGCCGCATTCGCACGCCGCCGGCGACGCTCTGGCAGCACATATGCAGCCGCACCGCCACTTCCGGGGAGGCCGCGTCCACGCGCGTTCGACGGGCACACGCACGCGTCCCAGTTCGCGCTGGCGCGGCGCCGTCGTGCTCGCCGTCGCCGCGGCAGGTCCGGGAACTGCTGATGTCATCACGACGTCACAGTGGGTCCGGCCTGCCAGACTTTTTTCTTTTCGTTTTTTTTTTAAAATTCCTAGATGTCTATCAAGTGGGCCCAACTTAATTAAACAATTTTCAAAAACTGCTAAATACTGGAAAATCAATAACTTTAAATATATCCATCTGAAAAATATGAAAAAAATATCAACATGACCAAAAAAATAATAATGACTATTTATGGCATATGATCAAATTTCAAATTTGAATATTTCAAACTTTTAAATGTCTTTCAAATCTGATCATTTTACAAACGTAAAAAGAAATCAAATCTGAAAAACTTCCCAATTTGAACATTTTTCGAAATCTGAACAATTTTTAAACGTAAACTCTCTTTGCATTTCAATAATTTTCAAATCTCCACAATTTTTAAATGTGGACATTTCCAAATTTGAATTTTACCACACGAGGTCGGCATACAAATTTGAATACTTCAAAATTTTAAATACCTTCCAAATCTAACCATTTTACAAACGTGAAAAGAATTCAAATCTGAATAACTTCTCAATTTGAACAATTTTTCAAAACTGAACAATTTTTAAACGTAAGCTCTCTTTAAAATGCTGAAATTCGTAAAATTTATATCTTTTAAACTGTGATTCAGAATAATGCAAATAATATATCGAAATTTGCAAAAAATCGAAACCTTTACAACTATTGCATCTCCATGCATGAGAACTATTGCATTCCATGCATGATTAATCAACTTTAATTCCAGTTTAATAATTACATAAAAAACTAAATTCGTAAAATTTATATCTTCTAATCTGTAATTCAAAATAATGCAAAAAATATATCAAAATTTGCAGAAGAAAAAAAACCTTTACAATTATTGCATTTCCCTGCATGATTAATCAACTTTAATTCCTGTTTAATTAGAAGAGTATTTTCCGTAAAGTTTTCCAATAATAGTTTCTTTAAGATATTTTTCCACGGCGAACAAATTTTTAACCGCAATTTATGAGACTTTTGCAAAGTTCTAAATCTTTTTCTCGCGCTTACATTTTTGACACAACTTTTAAACAAAGTTTTCTGGTAATAGTTTCTTTAAAGTTTTCCGGTAATTGTTTCTTTAAAATATTGTCCCCATGGCGAACAAATTTTTTACTGCAATTTATGAGCCCCAAATTTATGAACAACAAACTACAGTACGGGACCTGCTCACATTTTCAACACAATTTTTAAACTTTGTTTTCCGGTACCTTCTTTACTACAATGTCGATGTACTTTTCACATGAACAACAAAAAATAGCATCTTATTTTCCCCTAATTTAATTTTTTTTGCACGCTCACATTTTTAACACTCCTTTCAAGCATAATTTCCTGGTGGTAGTTTCTTTAAGCTAACGACGAACAAATTCTTGACTGCAATATGTGAGCTACAGATTTTTAGATTTCTCGAACCCGTAGACATTTACAACACAAATTTTTTAAAGGTAGTTTTCCAACGGTAATTTTTTAGGTAATTTTCCTGCGGAGAACAAATTTTTAACTATAATCTGCGAAATTCAATATTTCCCATCTCATATAAAAAACATAGTTTTCCAGTGATAGTTTCCCTGCAATTTGTGAACCACATTTTTTACGAACATGAAGTTACGGTGACGGTGAATTACTCACATTTCTGACACACCTTTTAAACATCGTTCCCCAATGGCAGCTTCTTCACTACAGTGTCAAGGCACTTTTCACATGAAGAACAAAACGTAGCATCTTATTTTTCCCTAATTTTCACTTTTACAAAAACTAAAATTTCTTTCCTGCGCTCATATTTTCGACACAAATTTTAAGCGTAGTTTTCCGGTGATACTTTCTTTAAGCTAACGGCGAACAAAATTGTGACTGTAATTTGTGCGCTACAAATTTTTAGATTTCCCGATCCCATAGAGACTTTCGACACAAGTTTTAAAACGTAGTTCCCCAACGGTAATTTTCTAGGTAACTTTTCTATCGAGAACAAATTTTCGACTGTAATTCGCAAATTTTAATATTTCTCGTCTCATATAAAAAAAAAGCTAGCTTTCCAACACAACTTTCATGTGAACAATAAACTATTCCCGTGGTGAACAAATTTCCCACCATAATTTGTGAGCCACAAATTTTTAGACTTCTTCCCCATGATCATATTTTAGACACATATATTTAAGCAAAATAAATCCTAAAACAATTTACACCAAAAGCGCAGCGTGCGCCGCGCCAAATTCACCTAGTTGCAATTTAGACCACACACTTGCAAGTCAACCAAACTGCACGAGACATGTGGCAGTGCAGGAAAAGATGGTGAGACATCTCAACCTCACGGATGCAAAAGGGACAAAAATACCATTTTGACAATTCCGAGGAGGCAAATATAAAAACTTGCACCGCTGTGGTGCTCAAACTTTGTAGACCATCTCAGGCAGCTGACTTTCAAATTGCCCCTCAAATTGCATGCGATGTGAAGATTTCATGGTATAGCAAGCATCGTCAAAGCTGCTAGCAACTCACACATCACAAAACAACCACCATCGTTTGCAACACCAAACCACAAAAGAGGTTCTCTAAGGATGTGTTCGTTTTTTGGATGGGGTGGAATGGAATGGAACGGTTCCATCCCATCCCATTCCATCCCATTTCATCAGAGTGTTCGGTTGATTTTGGAACGGTGGAATGGAATGGAATCAAATTAATTTAAACATGCAATTAATTAGACCCTAATTTAATCTAGCATTCAATTAATCCCTAATTAGACCTAATTAGATCAAATCAGATCAGAGGAGCACGGACGCCCGCGAGGCCGACGATCTCGGACGGACGCCTGCTGGCCACCGCCGCCTGGCCGTCGCGCCTCGGGCCGCCCGGCCCCGCCTCCGCCGCCTGCTGGTCACGAGGGGACGTCCGGCCCCGCCTCAGGCCGTCCCTGCTCTGCCGCCTGCTGGTCACGAGGGGACGTCCGGCCCCGCCTCGGGCCGTCCCTGCTCCGCCGCCGCGTGGACGCCCCGCCTCGGGCCGTCCCTGCTCCGCCACCGACCAGCCGCCCGCGCCCTCGAGCTGGTCCGCCCGTCGCCCGAGCTGGTCCAGAGATGGACGGGGCGGTGCCGGACGCGGAGGAGGGCCGGGACGCGACGCTCCGGGCCGCCGTGGTCGAGCAGGAGGACGGGAGCCGTCGGGCGGCGCGGCAGGAAGAGAGGAGGGGGCGCCGGCCGGCGTGGGAGCAGGGGCACGGGTTGGCGGCGTGGGGGCCGGAGCTCTGCGGCGCGGCGGCGCTCGGAGGAAGAGGAGGACAGGGGAAGGAGAGAGGAGATCGAGAGGGGGCTCCAGAGAGAGGAGAGGATTAGCGAGTCGCACGCGTTCCACCTCGTCCGGCCGATTTGGCCGGACGGGTGCGTTCCGCATATGTGCCGAATATTCGCTTTCGGGGAACGAGTCCATTCCATCCTATACGGCAACCGAACGCAAGACCGCCTCCCAGGAATGGAACCGTGACATTCCGTTCCACCTAATTCTGGAAACGAACACACCCTAATAGTAACGTCTGCAGGAAGCAAATAGTGCACGAGCGCCGTTGTTGCCTGATCTAAACACCAAAGTGGGACCATGGGTGTTTACCCCGGAAAAGCCCAAGTAATCTCCACACCCACATGATGACCTCAACAAGATATCGACTAGACAAGTCCGTCCTTGTGAGATTCAACCAAGAATATCAGACATAAGGTTTTCACGGCGAAAAAAAGACTCGCTACCGAAAGAGCATCGCTCAAAAACGAAGCCATCCTGTGCTACCGGCCTCACTTGCTCAGAATACGGTTGCAAATCACTGATCAACTGATTGAGTCTGGAGGACGATCGCACAGTGCACACGGTGGTTGTCATTATCATGCGTGGACCGCCATGCAAACTGCCTCCGTTGCGCTCCTTCAAGACAGACCGGACCAGTAGTACCGATTTATTTCCAGCACGCACATGCGATCGGTCCATGAACCAAGATCATACGCCAAACATCCATGCAGCATTGCCCGTTAGTTTACTACTCTCTACCATGCAATGCACATTCACGAAATAGTTTGATTCTGGACCATTTCATGGTGTGAATTTTTTTTTTTTGAAACACAGTATAATGCATACATGCGCAGCCGGCGAATCAAATCTTGAGATTAACGAAATCACCACCGACAACTCGTTGTCGATGAAAACGTCACCTCTTACTGAAACACTAGTAGAAACAAGCCCATCTATCCCGGGTCCAGAGGGCCTTTGATCCCGGGTTTACAACCGGGATTAAATGGTCGGGACTAGAGGGGGGGTGGCTTTTATCCCGGGTGTCCACGACCCGGGATAGATGGGCCTCCACGTGGGCGCGGCTGGGCGCGCAGGGCGGGGGAGCTTTGGTCCCGGTTCGTGACACGAACCGGGACCAAAGGGTTTGCATCTTTTGTATTTTATTTGCTTATTTTTTAGGGTTTTCGATTTTTTGTTTTCCATTTAATTATTTCCTATTAATTAAGATCACGTTGCGCATACAAAGTCACACACATATATAAAGTTGACACATCGATCGATGTCACGCGTTATGCATACATATAAGTCACACACATACGTTTTGATACATATATAATTAAGTCACACACCGACATCACGTTTCTCACGTCGAGATCACGTCAATTACATTGGAGGCAGAAAATAATTTCTAGGGTGAAAAAATTCTCCGGATTTCTTCAGGACCTCCTTGTTCAAAAATCCTGCCAATTCCTCTTGAATTGCTATAAGGCGCTTCGTTGGTATGAGCTTGTCCATCTCTCGTTCCATCTAGATCAATAAGAAAATGTGAAATCATCAGAAAATGTGAAAATGGAAATGAACACAAATATGGTAATGAAGTAATTGCCGATAGTGTATACAGACCTCTGTTGTTCTGAGCTTTCTATCCCGCTGATGAACAAAAGATCGTATGTACTCGCAAACATAATATCCACATAAATTATTCCCTTGTGCCTGCCTCAGACACCACTTTACAAAGAATAGAAAAGGGCAGCCCCGGTGCAGTAGCTCCCGCTTGCGCAGGGTCCGGGGAAGGGTCCGACCACTTTGGGTCTTTAGTACGCAGCCTTTCCCTGCATTTTGCAAGAGGCTGTTTCCAGGACTTGAACCCGTGACCTCATGGTCACAAGGCAGCAGCTGTTACCGCTGCGCCAAGGCTCCCCTTCTTTACAAAGAATAGAATTTAATCAAAATAACAATCAAGCATGATAATGGTGCTGAAACTAGAATTTAAAAGTTGCGCGGACATATATATATAGTACTACTACTTACCTTGGTTTCATACCAAAACAGGTGCGGTTTCCAAGTCCCACGAACCTCGGTAATGAACTTTTCCCAAACCCTGGCCGGCAAAAGAAAAAATCAAAGGACTTGAACGAACGAAAGAGATCGATATATAGAGCGATAATGACTGAAGTTACCTCTGAAACATTGCTTGCAAGTTGATATAATCGTCCATATCTTTCCTTAACGAGTCCAGGACTTGAACGCATGCTTGTTCAGGTCTAATGTCTACCAGAATCCAATGGTTGCTTCACACATTTATATGTCCATGAGTTACACTAAACATCGAGTAAGCAAAGTAGAATGTGTAGAAGGTACGGTAACACTCACCTGAAGTTGTAAGGAAGAAGTATATCTTCACATGTATGGTGTTTCACTAGATATTGGAGCATGTAATGCTCGGTGTCCTCGGGATGGTTCCTTACGGTTACTTCATGAATCCAATATGGGTCCATGAACCCTAAACTATAGATTCCGTTGTCTCTGCATTCGACGATCTTCATTCTGCATATATAATAGCGTACAAAAGAATAAAGTTAGATAATTGGCAACGAACGAGCTGAGATAGAGACTTAATTAAATTGCATAAAATAAATCACTTACAAACAATAGCAGCTGATGATGGCTTTGTCGAGGGAGTCTTGATTGAATAACTGAAATATTTCGTCAAACGGCACATACATCGCGTTATCCTCTAAATAATGGTCTTTCTTATATGAAACGTGGAAATACTCATGGTGCTTCTTTACGGCTCCCTCGTACCACTCATGCAAACGTCGCAATTGTGTCGGCAGAGATTTGACCATCTCAGGTCTGACCAAGGGCTTCCCGTAGGCATATGTCCATGCATACATATACTCTTTGGGGTTTTCTATGCGAATTGTGTCTTGCTGTATTTCCTTATCGGACACCACTTTGAACGCGGGGACCGACTGGTTTGCCTGTTCTCCGAGCTGGGCCACTTGTTTCCCGGATTTCTTATTAGCTTCCCTCTTTTGGCGAAATGCAGCCTCCTTCTCCTGCTGGGCCTTTTTAGCTGCCATCTGCTGCTGCTCCCTCTTTTGGCGACATGCCTCATTCTCCTGCAAATTCCGTTCTCTAATTAACTTTTCAATGGTACGATCATAGTCGTCTCGCAGAATAGGCGGCCGTGCCGGCCCAGTCGATAGATTTTTCAGAAATTGTGCCACTTTTCCCGGTGCTATTACCTCCTTTCGCATGTGCCGTTTCGGTGCCAATTGTTTTTTCACATCAGCTCGCACCGACTCCTCGAGTTCCTCTGGAGTCAAGTCGTAGGATCTCTTTGGAAGAGGCTTTCGCAACTCACGTTCCTCTCGAGTTTCTGGCGGGAAGTTTAAAGCGCACCTCTCTGTATATTTCGACGGGATCTTTAGTTTCCGCGAAACAGAGCGCACTCTCTCTTGAGGTGGTGGGGATGGACTCGGGCTGGGCTCCCGACAGTCGTCACGAGGTGGCGAGGATGCATCTTGAGGTGGGGGGATGGATCTTGAGGTGGTGGTGCAGGGGATGGATCATGACGTGGGGAGGGAGGATCTTGAGGTGGGGGGGATGGATCATGACGTGGGGAGGGTGGATCTTGAGGTGGGGGGTTGCTACTTGGAGGAGTCGGTGGCCTTGGCGGCGGCAAGTTTGGAAACAAGATGTATTTCTTTGGCCACAGAATGATGGACTTCTTGGCATCTCCTAGTGTCCTCTCGCCGTCACCTCCAGGAATGTCAAGATTTAGATTAGCATATAACGGCACAATGTCATCCACCCCGACAATAGCATAGCCAGCTGGAATCCCGCCGAGATGGTACCTTGGTCCAGGTTCATTCAGTAAAGCATAGCCGACCGCCACCTTGAAGGACAAGTTGCCCATTGCCATATGTAGCTCGCATTCTGTCTTCTCCGTGATATCATCCACGGGGTATCGAGTCGGCGGCGCTTCAAGTTCAGAATGTTCCATCTGCGTGGAACCCACGCTGCTTTTTTGCTGATTAGATGGGGCGGCTTCGACTTCTGGACTTTCTAGCTGCACACGAGATTCCCTTTGCTGACTTTGCTCCAGCTGATGCACCTTGCGTTCCAATGCCGATAACCGGTCGCTCTCCTCCTTTTTCTTTCTCTGACGGCTTCTATAAGTGTGAGCGTCTGCCGGAAAACCTTGTGCCCAAGTAACTCCGTATCCATAACCTCGTACTCGTCCAACTTTTTCAGGATTCCCGAGTGCGAGTGACAGCTCGTCTTTCTCTCTGTCGACCTTGTAGGTTCCATTTCGAACTTGCTCTATTGCTTTCTCAAGTTCTGTGGTTATAAACCTAATCTTTGCCTCCCATTTTCCCTGAGCAACAATCTTCCCTGTGTCAGGGTCCAACCCAGCGCCATGCGCGAACAACCAAAATTTGGACCTATCGGGCCAGCCCGCTGTCTGTGGAATCTTCCCCTCATCAAGCAGTTTTGCTTCAAATGCTTCCCACTTAGGCACGGCAGCCTTGTAGCCACCTGCCCCCAAAGTGTGGTGATATTCCTTCTTCGCAGCATTTAACTTGTTTCTTTCCGATCGGGCCACAGCGGCCTCCGATTCTCTTTGCTCTTTAAATAAGGGCCACTGGTCGTTTAGCTTCACTTGTGCTCCGGTGAATACTGGAGTGTATTCAGGATCTTTTTCCTTCTCTTCACAATAATCTTTCCATATAGTTTTCTTGTGGGTTCGGAACTGTTCGGCAGCCTTGCCAAGAGTCCACTCCTTGACTTTCTCCATCCACTTCTCGTTTTCTGTCACTTCTGGAGGCAGGGTGACCTTTGTCAAGAGCTTCTCCCAAAACAAATCTTTTGTTTGGTCGTCGACATAAGTCCAAGTCTTGCTCCCGTCCTTCCGCGGATGCCATTCTTGACATGTGATCGGTACCATGTCCCTAACTAAAACTCCGCATTGGTTTATAAATTTGCGGCGGCACTCTAAGGGTTGCATTGGTTGGCCAGTAGCATCAACTATGTCGATCACTACCCTTTGACCCTCCTTCATCGGCTTCGACGGGCCTCGAGGCTTCATGGCTTTCGACCCTTTCGACCCTTTCGACACTCTAGATGCAGATGATTTGCTTGTTCCAGAGGGCTAAAAGAAAAAAAAGATTCGTTAATAACCGCAGGATCAAATAATTAAGCTATGTCATCGATCAACAGAGGCTTAATTAATATATACCTCGCCTGAGTTTGTTACTACCACTTCCTTCTCTACACAAATTTCTGCTCCCTCACCGGAGTCATTGAGAAATTGGGAGCTGAATTCCTCTAAATTTGCCACATCGTCTTCTTCACCGACAGGCGCGGCTGCACGTCCTGCTATAATCATACACATTCGCTCTTCACGATCCTCGTCTCTAACGCCGAGGCCCGGAAAAAGTGGATCCAATGGCTCTCCACGCTCCTCGTCTATGCCGAAGTCGTCCGGACAATTTGGATCCATGGCTCAATTAATGTGCCTGCAATCAATTTTGTAACAAGAATATGAATATCCATATGTAAAATTAAATGACACTCAAATCCATGGCTCAATTACATCTAAAATTTGCAAAAGAAGAAAGCCTACAATTGATTTACAAGATGAACAAGATGGCAATTTTAACTATATAATTCATTTTGGTTATAGTTACAAAATGAACTTAATTCATAGCAAAATTCATATCAATTTTAATCAATTTTACAAGATGGCAAATTTACAAGATGGCAAATTGATTTACAAGATGAACAAGATGGCAAATTTTACTATAACTTAGATCAATGATTTGGATCCAAAATTCATAGCAAAATTCATATCAATTTTAATCTCCACATGAACTTAATTAGAACAAAATGGCATAAAATTTTAATCTAAACATCACTAAAATTTTAACTTAATCTAAACATCACTTAATTAGAACAAAATGGAATTCAAATTCATAGCAAAAAATTCATAAACATGAACAGAATTCAAATTCTGCCTCTGCCTCTGCCTCATCACTAAAAAATCATCAAATTCAAATTTAGATTTAATTATTTTTGACATGAACAAAAAAAAAGGCCTCTGCCTCCTCTGCCTAGCCACCACGACGTCGACGGCGTCACGGCGGGCGCCGTGCCCCTCCAGCAGCAGCGCGCGGCACGGCGACCTGCGCGGCATGGCGACCTACGGCGGCGCCCCAGCCCATCCCGCCTCCACCCGCCCCGTGGCCGCCCCTCCAGCAGCAGCGCGCGGCGCGGTAGGGTTTCGGCCGGCGGCGGGGAAGAGAAACAATGGGGAGGGGAGAGGATCGAACTGACCTCGGCGTGGTGCGGGTCGAGACGGCGGTGTCGGGGCGCGGGGAGCAGCACGCCGGCGTGGGTGTCGGGCGCACGGCGTCGCGGCGCCGGAATTGGGGAAGACACCCGCGCGCGGCGACGTCGGGCGCACGGCGTCGGCGCCGGAATCGGAGAGGCCGGGGCGCGGATGCGGCAGCCGTGCGGCGTACGGGGAGGGGCGGCGCGGCGTCGGAGAGGCCGGCCGGGGCGCGGAGCGGCAGCCTTGCGGCGTCGAGGAGGGGCGGCGGCGTCGGGGAGGAAGAGGCGTCGATTTGGACACTTGGTGAAAAAACGGGGTGGAAACCACCCAAATCCCGCGGAAATCGACCTTTCATCCCGATTCGTGGCTGGAACCGGGATGGATGACCCTTTCATCCCGGTTGGTAACACCAACCGGGACCAAAGGTCTGTCTGGGCCACGAAAAATTGCGCGCGAAGCCCAGCAGGCCTTTGGTCCCGGTTACCAACCGGGATGAATGGTGTTTTTCTTTTTTTTTTCTTGTTTCCTTTTCTTATTTCTATTTCTGTTTTCTTTTTCTTTTACATCTATTAATTTAATTGCTTTTGTAGTTTTGTTTTTCTTTTACATGTTTTTGAATTGTTATTTTAGTTTCTTTTTAAAATTTAACTTAAATGGTCCAATATATATGAAAGGCCTTTTTTTTTTCTTGTTTCTATTTGTGTTTTCTTTTTCGTTTATATCTATTGATTTAATTGCTTTCGTGATAAATTTGATTTTTGACTGAGATAAGGTTTATCTTTCCTCCTTATATAAAGGCCAGGGGCCGGGATAAGGTGGGGTTGGTGGGGGCTGGGATAAGGTTTATCTTTCCTCCTTATATAAAGGCCAGGGGCCGGGAGACCTGAGAGCCTGCCCCTGCTCTCTCCCCTACTCCGCGCCGCCGCCGCCCTTGTCTGCGCCGCTCGACGCCCTCCTCCGCGCCCGTGGCCTCCGCCGGCTCCGCGCTATATCCTCCACACCACCGTGGACCTCCCCTCCGTCCCCATGCCAAGGTGCTGCCCTCTCCCTCCCCTACCTAGGTTGCACGCACCTTAGTTGTTTGATCAAATTCCCCACTCATTTTTTCAGATCTCGGCGGGAATCGATGACGACCACCCATTTGTTGGAACCGGGCAGTGTCCGGGACTGGGCTCCGCCGGGCTGGCACTGGGAGGTGTCTTCCGGGACGCGTAGTTTGGTGAGGAATCCGGGTGACGTCGTCGACCCGGATCTTGTTTGGTGGCCGTCGCGTGGGCCAGCCTCGGTGCAGAGGCCGCCGGCCCCCGAGGTGGAGGTGCGTCACCGTATCAGAGAGGAGGACGAGCACGTCCGTCGTTACCTGGTTAGGTTGGATACGCAAGCGGTGCATGACAATATGTGGTATACACTTCATAGGGATCCTCCTCATGTGAGTATTGCCCCAGTGATGGTTCCTTATCTTTGGGTGCAAGCCGCCGGCCGCTCAGCACCTCGCGGCTTAGGACCCGGCAAAAGTTAGTTATATTATTCGTGATGTATTATGGATTAAATAAAGATGTATGCGTGATACTTTTGAATATTTGATCAATGATGTTTTTGTAAAGTGAGGACAATAATGTTCCCTGCTTTGAATTATTCTGCAATCCCCTTTTATAAAGCGACGGTTACCGCTGGAGACAAAGATCTTCGCTTATCTTCAATTTTGCTTTCAAATCGTCGTTTTCCTTTTTAAAATACTCGACAATAGGGTCGACTGGAATTTCCGGTTCAACTACCTCCTAAATAAAAATATCTCTACGTCAAGTTGGTCGGGCATGAGTGTGATAAACACGAAACGAAACAAATAGTTATGAAAATATACCACATTCGAATCATAGATCGGACGAGGGCCGACGGGGACGGATATCAAAACCATGACACTATACATATAAAAAACATAAGAAATTAGTTATACAAGAAATAAATATGCATTTAAATCATACAAGTATATATATGTTTTAAAAATAAAAGATAAAAAAGAGGCTCACCGAAGTGGTGCCGGTGACGGGACGACGCGGGCTATCGACGGCAGTGAAGACGGGGACAACACTAAAATCCACAAATAATAAATTAATTTGAGCTCAAAATGCAAATGCACTTTCTAGCTTGGGCATTTCATCAAACACCTTGCTAGCATTACAAAATTGAAATGAGCTAAACTAGCAACGAAATTAGCTAAAGTTGTAACGCCGGAGGAAAGAACGATGTTGCTAACCTTTGAATAGATGGGGTGCCTTCAATCCTCTCAAATGGTGCAAAAAAATGGGGATTAATTTGAGTGGGAGAGAGGAAAATGGAGGAGAAATGGCGATGAACTCGAGCTAGCTCGGGGTGGAAGAAGATGATATAGCAGGGAGACCCTTTGATCCCGGTTTGTAACACGAACCGGGACCAAAGGTCCCCTGCCAGAGGGGCCCAGCGCTGCGACGCATGTGCACGCATGTGAAGACCCTTTGATCCCGGTTCGTGTCACGAACCGGGACCAAAGGTCCCAACCGACCCGGGATCAATGCCCACGGGCGCCACGACGGCTCGACCCGGGATCAATGGTGCATCTATCCCGGGTTATAATTTGGCTGGGATAGATGGCCCAAACGGATGGCCCCTTTTCTACTAGTGAAAATTATTCCGCATTAAGAAACACCTGTGTCTCTGCTGGGCTGGGGGTTCGTACAGTACATAGCATGCACATCAACAATGCCTGCTAACTAGCGTGATCTCTGCTAAATAATACACTAAGACACGTACGATGCGTGATCGATCTCAGTGAATTAATCGTTGATAGATCAAGGGATCGAAGGGTCTCTCTCACATGTGCCACCTCGCCGGATCGGACGATCGCCACCACCCGCTACCGGCCGGAGATCGAATAATTGGCGTATGTTCAACGCGTGTGTACGTGCCCCTTCTCTTAACAGTTTCAACTGCAATTTGTGATTGAGTCGGACGACGATTAGGACCCATGCATATGAATGTACGCACGTCAGCACGTGGAGTAGTGTAGCTACCAATTAAGGTATGGACGGTCACCCGGCCGACACGTGTGCGCCTGCTAAGCCTGGTCCCTTTGTTCATTATTTTGGAGCACTGCTCTGTTTTATTAGACCAATAAGACATTGTTAGTTTGGAGAGCACATTACCTAACATATACTCACTCCGTATCAAAATATAATATTTTCTAATCTTTTTCTGTACAAACCTATCTTGCACTAAAACATGTTTAGATATATGTGTGCAGAAAAAGGCTAGAAATTCTTATATTTTGATACGGAGGGAGTAGAACAGTTCGAATCAAAGATTTAACAGACTTTTTTTTACAACTCTCATGTTAAGCACTCCGGGTCACCATAGCTAACTTCGTCGATCATTTCTTGATGTTTTCCCATGCATCCAGTAAGCATCCGCACAGGACCATAAATGCATGCACCAACATGACTAACCTCCAAAGTTACCAATAGCTGGAGGGGTGAGAATCTTGGACTGTCAATGTCAATGTACCGTGGCCGAGGCCACACTCCCCACAAGGTTGGCCGAAAGAGAAGACCAAGATACCGATAGAAGTAAATGGGAGAAACCAACACGCCCCTAGCATTCCGAGATCAGTGCGAAGGCCATGATGGAATGGGCATTGAGCCGATGTACCAATTATTCTACATGATGTGACGCCTCCTCTGTCGAGCCGTTGTTCCAAAGATACTTAAGAACACGAAAAGACTAAAACTAGACAACATGTAAAAAAATTAGGGTTCTTCCAACCCCCTAGTGGCTTGAAGACAGCCAAAGATGAGAGGAGCCGACGTAGTTGGAGGTGGAGGTTGTCAAAACTTTGAGATGTGAGTGTGCATGGAACCTTGAACCGGCGTAATACTACGTATGTAGATCTGGTCTTGTGCTATACATGGATGAAGACCTTTGTTCTCGCCTTTTTCGGTCCGATCCGACAACAATGGCAAGAGTCACATCTTTTAGGGCTTACATTTTTTATCAACCCTGTCGTTGGTGTTCGAGGTGTGCCTACCGACCAACATGGCTTGGTCAATTTTAGGCTAGCCATCGCAGGATAAACTGTTTGTCATAGTGATTTTGACGATTATTTCCCTTTAGGATCAATTAATTACTGTTTGATAGCACCAAATATTGATTATATTGGCTATGATAATCATTAGCTCTCATGTATTTCCTGTTTGCTTCCATGAATTATTTCTACGGTTTTGCCAATTCCTTGGTTACCCCCATCATTTAGGAAATGTTAACTCATCTATGATTATTTCAAAATCTGATCACTATGATGATCACACCATTATGTGTGTACTACATACAACAATAATCATCTGTGATGATTTTTAATGCACAAGCTAGACCTCGACCCTCCTTTCCGGTCCCAGATGTGTGTTCCGCCATCTAGAAGCCCGAACAAGATAGACCTGCCGCACGAGTGACAATCTTGGCGGTTTCTCCAATATGCTACGAGAAGGGAGGGACAAGGATAGTCGTTGAAGGAAAAAACAGAGGAGATCATGGCCATGGTGTAGGAGAGCAGTAGGAGAGATGTGGGTAAGAGGAAGAGAGACATGTAGATTACACTTCTATGCAAATATATCAAAATTAAAAACAAAGCCTGAAATAGTAGATTAAATTAAACAAATTTAAAATTTAGTATTAAAGAGTAGCTCAATTTGAAATATAATAAACATTAAAAAATAAAATTAATTCTGATTAAGTCAAAATATAGTAAAATATTAAATATTTTATTTGTGTACTTTTAGTCCATTATATGAATTATTATCATATGCATGTGGATAGCTGTGTGGTATCGTTTTGGTAGTAACAAGTAATCAATAAAATAGAGATTAATAATAAAATAGTGGGAGAGTGACAATTGGAGAGTCCATTAAAAATTTAAAATGTTGGTTCAAAACAAAGAGGAATTTTTTAGAGAGTTTTCCAAATTGAAATGTGATGGGTGAAATTTGCCGCTTTGATTTGACTTGCTCTAAGGAGAGAGTGTGTCGTTTAGCGCTAAAAGGGGACAAAATTGAAGTGGTGATTCATGTTATAAACGATAGGTAACAAAACGATGAATAAGAAAAGATCAAACCAACGGAGACACGAGATTTAACGTGGAAAACCCTCCTATGGGAGAGAAAAAATCACGGGCGCCAGCCAGCAAATCTTCACTATAATCAGGTGAGGTTGCATACACCGGGGATTTACAACTTGTGACTTATCCCAACCGGCGGCTTATAAGAGGTAATATATGGTGGTGCAAAACCCTAAGTCGGCTGCAGTCCGACTCGGAAACGATCCGACCGTACCACGGCGGGTTGCCGCCCCCCGCACCCATCGCGAGTACGGGCTGCCGTGCCGCAGTTTAGCTCAAGTTGGTCGCGCTGGTTTGAAATCAAAAGGCCTGGTTAGCTTTTTCCTTGCCCGTTATGAACCGAGCGATGCGACGTACGTACGTACGGTCGCTTAACGATATTATATAGTAGAGATTCGGATCACCATAAAACAACAAAGTCATGTCACAAGTAGGATGAACAAATCGAGTAGGTTTTCACTCAATCTGTTGCAGCACACGGGCATATTTGTTATTATATAAAGTAAAAATAACTCATACGATAGAGTAAGGACTGGCGGACTGTTTGAGCACGTGATCCACCATGCCTTGGATTGAGTATGGTAATTGGTTGGTCGACCGTTCGAGGTAGCTTATAGCGATGTGGCACCAAACATAGCCGCGCGCGCGCCGGCCTTAAAGAGACAGATCGAGACTAGCTAATTAAGCTCGTGACACGCACATGCATAATTGCATACTATAATATACGAGCCACCCCACCCCACAAGATGATCATGAGTTCATCACTTGCTTTACATTTACAATTCAAACTCTAGCTCGCTAGAGCACTCGATCGAGCTTGAGGTTGATCCACGATGGGGTTCGTGTCGTTGCTGGTGGTGGCATTAATGCCGGTGGTGGAGGTGCTCCTGGTGGCCCTCCTCGGCGCCTACCTCGCCTCCGGCCGGTGCAACATCCTCAGCGCCGGCGCCTGCACCGACATGCGTTGTCTACGCCGTCTTCACGCCCGCGCTCATGATCGCCAGCCTCGCCAGTACCGTCATGCTCCAGGACGCCATCTCATGGTCTGGTGCGTTCTTACGGCTCCCAGTTTTGTAGTGTATACAACCGATTCCCTCGTTACTAACCAGCATGCATGATATCGCTCGAATTCAGGTGGTTCATGCCGGTGAACATCGGCATCATCTTCCTCGCCGGCGGCGTCCTCGGGTGGGTGGCGGTGCTTCTTCTGAGGCCACCACAGCACCTCCGGGGGTTGGTCGTCGCCTTCTGCTAGCTCCGCTGCAAACTTCGGTAACTTGCTACTTATCGTGATACCGGCGGTGTGCCGGGAGGATGGCAACCCGTTCGACGACGAGGGCCTCTGCACTGACCGAGGCCTCTCCTACGCCTCGTTCTCCATGGCGGTAGTCATTCGCTCCTCATTTCTCAATGCATCATCTCAATTTGACACTAGCATGCAGCTTGATCGATCAGCAAGTAATTGAGCATGCATGATCGATCCTATAGCTTGGAGGACTGTACATCTGGACACACACGCTCAGCGTGATGAAGAGGTCCAGCGAGGTATACCGCAAGGTGATGATCGAACAGGAGGCTCGTGATCCCAAGGACTCTCTGATGTCGGAGGAAGATCCCTGGAAACAAGACGACGAGGACGAGGAGGAGGGAGTTGTCTCGCTGCCATCAGAGAGCAGCTCTGCCGTCCATGAAAAGGAACAGCACCAAGCTGTAAGTTTTTTACCAGTTTCCGTCCTTTTTCGACTGAACAGTCAGTCGGGCTTTTGAATTAATTTGCTCCGTTATTTTTCTCACATGCAGTTATTGACGCCGTTGCTATCTAGTAGTGACCACCAACATTCCAGTAAGACGAGCAGCAACAGCATGTGGGACAACCTGAAACATGGCACGCACCAGATTCGTCGAGGAGCACTAGTAGAAAACAGGGCTTCAGTTCGGAGCAGTCCCGGTTGGTAATACCAACCGGGACTAAAGGGGTCGCGGCAGGCTGCGGCAGGGTGGGGGTCCGCGCGAGCGCCTTTAGTCACTAAAGATTGACTTTTAATCCCGGTTGGAGAAATCAATCGGGACTAAAGGTTTTCTCCTACATATCACCTTCTTCCTGCCCGAGCCATCTCCATTTTTCTTCTCTGCTTCCTCTCCTGAGGTCGAGTTCATCCCTATTTTTTCCACGATTTATCAAGATTGGCGGCGCCCCATCTATCCAAGGGTTCTAAAAGGTTAGCAACTTCATTTTTTCATCCCTCGTTGCTAGTTTAGCTCATTTCATTACTAGTTTAGCTCATTTCATGTTGTTAGTGCTAGCTAGATGTTTGATGAAATGGCTAAGTTAGTTGCTCATGAAGTACTAAGTTAGTAGAAAACATCCATGAAAGTAAATTGTAAATGGGATGAATATTTGATAATTATGTGGGAGTTTATTTGATTTATATGCAATTTTAGCTCAAATTAACTTCTTAGTTTGCATATGTGTAGATGTGGTTTACTTAGTCATTGCTAGTTTAGCTCATTTCATGCTCTACAAGTATAGTGTGATTTGTGAGCATTAGTTTGGGAGTAATTATGTGGGAGTTTATTTGTTTTATATGCAATTTGAGCTCAAATTAAAATATGTTTTGTGGTGGTTTTAGTGCCGTCCCCGTCCTCATCGCCGTCGATCGCCCGCGCCGTCCCGTCGCCGGCACCACCTTGGTGAGCCTCTTGTTTTTATCTTTTTAAAAAAAAATCTTACTTGTATGATTTAGATGCATAGTTACTTGTATAATTTTCTTACTTGTATGATTGTTTGTTATATGTATAGTGCCATGGTTTTGATATCTGTCCCCGTCGGCCCTCGTCCGGTCTATGATTTGGATGTGGTATATTATCTTTTATAACTATTTGTTTCATTTCGTGTTTATGACAATTATGCCGACCAACTTGACATAGATATTTTTATCTAGGAGGTATGTGAACCGGAAATTCCAACCGACCCTCTTGTCGAGAAGTTAAATTTAGTTGAAAAAAAAACGATGATTTGAAAGAAAAATTGAAAAGAATTGAAGAAGAGAAGATGAAATTGGGTTGTATGTTGCCGATGTCGTCGATGATCACAAGATCAAGATGGATGCAATGCGCTTGAAGATTAGAAAGATTAGAAAATATGCCATTAATAAAGAGGCTTGGTATCATTATGCTGTTGGATCAATGGTTACCTTAGTTGCGATTTTGATCGCATTTGTTGTTGCATTTAAATGCATTAGATAGTTGTACGTTAGTTTCAATGTATGTTTTATGAGAACTATGTATGAACTTTATGTATATATTTTGCAATTGGTCACTACTCTACTTTGGTTTTAATGTGATGAACTTGTATTAATTAATTTGGTCAGTTCTCTATTCATGATGTTGTGTAATAGTTTTTGATATACTTATATAATGCAGATGAGCCGGCAATGGATGTACGTTGACCGACGTTCTCAGGAGTTCATTAATGGCCTGCATTCTTTTATCCGTGTGGCTGAGAAAAACAAGCGGAATGGTTTTATGTGTTGTCCATGTAGTTCTGTAAGAATACGAAGGATTACTCTTCCTCAAAAACCCTTCACATCCACCTATTTCAGTCCGGCTATAATTGTTGGACCAAGCACGGAGAAAGAGGTTATAATGGAAGACAATGAAAAGAAGAGGATGATGACAACTATCCTATGTTCCCTGAACACGGTGGTACTACAATGAAGGAAGAAGCTGAAGAAGAGGCCATTGTTGATGAGCCTGATGATGATCTTGGTCGGGCCATTCTTGATGCACAGATAAACTGCGAAAGTGAAAACGAGAGGTTGAAGTTGGAGCGCATGTTAGAGGATCACAAAAAATTGTTGTACCCAAATTGCGAAGATGGCCAGAAAAAGCTGGGTACCACACTGGAATTGCTGCAATGGAAGGCAGAGAATGGTGTATCTGACAAGGATTTGAAAAGTTGCTGAAAATGATAAAAAGATGCTTTCAAAGGATAACGAATTGCCCGCCAGTACGTACGAAGCAAAGAAGGTTGTCTGCCCTCTAGGATTAGAGGTGCAGAAGATACATGCATGCATTAATGACTGCATCCTCTACCGCGTGAGGAGTACGAGAATTTGAATGCATGCCCGGTATGCGGTGCATTGCGGTATAAGATCAGGCGAGATGACCCTGGTGATGTTGAGGGCGAGCGCCCCAGGAAGAGGGTTCCTGCCAAGGTGATGTGGTATGCTCCTATAATACCACGGTTGAAACGTTTGTTCCAAAACAAAGAGCATGCCAAGTTGTTGCGATGGCACAAAGAAGACCGTAAAAAGACGTGATGTTGAGACACCCCGCTGATGGGTCGCAGTGGAGAAAAATCGAGAGAGAGTTCCCGACTTTGCAGGTGACGCAAGGAACTTATGGTTTGGTCTAAGTACAGATGGCATGAATCCTTTTGGGGAGCAGAGCTGCAGTCATAGCACCTGGCCTGTGACTCTATGTATCTATAACCTTCCTCCTTGGTTGTGCATGAAGCGGAAGTTCATTATGATGCCAGTGCTCATCCAAGGCCCGAAGCAACCCGGCAACGACATTGATGTGTACCTGAGGCCATTAGTTGAAGAACTTTTACAGTTGTGGTGTGAAGAAGGTGTACGTGTGTGGGATGAGCACGAACAAAAGGAATTTGACCTACGAGCGTTGCTGTTTGTAACCATCAATGATTGGCCTGCTCTTAGTAACCTTTCAGGACAGACAAACAAGGGATACAATGCATGCACGCACTGTTTAGGTGAGACTGAAAGTATATATTTGGATAAATGTAAGAAGAATGTGTACCCGGGGCATCATCGATTTCTTCCGAACAAGCATCTCTTAAAAAGAAAGGCAAGCATTTCAAAGGTGAGGCAGATCACCGGACGAAGCCTACCCGCCGTACTGGTGATGATATATATGGTATGGTCAAGGATTTAAAAGTAATCTTTGGAAAGGGTCCTGGCGGACAATCTGTTCCGAATGATAACGGACACGCACCCATGTGGAAGAAGAAATCTATATTTTGGGAGCTACCCTATTGGAAAATCTTAGAGGTCCGCTCTGCAATCGACGTGATGCACGTGACGAAGAATCTTTGCGTGAACCTGCTAGGCTTCTTGGGTGTATGGAAGACAAAAGATACACCGGAAGCACGGCAGGACCAGCAACGTATGAACGAACGAGACGACCTGCATCCAGAGAAGTATCAAGGTCCTGCCAGCTACGCTCTTACCAAAGAAGAGAAGGAAATCTTTTTTGAAGTCCTGAGCAGTATCAAGGTCCCGTCTGGCTTCTCGTCGAATATAAAGGGAATAATAAATATGGCAGAGAAAAAGTTCCAAAACCTAAAGTCTCATGACTGCCACGTGATTATGACACAATTACTTCCGGTTGCATTGAGGGGGCTTCTACCGGAAAATGTTCGAGTACCCATTGTGAAGCTATGTGCATTCCTCAATGCAATTTCTCAGAAGGTAATCGATCCAGAAATTCTACAAAGGTTA
Organism: Poa pratensis; assembly: GCA_947311845.1. NCBI lineage: Eukaryota > Viridiplantae > Streptophyta > Magnoliopsida > Poales > Poaceae > Poa > Poa pratensis. Next base: position 12,814,750 of record CAMZMU010000084.1, read on the forward strand.
CAGAAGGATGTGGTCCAATGTCTTGTCAGCTTCGAGTTGGTGTTCCCACCATCCTTCTTCAATATTATGACGCACCTCCTAGTTCACCTAGTCGAAGAGATTACCATTCTCGGTCCTGTATTTCTACACAATATGTTCCCCTTTGAGAGGTTCATGGGAGTCTTAAAGAAATATGTTCATAACCGTGCTAGGCCAGAAGGAAGCATCTCCAAGGGCTATGGAACAGAGGAGGTCATTGAGTTTTGTGTTGACTTTATTCCTGACCTTAACCGATTGTGTTCCTCAATCGCGCATGAGGGGAGACTGAGTGGAAAAGGCACGCTAGGAAAGAAAGCAATAATAAGTATGGACGGGCATTCTTTCACTCAAGCACACTACACAGTTCTAAAAGTTCCACCTTGGTGGCTCCGTATATCGAGGAACACATGAATATTGTACGCTCCGAAAACCCGGAGCGTACTGACTCCTGGATTAAAGGAAAACACATGGAGACTTTCGCGGTTGGTTGCAAACACATCTCATGAATAACACCACTGTTGGAGAACAGCTGTACTTGTTGGCCAGGTCACCATCTTCGACTATATTGACTTTCCAAGGGTACGAGATAAATGGGAATACATTTTACATGACGCCCAAGATAAAAAGAGCACCAACCAAAACAGTGGTGTCCGCTTTGATGCAACAAACAACAATGGGCAAAAGGACACATATTATGGTTACATAGAGGAGATATGGGAACTTGACTATGGACCTTCTTTTAAGGTCCCTTTGTTTCGGTGCAAATGGGTCAAGCTGAAGGCGGGGTAAAGGTAGACCAGCAGTACGGAATGACAACAGTGGATCTCAACAATCTTGGTACAGAGACGAACCATTCGTCCTAGCCAATGAGTGGCTCAGGTTTTCTATGTGAAGGACATGTCTACCAGACCGAAAAAAGAAAAGATAAGCAAGCGAATACATCATACGATGAGCCAAATCGCCACATAGTTCTTTCAGGGAAAAGAAACATCGTGGGAGTGGAGGACAAGACAGACATGTCAGAAGATTACAATAAGTTTGATGAAATTCCGCCCTTCACAGTGAACACTGACCCAAGCATCCCGTTAAATAATGAAGATTTTCCATGGTTACGGCGCAATCATAAGCAAGTGACACACGCGAAGAAAAAGTATTATACCCCAACACTAGATAGGGATGTTGGTGATGTGTAATAATGTATTAAACCTTTTACGTAACTGTGTTCTGAAAACTCAGAAGAAAACTCTAAACACTGCTTTTTTGGTTCTGCTTCTATGAGACAGAGGACTCCATTTGCAACCAAGTGCAACAAAAATATTGAATGTTCCAAAAGTTGTTGAGGATGTTCCAAAAAAAACTATTCAAAAGCCCATTTAGACCCGGTTGGAAATGCCAACCGGGACTAAATGTGGGCTTCGCGCGCGCAATTTTCAGCGAGACTCGACAAAGAACATGCGCGAAAAACTTTGAATTTGCCGCGCAAATTTGGCATAGCGGTGGGCGGGAAAATTTCCCGCCTCTTCCAACTCTGTTGCATCTCGCTTTGGCGCCAGTTTCTCATCCCTAAGGACACCTATAAATAGGCCACTATCTTAGCCAGGTTCCTCACTCATTCTTCTGCTCAAAACACAAAACATTCAGATTCCCTAGATGCGTCCCACAGTGAATGTAAAGGCATTCGACCGTGAATCACTGTGCGGCTATAGCTAGGGGAAACCGGGTGTTTTGTTTCAGCTGTACTTAGGTATTCAATACAATTAGTATTCAGTTTACTTTAGGTCGACCAACACAAATCATCCGGATTCCCGAGCTTAGTCCCACACTGCATGTGAGATATCGCAGCCAGTGTGGGACTGTAGCTCGAGGAAATTTGCAGCTTAGTTTTTAGTTGTTTATATGCTATGTTTGCCCATTTGTAGAGAAATAAGAATTTTCCTGTTTTTTAGCTGCATAAGATTTTATTCACAAAGTATCGTGCCATATGAACTAAGCCCAGGGAAGCATGCGTGTTGTTCATCTACTTTCCTGTTAGTTGTTTGAATATTCAAAATGACCAGTACTGTTTTTATGTTTTGAAACCAGGAATTTGAATTGGGAAAGATGATATCTTGGCATATTTAGGTGACACATGACCATAAGCAAACCAGGGATTTTTCTCGAGATTTGTAGAAACACTGCTTCACAAAATATTTTACTATCCATTTCGGGACTTTTTGAAAATAGTCAATACCAAATACTAAAACTTTCCAACAATATTTATTTTTGAAGTGAGGGAGAGAGTACATAATATAGATCATAAAAGTGATTTTTATTTATTTTCTACTTTGAAAATATTTATCATTTCATGTAAAACATTGAAACTAGAGTTTTGATAAATAGAGAAAATAGGTTTTTGGGTAAATTAAAGGTGTTAGAATAAATTGTAGGGATTCCCCAAACAAGTAATGATCATAAGGATGGATTTGGGTGTGTTTATTTATGTTTTTCATAGTTGGATTATTTGTTGATGAATATTGTGACAAAAGTTTTGATGCTAAAGAAAATATTGTTTTGTATGTGATGTTGAGAGGTAAGATTGTGTATATGAAGATGATGAATATTTTGACATTATTGTTGATGAATATTGTGTATAAGAAATATTGTTGATGAATATTGTGTATAAGAAATATTGTTGATGAATATTGTGTATATGAAGATGAATATTGTTGATGAATATTGTGTAGTTAAGCTATGGACGCCCGCGGCAGAGACGACGGTGAAGAGGAAATATTGAATATGATATATGCCGGTGGAGAAGGTGGAGAAGATTACAGCTCACAATTTTTGAACGACTACGGTGAGGGAGCTGAGCTAGAACCAAGAGACGAAGGGCTCTTAACAAATTCCGGCGAGGTATATATTAAGCCTCTCATGATCACTAGATGCATTAATTGATTTGTATTGCACTTATTAACTAATCTTTCTTCTTTTAGCCCTTTGGATCGAGCCAATCTGCTAGGCCTTCCAGATCGAGCCAATCTGGTAGAAGGCAACGAGGCCCGACCAAAAAGTAGGGTGATAATCAAAGGTTTCCGATCCACGAAGTTGCTGAAGATGGCGAACCGCTTGCTCCCGCAGAGAACGTAATTTTTTTGTAAATCAATGCGGAGTTATTGTTAGGGACAACATCCCGATCAGCACTCGAGCCAAAGGTAGACGATGGAGTTAGTTATGTCGACCAAAGATCCAAATATGAGCTTTGGAAAACGCTCATGTCACATTTCAACCTAACGCTAGGTCTGTCGGATGGCATGAAGTTGAAAGTCAAGGAGTGGACACTTAAAAAGACGGCCACACAATTCCAGACCTTCAAGAAAAAATTATGGAGTGAATATAAGCAGAAAAAGAAACTCCAACATTCACTGGAACACTGGAGAAGCAAAAAGATCACTGGGACACATTTAAGGCGTACAAGGATTCGTCTTAAGCTCTGGCAAGGTCGGAAAAAAATAAGATAAATGCTGCGAAAAAGAAATATCACCATACTATGGGGACAGGTGGCTACAAGACTGTCGTGCCTAAGTGGGAAAAAAATGACGCCGACCTGATTGCTAAAGGGATCACTCCAGTTACAGCGGAATGGCCCGAGAGGTCCAAGCACTGGTTGTACGGGCATGGGGCATCGTTGGACCCACAGACAGGGAAGATTATTGCAAAGGTCCAAAAAAATAAAGAAAAAATTCAAACAGTCTCCAAAGAGCTTGTTAAAGCAATAGAAAAAGTTCAAAGGGGAGAGTTCCAGCCCGAGAGAGAGAACGACGAGCTGACACTCGCCCTCGGGAATCCTGAACACGGAGGACGAACACGAGGCAAAGGCGACGACGTTACGTGGAAGGCTGGGTTTCCGGAGTGCAATGACAGTTATAAAAGTCGTCAGAGAAAAAAGAAGCAGGAGGCAGACCGGATCCAACGGCTAGAACAAAATCACGAGGAATTGCAACGCATGTTCTTGCGGCAGCAGGAGCAACTGGACACAATGAGCCAGCAAAGGGCATCTGAGCGGTAGCAAGAAGATCTTGCATTCCACAGTATCGTCCCATCTCAGCTGAAAAGCAGCGTGGGTTCCACGGCGGTCTTGCCTGATCGTGATGCACTGATGGATGAAGCACCGATGGCTCGCTACCCCGTGGATGATATCACGGAGAAGAAAATGTGTGAGGTGGCGGTCGGCTCTGCTTTACCTAATGAACCTGGAGCACGCTTACATGGCAGTCAGATTCCAGCTGGCTATGCTCGTGTCAGGGTGGATGAAGTTCTGAAGGGATTTGAGACACTAGAGCTTGACATTGCTGGAGGTGAAGGGGAGACGACACTGGGAGAAGTCAGGGGTGGTATCATTCTATGAAAAAAGGAATACATCGTGTTTGCAGACTTCACCCCTCCACGGACTCCTCCTTGTAGCAATTCACCTCAGCAAAGTCCACCCCTCCCCGATAGGGACCCCAGCGCGAGTCCATCTCGATCTCCGGCGCGTCAGCCGACTCCGTCTCCTAAGTGGCAAAAGCGGAAGCTCACCGCTTCGCCGACTAAGAAGAAAGCTAGAAAGAAGAAAACCAAGGACGATAAGTCTCCTGCCAAGTTTCCTTGCGACATGACTGATGAGGAACTTGACAGGGTTGTGGCTGCCGATGTGAAAAGACAACTTGCACCGAAAAAGCCCGAGCCAAAGGAGAAACTACCTGAGGATACCGTTGTGCGCTTTGTGAAGAACTTATCGGACCGGGAACCGAAGTTGCCATCAGACTATGAGCGTTGTATTTCAAAGTCATATAGCGAACAGATGCACCAGGGGAAAAGCGGGAAAAAAGTTCCCCAGCTCGGAGAACAGGAAATACAATCGATCCGCCCGCTCAAGGTGTTTCCCGATAAGGACGTACACAACGACAATACTGGTCTCAGTGTTGCTCAAGTCATAGGCGACACTGGTTTCCCCATGGCTGAGCTAGCATGGAAATATGTTCACGGGAAGTCTCTGGTCAGACCTGAGCAGGTCCCGAATCTAACAACACAAATGCGAAGATTGCATGAGTGGTACATGAAAGTCGCAAAGGGAGGGCAAATCATGCTCATGGTGGCAGTTAAGGAAGAGCACTTCTTTCAAGAATACAATATTTATATCATGCTTGAAGAAAATTTTCAGTTATACAATCAAGACGCCCTCGACAAATCTCTCGTCACTTGCTATTGTCTGTAAGTGATTTATTTCTGTAATTTAAGTCTTTAGCTCAGCTCGTTCATTGCCTGTAATTATTCTCACTATATTCTTTTGTACGCTATTATACAGAATGAAGATTCTCGAATGCAAAAAGGAGAGAATCTATGGCATTGGGTTCATTTACCCGAATACCATTCATGAAGCTACCATACAAAACCATGCCAAGGACACAGAGAAACTTTTGCTAAGGTTTTTAAAGGAACATAATACCAAAGCAGAAATACTTTTTCCTTACAACTTCAGGTGAGTGTTACTGTTTTGTACACATTCTATTTTGCTTACTCGATGTTAAGTGTAATTGATGAGTTATGCATGACTGCGTATATAAACGTGCGCAGCTTCAACTGGATTCTGCTAATCATTAGAATTGACGATGGAACCGTTGAAGTCATGGACTCATTAAGGAAAAATTCTAAAGAATACAAGAGCCTGGTTTATATGCTCCAGAAATAATTTCAATCCTTATCGCACTATATCGGCCTCTTTCGTTCATTTACTGATATCAAGTAATTAATAACTCATTTATTCATTTTCTTTGCCGGGCAGGGTTTGAAAACGGTTCATCGAGCATGAAGTCGGTGAATGGAAACCGGAGCTGCGTTTTGTTCTCAACCAGGTAAGTAGTACTATCTAGGTCCACGCATCTCTTTAATTCTAGTTTCAATACCATTATCATGCTTGATTATTATTTGATTGAATTCTATTCTCGTACAGCGGTGCCTGAGGCAGTCACAGGGGACTAATTTATGTGCATACTACGTTTGCGAGTTCATTCACATGATGACCAGTGAGAACCGCAGAATTCGAAGACAAATACACTATTCACAATTTTTTTTATTACCATCAATTGTGTTGAGTTTCATTCATAATATTTTTATGATGATTTGATATATATACACACAACTCATATATTTCATATTGATATCCTTCTTTTAAAGATGGAAAGGATGTCGAACGCGCTCCTGCCAGAGTACCGCGTAAAAGCAATTACGGAGAAATTGGTGAGATTTTTGCTTGTGGAGGTCATACCTGAAACCGGAGAATACTATAGCCGATAATATGCCTCCATGTAATTTTAGTGATCTCCATGTAATTAAATGGATATATATATATACCAAATTGTATGTGTATGTATATTCATCAACGTGATCTCCATATAGTATGAACTTTATGTATACGAAAACTTGTTTTTGTCGCATCGACGTGATCTCCATACGATGGAAAACACAAAATCCGAAACCCTAAACCCCTCCTAAATCCTAAACCCTGAAAAATAATTGAAAAGAAAACACAAACCTTTAGTCCTGGTTGGTAAGGTCGTCCACCCCCGAGCTCGGCCGTGGCCACGTGGGAGGGCCTTTAGTCTCGGTTCAGGGGGGGGGGGGGGGGGGGGGGGGCCTTTAGTCCCAATTGCGCAGTCCCGGTTGGCCAACCGGGACTACTGCCTTGTTTTCTACTAGTGGAGCTCACCGCGCCGCCTATTATCGGGGCGGTAAGTTCACACTCATCATCATCGGAAGAGGCAGTTCTGATGTGTGGAGCAGAGAAGCTGAAATGAGCTCCGTAATTTCCAGGTGCTGGGCTTCATTGTTGGCGCGGTGCCATGGCTGAGATCTACATTCGTCAGCGATGACGCTCCCCTGCGCGCCGTGCAAGACTCGCTCAAACTACTTGGGTATATAACTGTATATGCAAATGCAATGCATCTCCTGCCTAGTTTAAACAGTTTGTGCGTATATGTATGGATCATGGAATTCTCGTTTCATGCAGAGATGGCACTGTACCCTGTATCACCCTCATCCTCGGAGGAAACCTCACCAAAGGTACGACTCTGAGTTTCCGAGTGTCCCTGACCGCAGATCTGGAGTATAAACTGGCAGTTGTCTGAATGAACAACTGTCTTGTCAGGCATGGGCAAGACGACGGTGTCGCGGTGGGTGATCGCGGCGATCATCTGCGTGCGGTACGTGATCCTGCCAGTGGTCGGCGTGGTGGTGGTCAAGTCGGCACGCCAGCTCGGCTTCCTGCCGCCGGACCCGCTCTACCAGTACGTGCTCATGCTCCAGTTCGCCCTGCCTCCGGCGATGAGCATCGCCACCATGGCCCAGCTCTACGACGTCGCCCAGGAGGAGTGCTCCGTCGTCTTCCTCTGGACATACCTCGTTGCCGCCCTCGCCCTCACCGCCTGGTCCACAGTCTTCATGTCCATCCTCGCCGCCTAGACATCCAAACATCAACTTGACTTGCTGCTGCCAACATGTTGTGCGTCTATGGAGAATGGATTTTTGTATCGGGGTCACTACCTACCGGAGGGTCCAGAGTGGATTCGTGGGAGAATGTTGAGGAGTTTTGAAGAAGTATTATACAAAAGTTATGCGGCAAGAATCCAAAAGCAACAATGTTCGTATGAGTTTCGGACAGGATATAAATCTAAAAATATGAATCAACCATGGAGAATACACCACTGGTTGGTAGTAAAGCAAGTAAAATTTCCAGATTGATACATCTATAGTTTTTTATGTTTTGCATTTCTTTTCAAGAGAGAAACTTCACCAGCAGCAGCAAATTGCGTTGGATAGTCGGAGGGTGGACACATGGCAATGGCATGCATGTATAGACTTGCTACTGCTAGCGATTTATCAGTTTTGATTGCTATATAATATCAAAATTATTCATCAGGTGACCTAACAATCTGCCAGAACTTGATACTGTGCAGTCAACTTAACCTACGTGCTGGGAAGAACAAAGAAGTGTGATTAATTGAGGGGTAAACAGCAAGTTTTCTTGCATGTTTTATTTTGTTATTTTTAGCCTATCATCTTGGCAGTCTATCGGGTGCTACCCATTTTTTTTTGTGATATGGAATGCATGCTTGACTACTATCCGAAGGGAAAACAGTAGGGTTTTTTTTAAATTGTTTTACTTTCGTATTTACAACCTGGCAGTATTAACTAGCTGTACAGTAGAAACTAACGAAGGTTCGGATCCAGTGTCTGCTATATTAATTATGTGGTGGAAGCATTCCTCCACAACGTTTATTTCCGGGCAGTCATGTAGGAGAGCAGTCATATACGTGACACGTAAAAACCATAAAATTGTTAACGCCATCCAAAAAATTGATGGTTTACTCAATACTATGGTACTAGTTCAGGGCAAGAAGGAAACAAACCATATACTAAGATGTAACGGTAAGTGATCAACGTATCTCGGCTAGCAACCATTAGTTCACTATAAGAAGAGCAGAAGTATACATCCTCATGCGACCTGAGCTAATAGTTTAACAGGATCAGAACAGGTGAAAACTAAAAATGGTTCCTGCTGTTACCTATCAGGGCAAACTAGGAAGTGTAACTTTGTCGAAGGAGAGAAAGCTGACACGGCCATTATCAACATGGCAAAATTTGAGAGGAACCCCTTCAAACTTGTTTTCTACGGTTTCCAGTTCATCCCTCGAGGGAGGCTTGTCTCTGCACCAAATTGGAAAAAACTAAAAGTTATGATGGGCAGAATTGTTAACAAACATATAGTATATGAAACCATAACCTGCTAAGCCCAAATCATATACTGTTCTGTTCTGCAATTTATGGTATTACGCATCTCATTGCTGCCTACTGTTGGTTAGAACCAGATTTCTTTCTTTGGGTAAAGGTTGGTCTAGAAAACGATGAGAACTTGTGATAAGTCGCGAGAGATGGACACGTGATAAGCATGTGAATTTTTAGAAATCACGATAAACCGTAAATCTGCTAATAAATTTAAAAGTTCCCATCAGTTTAGATATTAAGCTTAAAATAATTGCATTTATATAGCTCAAACATGATAACCACTATAGAACCGTAAATCTGCTTATAAACCTAGAAGTTCCCATCAGTTTATTGCATGTATATAGCACAAACATGATAACCACTTAGTTTAACACAACAAATGATTAAATTAATGTGCATTTAACAACACAACAGATATATCCGTGGACATAAATACAACCAGTAACACATTACAAACACATCCTGCATGCTTAAATGTACGGAGTTTCAGAACATATATGTGCAAGGGGCAATCATATACATTTAAAACAAAATATTATGAAAATCATATCGAATAGACCACCAAAAGTTTATGCACTCGTGTCACTAGATAATTATGTACTGTAGAAGAAAATGCACAAGTTTATAACCGTGAATATGCGGCCTATGAGTGACGGGAAAAGTACGTTACCTTAACAGACATAGGAGGAAACTTGGTTCTCCTGGTGATGATTTCTTAAATTTGCTGTTTGGTAGATACACTTGAAAGGATGGATATATCTCATCTATGTGCATTTGGTTGAGAAACTTGGTGATGTCGCTGCAGGCACCATCAGCTCTATCAGAGCAATGGTCATTGTCAGCCATACTCTTGGGAGGACCAGTGACTTCACAAGTGCGGCCATGCTTCATTGTCCAAGGAACACCATACCGGCCAACGATGTACCCAAGCAACTTCAAGTGCTTGTAAGCTTGGAAGGCATCCCAGGAGCACCCATATTTTCCTCCTGCAATCTTTTCATAGATTTTCTCCAGCCCTATCGTTTCATCCTTATCATCGAGAAGAACCAGTGCCCCTCTTTCTGCCAAGAACCTGCATAGTTTGATGAGCCAGCAAGCCTCAACTTTCAAGTTTCAAGTCTAAGTAATTGAAAACAGAACCCATGCCATGCAGTTCATAAGTAATCACTAAGCAATAAATTCTCTACTTTTGCGTGTGGCATCATGTAACTAGTCCAAAGTGGTGGGTAGTAGACAGGCGTAATAATAAAAATGAGGAATCAGGGACACGCTGCTGCATCCTTGGACACCGGACATGCTGCATTGTTCTAGGATTTATGCTCGGGTCTATGAACAAAGCCCCCAACAGAGCAAATACCATGCTGCACTGTTACGGCATTTCATCAAACAGGTGGCGTACCCGATCTCCTCGACATTGTAGCAGAGCTTGCCGCCCCGTGTGACACCGGTGGTCAGCCAGAGCTTCCCCTTATTGTCCACCACCTCCGCCTCGCCGGCCTCCTCCACCCACCGCGCCCGCGATGCCACGTTCCTGCTCTCAACCCAATGAAACTACTATCCATAAGCGCACTGGCAGCAGCACAAACAGACCAACCGCGAGCCGAGAGCACGGACCTGAACTGGACTCTTGAGGACGAGGGCGCCTCGTCGGACAGGAAGGGGTTGAGGTGCTGCTCCTCCCCGTCGTCATCCGCGGCCGCCGCGGAGGCAGCCCCTGGAGCGCGTCCCCTTCGCCGCCGGTCACGCGGCGCGGCCGCCATGACGCCTTTTTGCTCCCACTAAAAAACTCCCGTCACACTGGAAACGGGCCCGACGAAGCTGTGGTGGGCTCGGGCGCTCGGCAACCAGGCCCTGACAGGTGGGCCCCATAGATAGAGAAGAAACGTGTTTCCTTTTTTATTATCATCTCCTCCTCCTTCGCTTCCTTTCAAACCGGCAAAGGGGAGAGGAGGCCTCGAGAGAAAAAAAAAGTTGAGCGCGCGGCTTGGTGGCGCGGCGGCGACGGCCTCTTCTCGTCCGATCGAGCTGGTTTTTCCGGTAAGTTCCATCAGCTTCGCTTAAGATCCTTCAGCCTAGCCCCTCTCGGCGCGTACCTTCTCAGCTCGTGCCGATCTCTGCTGGATTCACCTGCGCGGTAGTAGTCCTCGATTGGGCGGAGCAGTTGCGGATGGCAAGCTGTTCCTCGATTCGGTCGACGGAAGGTTCCCCAATTGATCCTTAGGTTGAATTCGTTCGTTTCTAGGCGGAATTCCCGTTGATTCGGATGGGGCTATCTTAAGAATTGGGAACTAGGAGCATCTTTTTGTTTTTAGATAGTACAACTAGGAGCATCAGTATCTGCCCGCGTACTGTTCGTTCCGTGCTCTAGCTTGCGAACGGTTATCCAGCTTGATCCACTGGGCTCCTTTTGGGGTTTAAATTCCAGCATGAATGAGTGGTCGGATTTGGCATGTTTTAGCCCTTGATCATGTAGTTAAGACTGATGTCCTTGATCTATTTATCATACATGTATTTATACTGGTGAGATGGTCACAGCTTAAAATGCTTGCTGATAATTGACACTTCGACAGATAGTTGTATTAAAAAGTAAGTAAAGTGTTGAAAATATCTATTTCAGCTGAAGGCAGCATGAATACTGCTAACGGCGCACAACGTGCCTCGAGAAGGCAATCACAAGACGTGTCTGCTGATAAGGTTGTTATCAACTTAAGCACCCCAGCACCAGCGGTGGCCACCCGGCGTGGAGTATCAACCTCTCATGCTGGCGCGCGCACCTCACCCATTGATGTGGAAGCTCTAGACGATGAAGTGCAGGTCGTATCAGCTTCACAAGTGCCTCCTCAGGTACTTTGCTTAACTTTCGGAGAACAGTGTTACTGTGTGTAATTGATCTCATACCACTAGGTCCATGGTGATTGTTTAAGAAGCATGGTGTATATGTATGCACTTTTTACTAGTTTTTTTTACTGATGCTTCTGAGGCACGCCAGCTTTTCATATTGAGGGAGAGTATTATAAGTTGGTCATAACACTGAATATAATGCAACATTCCTAGCATTTGTATTGAACCATCTTGCATGTTGCAGAGGAGGAATCGAAGAACTAGGAGGCAGCATGTGACAGTAGTTGATGTAGAGGTACATGCTACCTGTGAAGGTAAGTTTGTTACTTATACATGCATATTATTCCATAGAATTGTTTTGGATTCTAACATTATGGAAATTGGTTGTAAATTCTTCACCAGTCTGTTATGATCTGCCTTAATAGATTCATCTGGAACCAACCAATTCATAAACAACACATATAATTTTGGGAATTTACCTTTGTCATGCTACTAAGATGACTGACTCTTTTGTGGCAACAGACATAAAATTCTTGGTCATTACCTATATCATGCTACTAAGATGACTGACTCTCTAGGTGCAGCGACATATATGCCATGCTGTAAATTGAACTTGTGACCTTTTTTGCTAATTTCTTTGATAGTAATTTCTTGTTATAATGTGATGCATATATATTGATGCTGATTCTGGAAACCATAAAGGGAAGATGTAAAAATGTTCATCAATATGCTATCTGACTATATTTTCCCTTGTCATTTAAGCTTGCTTATCTGCCTCATTATTAATTCAACAAGGAGTGCTTCATGATGATAATGCAACAGTCCTTTCACATAACACAGGGAACAAACGTCAGAGAGTTGCAGCTGTGATAAACATCTCTCCAGAAACAGCGGAAGGTTCCAGCTTGCAGGTATTTTATTTTAGAATTTTTTAAGGGCGTTACTCTTTTAGCCATACGGTCCAGTTTCATTACTGATCACTTATTAGTTGTTTCTCTACCTTGTCCCTCTAACGTAAATAGCAGCTGGTATCTAGTGCAAGATGCTTCAAGTCCTTCCTGTAGAATTTTGGACTATGTTGTCCTTTCAGTGGACTAAAGAGAGAAACCATATTAGATTATGTTGAAAGCATATTTCTTGGTCTGTTCTAGTCATAGAGAACACTCATACTTGCAGTTTTGTGATGTCATATAGATCATTGATACAAGGCAACAGTTAAGATTATTTATTGGCAGTGACGTTTCACACTAAATTTTAAGTATCATTTTGTTTTCTGTTATGAATGTGCCTGTACTAACATGTTTATTAAGCTACTCTGTACATCTGATCCTTGTATCATGTTCCTACTGGCATGTTGCTTTGTGATTTGTGATGATCTCTGACTGAGTGTTCCCATTCTTGGCAGTCAAACAAAGTGGTGAAAACTCCTGCGGAGGTGGCTCCAAAGGAACCAGTCTTTACCTGCCCGGTGTGTTGGAACAAGTTGGAGGAGCCCGCCACAACAATGTGCGGCCATATATTCTGCACGAGCTGCATCAAGCAAGCCATCCAGGTCCAAAAGAAATGCCCTACTTGCCGGAAGTACTTGAAGATGAACAATTTCCATCCTATTTACCTTCCTAACACTTCTGGTTAAGGTGGGCTCCTTCAAATTCTCTCAGCCTCAGTCTGTTGAGCTTCACTTTCATGGAATGCAGATTCGTTTGATGTGTCCAAAGAACTGTAGCCACATCTGACTTTGAAATCTATTATTGTCAGGGTCAGAAGTCCTCTCTGGAAGAACAATGGATATTTTCCCGGAGGAATGTTGTTGTACCATCATCACGTAGCTGAATGTATGAAAATGCATCAGTAGGAGTTCATCATCATGATGAAATGTATGGATAGCCACCCGCCTGAAATGTCTTAACAAATGTGTCTATAGTCTGCTAGAATTGGTTGCGGGAACTTAAAGTTGCTACCATTAGCCGTGCAACATTTTCTCCATAGTTGGTCGATGTACCTGGGGCTGTTAGCCTGACTTTGAGATGATAATACTAGGGTATTGTACGTTGGGTATCTCTGTACTCGAATATTCATTCAGTGGGATTGAAGACAGTGAGATAGCACTGTGGTTCGCTCCGTGTAGCACAGATTATCCATCCAAGTATATGCCAAACAATTGCATCGCATCCTTTGGTTGATGCAATTAATCAGTGATTTATTTCTACAAAAGCTTTAGCTTTATTAAGCTCTGGTTAAATTTCGCTTGGATGGAGTAATAAGTACTCCCTCCGTTCCACAATATAAGATGTTCTACCTAGATCACATGTTTGGCTAGGTACAAACACAAATGAGTGTACATACACATTAAAACATGTCCATATATAGATAGATACATGTGCATATGGATACTGTACTTGATTCGGTGGCATGGTATCTTTGCACGTGGCTAGCAACTATAGCTAGAACATGGCACGCTGACGGAGATGGCCAACTGAAGACAGCAGCACATGCATATATCAGACACAGATTCATCAGAATAATCTACGTTGTATACGGGGCATCGTATGACACGCGAGTGGCTTTTTCATCACCTTGAAGAAGACTTTCAGGTCAGCCATGTCGACTCCCCCTGCTTTGAATAGAGCACCGGCCAGAAACGTCTGGCCCAGGGAGCGGCGGTGCACAGTATTTCCTCGGTAAATTCCCTCGACTTAATGTTGTTTTAGCTTAAGCTATTTGAAGAACGGAGCCTTGTCATAATTTTATCCTACGAGCCTTCTCCATGTTCGTCCTTGCTCTGCATTTACTCAAATTGTAACGCAGATCAATGGTTAGGGGCCTGCATCAGATGGCAACCGGAGAGGAGGAACTTGACGGCATTCTGATCGTCGGCGGCGGGATCTGCGGCCTTGCAACTGCGCTTGCACTTCACATGTATGATCCTATCACGCAGTGAGCTTAAGAACGGCGTTGCACTGCATCTCAGTACTATAGCTTACCCCGAAAAGTCAATGCAGAAAGGGTATAAACAGCCTTGTTCTTGAGAAGGCTGGGAGCTTGAGGGCAACAGGGGCAGGCATCAGCATACAGGTCAATGGATGGCGCGCGCTGGACCAGTTGAAGGTTGGCGACGAGCTGCGGAAATTGGCAGTGCCACTTACTGGGTACGTCCGTCCGACCCTCCCTCTCCCGTTCTCAACTTTAAAGGCAGTCACCATTTGTGCGAAATTTTTGGTCATGCTTCAGAATTCAGATGCTTGACATGAATACTGTCGTCTCGCAGTAATTATGTTTCCAAGCTGTTGTTTGATCTGTGTTACCATGTTGATAACTCTGGTTTTCACTGCATGTAGAATGGACAAGAGGGACATTCATGGTGGTGAGATGTTTGAAGTGTCATACAAGTGAGTTCGGTCAACATATTACTGCTTTGATTAACTATCACAAGTGCATAGGTACCACTTAAATTCATCATAATAAACTAAGATGAAAATTTGATCCACATGGTAACATGAAACCTCACCCCAATGCGAGCAGCTAATGCTGCAGGGAAGAATTGACGTTGCCAATCCACAAAACAGAGCAAACTGTTTCTCAATGATCCCCTGCCCTTGGACTACAGGACTGAATGCCGGTGCGTGAAAAGAAGCGACCTCGTCGAGACGCTGGCCAGGCATTTACCAGGAGGATCTATCCGCTTCGGATGCCAGGTCGAAGCAATTTCTCTCGACGCCGTCACCCGCCGTCCTATCATCTCAACCAGCGATGGCTCTACCATCAGAGCAAATGTACTGACTGTCGCTATCTGCCCTCTTCATGCGAACAACAGGTTCGATCAAACAAATTATCGCAGCATTTGAGTTTTGATGTCAACAGGTGGTAATCGGTTGCGACGGGTGGAACTCAGTGGTGGCAAAGTTCTTGGGTCTGAAGCCGGTGAGATTCTTGCCGATGTGGGCGGCACGGGGCTTGACCACCATTCCGGAAGGCCACAGCTTTGGGAACCGCTTCCTGCAGCTGATCGGAGACGATGTAAGCTTCCGGCTTGTTCCAGTGGACGATAAAACCGTGTACTTCTCTGCAATCCAGTTCCGACCACCACCTGAAGGTAGTACCACGAGAAGTTGTTTTAAAAAATGCATTCAAACAACAGCTACTTAATCTCTCTATCTTCTTATTGGGGGGATTTCAGAGTGCAGCAACAGCAGGGACCCGGCGTTCATCCAGCAGGTGACCCTGCAGGCAATGCAGAGGTACCCGGAAGACATCGTCGCCATGGTACGACGCTGCGACGCCGCTTCACTGAGCCTGACGCAGCTCTGCTACCAGGCACCGTGGCACATGGCCCTCCAGCCGTTTCAGGAGGGCGCGGTGACTGTCGCCGGCGACGCCATGCACGCCATGGGGCCTTTCATTGGACAGGGTGGCTCCTGCAGCCTTGAGGACGCGGTTGTGGTCGCCCGGTGCTTGGCGACCGAGGGGGCGCTTGCCGCCGATGGCGATGACCGGAAATTGGCCGAGAGCAACGAAAAAGCGCTCATGTCGTACGTGAAGGAGAGGAAAGGAAGGATCCTGTGGCTGTCGCTGCAGGCTTTCCTCAACGGGCAACTTATTGCCGCGTCTTCGGAGCTCAGGAAGTTGTTGATTAAAGCGGCCATGGCGGTTTTCTTCCGAGGAAATTCGTACAGGCACACTGACTACGACTGCGGTTCGCTGTAGTACGCACGCTTATTACTTAATTATGCACCAGATTATGCCGAATTTGTTTGCTGATACATGAGTCTCTCTTTGAAAATTATCACGCACAGATAAAAAGGACTCATTTCTCTCACACACGCAGGTCATGGCCCGCCAGATTATGTGTTTTTTCCCGAGAATAACGCGGGGGGTCCCCACCGTGTGTTATAAAACTCGAAAACGGCCTCAAAAGGCAGGGTTCAACATACAAAGTGGCAGCAGAGGTACAGGGGGGTGGAGAAGGAGAAGAAAAAAACAGCAGGTTACATCAACAATGCATAATTAGGCCACGCAGGACCTCAACAGGTGGTCGATCTGGGGTGGCAAAGCCGGTGTGACCAGAGGGTGATGTCATCCGCCGCCCTCCGCAGCACATCAGCAGCCGAGGCAGTCGTAGCGTTAAACACACAGTCGTTTCTGGCCTTCCATAATAACTGCCATAAGATAGCGGCCAGACAGAACCTCCAAGCGTCGACGCTGATATCCATCGGGGTAGGAATATCCCAGATCGTGCAGCTAGTCGCCGCGTCGCATCCAAGGCGCTGCCAAGTCTTGACGGCGCGCGCACACTCGAAGAAAATGTGCCGGGTGGGCTCGATGTCCCCGCAGGAGACGCAGTCAGGCGAAGGAGCACACCCCTTGAAGTGGAGGTTGCTACGGGAGCTAAGCCGGTCGGAGTCCGCCAGGAGACAGAAGATCCTGATCTTCGAAGGGAGGCGTAAGCTCCAGCATGTGATGGCCGAGCTGTCCAAGGTGCCGATCCTCGTTGTGGCCGCGTAGGGCGCACTGGAGGAGAAAGGGCGCTGGTTACCCCAAGCCATATGTCGAGCATCGGCCTCACCGTCGAGCACTGAAGAGGAGATAATGTCAAGGACAAGGCTACGCTCACGGTCGGCCGCGGAGGAGAGACGCGGGCGAAGAGCGAGGCCCAACGAGCATGCATCAGCGACTGAAATGTTAGGGCGAAAACAATGAGAGAAGATGGCTGGGAATTTGGTGGAGAGGAGGACGCCATGGAACCATCGATCAAGCCAAAAGGAGGTGTGCTTCCCGTTCTGGACGGTGCAGCATGTGATGGCCCGGTAGGTGGGGAGGCAAAGGTGGATGATCTTTTCAAGGAACAAGGGAGAGGTTGAGACGTCGCCCATGTCGTGGTTGTAGGAGTATCTTAGCCAATCCTTCCAGGGAGAGTTTCCCGCTGGTGAAGCTTGTGCACAAAGTTCATGAGGAGGACCAAGTTTTGCCGCCGGAGATCCCGCATTCCGAATCCGCCGACCTACTTAGACAACAAAACCTTTTCCCAAGCCATTAGACAACGAGCCCCGGAGCAAGAGTCCTTGCCAGTCCAGAAAAAGGAGCGGCGCCTCTTGTCAATCGTCTCAACCACACCACGGGGTAAAAGAAAGGAACACATAAAATAAGTAGCAAGATTGTTTAAAACAGCATTGCATAAAGATTATGTGGTTTTGAAGGTCCATCCACCGTATGTTTTGTCAAGTATGGCGTCTGAGCGAAACTAATCTCAGTCCTGTCCTCTCTCCAAAACTATTTTCAAATATGTCCCTGATGTCGGCTCCAGAGAGGATGGCGCCGACCTTGTACATGTCGGCTCCATCATATTTGGCGCTGATCCCCTATTTAAAATTTTTTAAATCCTTAGAAAAATTATGGGACTCTCTCGATGACGCCGAACTGAACAAGTTCAGCTCTATCCTCTTTGACGCCGAGCTCAAGAGGCCAGATTTGAAAATAGTTTTCGAAAAAGGCCATACATGTGTTTAGTTGATCAGAAGGGCCAGATTTGTCAAAAAATACCTATCCACCTAGTTGTGCTAAAAATAATTATTTTGGTAATTGGTTGTGAGCAATTGATTGTAAAATTTAGAATCCTCATTTGGGTAGCCTGGTCATTATGCTTATGTAGAAATGGTAAGATTTTTCATTGTAAAAGATCACCTCTAATGCATGGTCCGTGGTCTACGTTTCATCCTTGAGGACGCGGTGGGTCAAAAACATTACGGAAACATTGCAACATTTTGAAACATCGATGCAAATTTTTTGATTATGCGACAAATCCCCAAATGTTACGGTAAATCAGAATTGAGAAAGTTGCCCAGAAAGACAATAAAACTCCCTCACCCTTTCTTGCTTTCCCCTAACCAGAATAAAAGTCACAACGAAACTTTTATGGGTCACAGATTAACGCCTAAAAAGTAAAACACATATGCAGCACGACATACCAACATTTTGAGGACCTCACGAGAACATTTGTAGCAGCTGAACAACATTTTTTACAAGAGAGGCTCAAACTTGTCCCAACATCTGCCCTCGTATATTCGCAGCAAAACACGCGCGAGTTTGTAGCGTTTTAAAAACACTCATAAAGGCTCATAATATTGTTGTTGACGCTAGTTCTGGTCATCATAGACACATTCATCTCAACCTTGTGTCGTTCGAAAGGACGTCGGGAACCCATGGCCACCGGCGGCCAAGTTTGACTGAATGGCGGGGGTTTCCACGATGTGGGAGCCCCAAGACAGCGGTGGTGGGGTCCAGCGTGGGAGCCGGTTTAGTGGCGCCGGCGGTCGAGGTTCACGACAGGGGTGTGAGTGCATAGTCCGCGCCGGCCCGTTGTGGTTGTAGCTGAAGAATGCTCTGGTCTGGTCGCGTGGATTTCTCTTTTTTCTTTAACCCAGATGATATCTCGTCCGGCGTATGCTAGAGTTTTCCACGAAGAAAACAGCATGCTTGGACAATTTAGGGATGAAATCCAGTTTCTGCGCTCCCGTGTGCATATACAACCGGTATAAAAAAACACCTTGACATGTCAAAAAAATTCTAAATAAAATTTCACAGATACATATTCACATTATATGTATTTACAAATTCATTTCATGAAAAGTCAATATTTATTGTTGCATGTGTAAAAAAATGTCTCGTGAAAAGTTTTATTTTAGCACCAAAATTTGTCTTTTTAATACAGGCTACACAAAAATGTTAGATTTCGTAAAACGAGTTTCTGAACACACAGAATGTTAAGATCTACGCGTGAATAATTTTTTGCAATTTTTTAACATTTCAAAAAGTGGTTAAAATACATTCTTAACTAAAGAGGCATATGCACCTGGGAGTTAAAACGCCTCTATCTCGAGAGTGGACAAATAGCTCCCGACCTACTTGGAGCTCTTTTAAAAAAATCAAAAAATATATTTTAAATTTTCCAAAAATCAAGATTTTTTTTACAGATGTAGAGTGTCGAGATCTACAAGCTTGCGAAGTTTTACCTATCTTGGGCTTCACAAATAGACAAATCGGGAAAAATTTCAAATTTTGAAACTGTTCATAACCCAGATTCACCAATTTGTTTTTTTATACAGCCCAAAATACAACGAATGAGTTAAAATTTTGCACGCTTAAAGATCTCGACACTATCTGCGTATGTTTACTTAATTTTTGAAAACTCAATTTCGATTTTTTTCAAAAATACGGGCTCCCTGTAGCTCGGGAGCCGTTTTCAGTTTCCACTCTGTCTCTTCCATTTTCATTTTAGTGTGGTAGTTGGCTAGAGATTCTTGTGTTTTTTAGACAATAGATTCTCTTAGTTACGCACCACGGCGAAAGAGCAGGTTCGGCTAGGATAAAAATGGCACCCTTCATATATTCCTTCAAGGTTTCAACGACTTCGGGTACTGCATCGGCCATCGGCATCCTTATCGAAGCTTGGTCCATCCAGAGACAATGGGCTACCTCGTCGGCATGCTCTGGCTTCTCTCCGGCTGCAACACTGGCCTATGTTTTCTCCTCGCCACCGCCGCCTTCCTCTTGGCAACACGCCGGCGCCGTGCAATCGACCTCGTGACCAATTGGTTTGCGCTGCACAGAGCTTCCGGAGTGCGCGGCACCACCAGGCGCGGGTTGTCCATCCAGGTGACAGGCCGTGCCGTGGCGCACCGCGCGCTGGTGCAGCACAGCGCCGCGTTCCTCGACCGCCCCACCGGCACGGTGCCGAGCACCATCCTCACGCGCAATGTCCAATTCAACATCCTCTCCGCGCCCTACGGCCCGTACTGGCGCGCCGTCCGCCGCAACGTGGCCGCCGGCGTCCTCCACCCCTCCAGCCTTGGCCTGCTTGAAGGCACCCGTGCCCGCGTGCTCGGGGACCTGGTACGTTCCTCCGGTCAGGCGCCCCCGCCTCCACTTCGCCGTGTACTCCATCCTCGCCGAGATGTGCATGTGCTTCGGCTTGGACGTCGTCTCCAAGCTCGGGGAGACACGCCTCCGTGCCATGCACAAGTTCCAGCGTGACATCCTCCTCGCGTTGCCCTCCTTTGGGGTGTTCGTGAGGTACCCGAGGATCGGCAAGCTCCTCTACCCGTCACGGTGGCGCCAGCTTCTCGCACACCGGCGGCAGCAAGAAGAATTGTTCCTGCCGCTCGTGGCCGCGATAAAGAGTAACGGCCGTGACGCCGCCGGCTTCAAGAGTTACGTCGAGTCCCTTCTTGACCTACGAATCCATGAAGATTCTGGCCGGGCCGTCACGGATGGCGAGCTCGTCAGCCTCATCTCGGAGTTCCTCGGCGCCGGAACAGAGTCCACGGCAGCCGCGCTGGAGTGGACCATGGCCAACCTCGTCAAACGGCCGGACCTGCAGCAAAAGCTCCGCACCCAGGTCAACGCCGTTGTTGCCTGCAGCGAGCGCGTCATTGAAGAGGCGGAGCTGTCGCGCGTTCCATACCTCAGGGCCGTTGTGCTCGAGAGCCTGCGGCGCCACCCGCCAATGCAGTTCGTGCTGCGCCACGTAAAGGGTGACGAGGCCGCCAAGGCGCTGGGCTTATTGCCATGCGACGTACCGGACGGCGGCGCGACGGTGAATTTTCTCGTGGGGAAGGTCGGACGTGATGGCGCGGCGTGGTCAGATCCGATGGAGTTCACGCCGGAGCGATTCATGCCGGGCGGCGAGGGCGAGGGCGCCGACCTGACCTGCACGAGGGAGCTGAAGATGATGCCGTTCGGCGTCGGGAGGCGCTCGTGCCCGGGGCTTGCGACGGCAATGCTGCACCTGGAGTACTTCGTGGCCAACCTGGTGAGAGAGTTCGAGTGGTGGGAGGCTGACGGTGACGACGCCGTCGACCTCGCTGAGTTCCGCGGCTTCTCCTTCACCGTCATGAACCGCCCGCTCCGCGCGCGCCTTGTGCCCCGCAACATGGAGCCAGATAACTTTTTTTAAGTCAGCCATGCATGTCATGCGTGTGCTGCTGACATGATCCGCTGTTGAATATGTTGTTCCACTGTCCCGTGTTTCCATGTGCGATCCTGTGAGAAGACACCACCACAAAATCTTTTCTTGGGATTCCCTCATGTCATCATGTGTTAGGCAGCAGCATACAATAATTTTTTGTTTGCCTCGGTTGGTTTAAGTTTCAAGCAAAAACAATTACAGTACTGGTTTTAAACATGTTTGGTCAGTTTGCTTATAGATTCCTATGTTTCCACTTTCGTGCGTTCGAAACAGGATTTCAGTGAAATTTGCCTATGTTTCATCGATCCTACGTTTTACACTTATAGTCCATTCCTATTCCAGTAACAAAACATCCTACCTGCAATTTAAACTGGGTCTGAAAGTACACAGCTCAGGACGAAGATGAACTCATCCTCATGGAACTTGCAATTCATCACAACAAGCAAATACTCCCTCCGTTCCTAAATATAAGATGTTTTAGCTTTTATATACATTCATATGTGTACAAATGTATCTAGACACGTTTCATGTGTAGGTGCACTCATTTAAGTATGCATCTAGACAACATGTGTAACATCTAAAACATCTTACATTTAGGAGCGGAGGGAATACACACTTACATAATTCCGCTTTGATTTTTTTACAATACAAAAGCTACAAATGTCAGCTATTACAGACTATTGCAAGCACACCCAAACTATTCCCTATCATGGGTTTTTACATTCTGGAAAGAGGCATCACGATCAAACCCACTGGGGCACTTCCAATATAAGGTCTTCGAATTTACATTTCCGTCCCACAGTCATGGATGTAGGTTAGAGTATGAGATCACCATAGAGATAACTAGAACAAAATCTGTTTAGGCCTTTGCTGGCAACTTGTTCATCACAGGGGTGATCTTCTCGTCAGAGAGTCCCCTTTGCGGGTCAACCTTGTAGGTTTCGTAGAAATCCAATATTTCCATTGAAATATTCTTCACCTGAGTATCGCAAATGAATGTCAATGGATGGATATTATGAGAGAACTTATTAAAGGGAAAAATATCAACAAAATACGCTTACAATATTCATATCAACATGAAGTTCTTCAAACCAGGAAGTTGTATCCTTATCTTTCAGAACACTTGCAATGTATATGCAAGCCAGTGCAATCATATAGGGAGGATGCATGAGAATAAGATCCATTTTGTAAGTATCATTGACAAGGCCCCTGCAAGCAACCATGGCTGATCAGCAATAGATATATGTCAAGTTGAAGATTGAGCATAGGATACACCATAAATCATAATAAGGGCCCTCCACTAATAATTGTTTTCCATGCGATCCCAGATACAAGCTATTGCTTTATTGACTGGCTGTGCTGTAATACACAAAATGAGAAGGAAAATTCAGCTGAGGTACTTGTTGTCAAGCTTCATGCGCTGACCACTATTCCAAAAGACCGATCTGATGGAAAGGGCCAGACAATTCACTTATACACTTCAACACCCCTCTCACGTGTGACTCGGGGAGGGAGAGGCCAACACGTGCAACCGGAAGAGAGCGACGGCGCGCGAGTCTCAGAGGTATGGCTCAAGAGGCCTATACGTGGACAAAGAGGGGACAGCAACAATTTTAGAACAAATTGCGCAAACCAGGACTCGAACTCGAGACCTTGGCTCTGATACCATGTCAAGCTTCATGCGCTGACCACTATTCCAAAAAAACCGATCTGATGGAAAGGGCCAGACAATTCACTTATACACTTCAACACTTGTATCATGTCCCTATAGTCCTACCAAAGATATTCAATACATCAATACCACATGTAAATACATATATTCTGAGAAATCCTGAACAAGGTTACTAGAAAGGTAGTCTGCTTTCTCTGACGCTAACATACTCATGTAATGAATTGTTGCAAAAAGTCTAATAGCACAAGCAATACAACAGGTCACTGTGTGGTGCATTATAATGCCATGAAGTTGCAGTCCAGAATAACAGTATTTCGTTCATCAATTTGATGCTCCATTGTGCTTACCAGGCGAACTGTGTCAGGTCTGTTATGCCAGCATCCTGCAATAAACTGCAAAACAGAACATCGCGCAATAATCAATACATTGCAGAATGCAGACTCCGTGAAAAGGAGTTGGTTTCAAAATTACAAGAACAGGAAAGAATAAGAAGGCCCATTCCACTATTTCAAGTAAAAAAAAATGGCATTTGTTACTCAGATGCAATGTCATGGGAAACATAATCATACTGTAGAGAAGGACGATATGGATGGTAAACAACTAAATAATAGTCGAGCGCTTCCAGGAGCTTCATTTCCATTTCAAGAATATCCTTAATTTCAAATCGGTACTTATCATCAGCACCTGCAATACCCGGGAAACAAACTAAACTGTCAGTGCAACTCTTTCATGTAAACTGTCTATCAGTATGATCATTACTCATAAGACTTACCACACATCTTTTTAATGTAGAAGACGAGAAGCCTTGCTTGCACAGTACTCTCCTCTACCTTTGATGCTAAATATAAACAAGCCGGTGCTACCAAACGAGGATCATACTCAGTCATGCTCTTTCTGTAAAAAGATTCAGCATTAGGACAAAATATATATCTGCTTACATAAATACCTAAATTTTGGTCAATAAGAAGTGTACAAACAGGCAGACGATAGGAACCTCCACCTCCAACTTTTGCACATGCGTCTATAAAGTATAGACACATGAGTTTGGTCCTCGGAGTCCAGAACATTAGAAGTTGTAATTTATAGTGATAAGTAAATTATATTGATCATGGTACAAGTTCTAGCTGATGCAGACTAGTTCTGACTGAAGTAAGTTGAGAACTACCAACATCTAGAATACCATGAGTCATGATCAAGTGAATGAAGCAAGGTGAAATCTTACAGAGCTCTAACTGAAGCACTGAAGTTACTCACTGAAACAAGTCAAGAAATAGCGATATGCCTTACAGTCACAGTATACTATAGTTCTATCATCAAGTAAGTTGATCATCTTACATCCTAGGGGAACATAACACCTTTATAACTGAAAAAGTACTAGCTTAGTTCCCTTTCTCCAGCTAGTTAAAATGATGAATAGAGGGGTGGGGGAATATTTCTTCGTGATGAATAGAAACAAACTAGAATGATACCTTGTATAGACACGCCTGAAGTAAGTAATGGCAGTAGCTATGACTCTGAAATAGCAATGATTTAAGATCATCAGCATCACGAGTTAGGCCCAGAAGAATCAAGAGGAAATTGTACTGCATAACTCAATAACTGGACAATGGTAACTCTAGTCTTCTAAGAAAAGCCCCAGCACACTTGCCATTCATAAACAATACAGACAAAGGGGAACAAACAATGCCACTTAGTTAGTTTCTTCTTAATTCTCTATTAAAGCAGGTAGATTCTAATATAAGTCTTGAAGTTCAAACAAACTATACAGAAATGTAATAAGAAAGATGAAACCTTACGAGAAAAGTGTAAATGTGTTTTGGGTGATATTATACTAAGTGAACAATTTATACAGTAATATGTATAACTCTTGTACATATGAAAGTAGACACTTCAGTACAGTAATTGAAAATATTTATTACTCCCTCTGTCCCTTAATATAAGAGGTTTTGGCAAAGTGTTGCTTAAATTATGTTGGCAACTGTAAAACACTATGGAAATATCCCTTGGTTGAGTGTAGAAAGAAAACATGCTAACTAAAAGACAGCCTAAAAGCATAAACATGAGTTTGTTAGTTCACTACAGTCTAAAGATGTCATGACATAATCACAGAATTGAAAACAAAAGTGGCTCAGGAAAGGGAAACAAGGTCTAACCTTTGTCTAACTTTCACTTGCTGTGCCAACCGCCGGATATCTGAAATCAATAAATGCCTCCGTAAGAAACAAAACAATAATGCAAAAGAAAACAACACAATTTTAAGTGAAAAATTGTGGCATTTGCAAATGGAAGGAAATGACTTATATGACTGGGCCTATGCTCATTACATGGACTGGCAATTAATAAACTAAAACTGCACAACTTGTGACACCAAAAACTGTCATAAAAGGAGAGCACGGATTTGTACTTCTAAATCAGTAAAGTTAGAAGGAAGACCGTGCGTTCATTTTCCTCTTGATATGATAGACACGGTGGAGAAATATTTTTCTAGAATACACCATGCATAGGTGTAACATATTTCATAGGTCAAGCACCATATAACGCCTTTCGGCAGAACAACGCTAATTTCCAGGATTAGCACTCCTGCTACACTACAACGACAAAGGAAATAACTCATCACTGCCCAACTTCTAGCCACTAAGACGAGGAGGTGGGGCACAGGACATCCAGGCCACGGCGCGGCCATCGGCAGGCACCTGCATAGGACAACCATGACCCAAGGATAACGCACCCTCCACCGGTGCGCCAAACAGGAGTCGGCAAATAGACGGCAGGATCCGTCCGGGCCAAAAGCACCGGCGATGACGTGCATTGCACCATGGAGGCACGCCCTTGGCAGCGGCCACAACGCACAACTCCAAAGAATCTTCGGGAACTTCATGGGCAACCTGGACAGCGCTTCCAAGGAAGGGACGACGCCGCAGCGCCGCGGCTGCCCAGACCGGCAAGCCGGACCTAAGGTTTCCCCCGGCTCCAGAGAGGAGGCAGCACAGTGGAAAAATGTAATTGTTCAACATTTGCATTGCAGTAGTTTTCTACGGTACAAAGTCGCATCCGAGCATGGCAGGGAACCGTAGTGGCAGGCAACCAAACTGTGCACAGCTACAGCTAAGAAACTAGACTAATTTGCATTAGGGAATGAAAATACTAGACGAGCAAAGGGACAGGGAGGAGGTGACCTACGGGAGGACATGTGGATCTTGACGAGGCGGAACTCCTCCGTCGTGATGCCCCGCTCGCGGTCCGCCGCCGGCACCACGTCCACATCCTCCGGTTCCAGGATCTGCTTGCTGCTCGCGCCGGATCGAGCACGCACGCACACGACGCACCAATCAATCCGCGCCGCCACATAAGAAAACGAATCGATCGAGAAGGGGAGCTGGAATCTTACGAGTGCGAGGACGCCCAGAAGTTGGCGGCCATCCTGGATTGGCGAGACTCGCCGGTCGGAGCGGTGGCCGGTGGGGTCTGTGCGAGCTCGGAGTTTGGAGAAGAGGGGGAGCACGGCAGCCGAGCAGCAACAAGGGGATTGCGACTCGTGAGGTGATCGGTACGCAGAGGAGCAGGCCGAGCCCAAAGATACAGGCTTTAGTTTTTTTTAGAACCCGATACAGGTAAGATACAGCAAACTAGAGAAAGAGGGCGTTTTGGCTTCCGAGCTCACCTGTTTCTGTTTCTGGCTGAATAAAAATTCGAAGAAAATAGTAAAATGTTTCCAACAATTCTGAAAAAGCAGTGATGAAAATATATAAATGTTCTACATGCGTGCCGAGTTTCGCCGTGAAATGACTTTTTTAGTGCTCGGTGCAAAAAAGACAACATCAATGATCTAAAATATATATACGAATATTATTTCACCATGAAACTTGGCACGAATATAGAAATTTGTATATGTTCATCATTGTTTCTTTCAGATTTTTTTAAACGTTTTACTATTTTTTCGAAGTTTTTATTCAACCAGGAGCAGGTGAGGTCAGGGGCCAATCTGAATATATGATACAGGCTTTAGCTATAGTTACCGATTGATGACAATATTCATCCCGTGGTAGCAAAGCCCATGCTTGACGGCTCAAGATGTAGCCGACAAGTTTGTTAAATGGGGTAGTTGCCTAAAAACTTAAATGGGGTAGTTTGCCTAAAAAAGTTAAATGGTGTATTCACAAGTTAGCTAAATGTAGTCGACAAGTTAGCTAAATATAGATGTGGGGTATTAGGGTAATACGTGTCACAAACGCGTAACTATGGGGTAATAAGTGGATTTCACTCTTAAAAAAGTTCACTAAAACTACTCCCTCAACTCCATCGATTTTCCTATGCTAAGGTGTGGAGAAAACTCAACAAAGTACTAAAAAAATTACGTGTTATAGTACACAAATAGTATCATTTGTATTCATACTATATTTAAAACATTGTGACTTGTGTGTCTTATACTTATCGAATTTTCAGTTCAATTTTTTTTCAAAGTACAACTTTAACTGTTGCCGCCGCCTAGCATTTTTAAGAGAGGGAGTATTAACCAAACTTATCAAATAAACATATTTGACAAACTGCCAATATATTACTTCAAAAGGTGAAGAATTACAAAGGTTCATGATTGACGGGAAGAGAGGAAGTCACGCCACCAACCGACGTGCTCCTCTAAAACATGGTCTTTACGCCGGTTTGTCCGAAGAGTTAAACCATCGACCACATTCGAGTTGTTGCGGAGGATGTGTGATTAGATAGTTCCGGAGTCCCATATTTTCCAAAGAATGATCAGGAGGAACCGAGGGTAGAACCAATCAGGATGAAATTAATATGGAGGTGATGCGAGACAGCAAGAACGACTAGGTGAACAATATGTGCATTCAATCCTCCACAGCAGCGCCACATCGCACACAGACATCGGAATCGAGGATGGTTTTCTCGAACAAGTTGGCTCTCGTGTTTAGGCGATCAAGGATAAACAACCGTCCAAAGATCTTGACCTTCTGAGGGATAAAAAATTCCAAATCATATCCACCCGGTTGTCGGCCAGTTGCGAGGACAGAGCGGCATAGGCCCCACGCGAGGAGAAACGTTGTTTGTTGATGAGGGTCATGTCATCAATCGAGTTTTCAAGTACCACACCCTGCAACAAGCAACAAAGTGAAGCCAGCTCATCGGCAACGACTAACGTTAGTCTATTACGCATGCCAATATTGATCCCATGGTGAAAACTGAGTAAACGAAGACATTTTGATGTAGGTGGTGCGAGTAAAAGCGGGGAAGACAGTAGCTAGGGTTTTAGGGAGTAGCCATGGATCCAACCAAAAGTAGCTCAACTGACTGGCCTGTCAGATTTGTTGCAGTTTTCACCACCAACGCATGAAAATGTCACATCAATTCACAATTACAATTGTCCATAGAAGTTCTTTTTGGCATTCCTGTGGACTGGTTCTCTTCCAAGGCAGTAAAGCCCAAACTTGTTATCTTGCAATTACCACTAATGAAATCTAAAGCCCAAGACCTCTTCCTTGCCGGTCCCCTAGTGTTTTTAGTACTGGCAAGTGGCGGCACCTGCAGGTTTAGAGGCCGGAGGAGCAGCAGGATGTAGTAGGCGTCAGATATAGTTAGCGCCAAAATCAAAGCCAAGCGGCCGTTTTATGGATTCTTCCGTACGTCTATATGCCACAGACTTGTACACGATCAGTATTGTGCCCATCGCTGTGGACTAGTTGCTAACGATCTTCTTCCTGTAATCCTGTTATTATCATGTTTTGTCTGTGATCTTGACCTGGGCAAAGGGTGCCTGCAAACCTTGTACGATAAATAGACTTGCAATTTTCAGTTTCAGCAGAACTCTTCAAAAGCCCAGGTGCCCAGCTAGCAGCTCTTAAGAAATTTGCTCGAGCTTTCCATCGATCATCCATGCTTAGATGCATGGGCCCCTTGCGAGCTCTCATGTTGCTCCTACTTGCCTCACAGGCCAGTTCGGCGCCGTCCGGCTACCGCGTCGTTCTCACCCACGTCGACTCCAAAGGCGGCTTCACCAAGACCGAGCTCCTACGCCGAGCCGCGCATAGGAGTCGCCTCCGAGCGACGACGATGTTATCATCGTCCAGCTCGGACAACAGCAGCCCCAGGCTTTACTCGGGCCAGGCCGAGTACCTAATGGAGCTTGCCATCGGGACGCCGCCCGTACCGTTCATCGCCCTCGTGGACACCGGCAGCGACCTCACCTGGACGCAGTGCCAGCCGTGCAAGCTCTGCTTCCCGCAGGACACGCCCATCTACGACGCCTCCGCCTCGTCCAGCTTCTCCCCCGTGGCCTGCTCCAGTGCCACGTGCGGCCGTGCCTGCCCGTATGGAGCGGCAGCAACTGCTCCTCGCTCTGCCGGTACCGCTACGCCTACGGCGACGGCGCCTACTCGGCGGGGATCTTGGGGACGGAGACGGTCACATTCGGCTCTGGTAGTACGGTGGCGCCTCGTACAACTCCACCGGGACGGTCGGCCTCGGCCGTGGGACGCTCTCCCTTGTGGCGCAGCTAGGGGTCGGCAAGTTCTCCTACTGCCTCACCGACTTCTTCAACCCCAGTCTACGCAGCCCTTTCTTGTTCGGGTCTCTAGCGGACATTGCCGGCGACGCCGAGCACAGCGTGCAGTCGACGCCGCTGCTGCAGAACCCGCAGAGCCCGTCGCGGTACTACGTCTCCCTAGAGGGCGTATCGCTCGGCGACGCTCGCCTGCCGATCCCGAACGACACCTTCGCGCTGCGCGCCGACGGCACCGGCGGCATGATCGTGGATTCCGGCACCATCTTCACGGCGCTCGCGGAGAGCGCTTTCAGGGTGGTCGTCAGCCACGTGGCCGACGTGCTCGGGCAGCCGGTGGTGAACGCCTCCAGCCTGGACAGCCCATGCTTCCCGGCTCCAGCCGGTGATCATCGGCCCATGCCGGACATGGTGCTGCACTTCGCCGGCGGCGCGGACATGAGGCTGCACAGGGACAACTACATGTTCTTCAACCAGGAGGACTCGTCGTTTTGCTTAACCATTGGTGGAACAACGGGGACTTCGGTACTTGGCAATTTCCAGCAGCAGAATATACAGATGTTGTTCGACATCACCGTCGGGCAATTGTCGTTCCTGTCCACCGATTGTAGCAAGCTCTGAAGTCTGACGCTTCAGTACTTCACATGAGAAGAGATAAAAGCTCTCTTCTGAGCTCGACTAATCTCAGTTGCTTTAGAGTTTAGAGAAATAGAAGTGTTCCATTTCAGCGTTGGTTGTTTCTCTGCGTGGAGAAGGATAGGCCTCTGAATTGGTATTGTCGGCTGATTATCCTATACTCCGGTTATGTGAGTTAATACAGACATAATACCACCTATGAAACTAGCTACTTGTATGGTCGAACAAAAGTGCCAACTCCTCTCTACATCATTTAGGCTCGTCGTTTATTACTACTCCCTCCGTTCACAAAAGGATGTCTCAATCTTTTCTATATTTGTATGTATGTAGTATGTAGACATACTTTAGTGTGTAGATACATCCAAATTTAGATAAAGTTGAGACATCCTTTTATGAACGGAGAGAGTACCATGATATCCAAGCATTAAAACTTAGAAACTTTGACATCCGTTAATCCATATATATGCATGGAGAGGTTCCAAAACAGGAAACGAAAGTATTCAACGATGTTGGCAACAGAAAGAAAAGGCTAGTAGCTTTGAGCGATGGGCTGTGGAGCTCTCTGCCTGCATGAGTAGCCAGGATAAGGAGTACGAATTGTTCAGGATGAGCCCAGTGGACTGGCCTTCGGGGCGCGCTAGGCCCGTATAGGAATTCCGCAAATAAACAAAGAGGCCGAGGAGCGAGCTCGGGAGCTGGGGGTCTACATACACTTTCCGAATCTATATCCGTGAAGAAAGGCCTTTGAAAGAAGATGTTGTGTTCTCTTTTCTTTTCGCGAATCTGCTGTGTCATCTGTTGCTAGCTCCGTCGATTTTCACTTCATATGTGCATGCATGCATGTGCGTACGCCGACACGGCCGTCCCCTTGACGACTGTTCGCGCATACGTATACGTCTTGCGTACATGTACGGACAAATTAATGAGGTGACAGCATACGGACATCTTTTTTGTTTTGTTTTGTGCACTGATGAGCATCCTGAGCACGCACATGCATGCAGCCAGCAATCTCCGGATACACGATCGACACAGGTACGTACACGTCGCTTTGCAGCGTACGTACGTTACGTATGTCGTCGTTCTTTTCTTGATTGATACTACGTACGTACCTCGATCGACAATAATTCCATCGGCGGCCGGGCCGCTGTAAGTACTGGTTATCAGCATGCATGCAGCGAGCGAGGAATCGTGGATCGATCTGGCCTGCACGTACGTTGACGCCTCAACCACCACTCCACAGCACAGGGGGCACCTGCAGTACTGATCTGATAGTAGCCAATCCGATCCAACCTTGGTCTCATCCGCGTGAACAACAACCCCTAGAAAATGACCTCTTATTAGTACGTACGGAGTACGTGCAAATATGGTCAAAGCGAAGTAACGTTAAAAAATGCATCTGAGCAGGCACATGACAAGCTTGTATCCAAGTTAAAAGGAAGGCAGTGAAGAATGGAACAGGCGTCACCACATTATTGGGCCTGATTGGACCGGATCATGGCGCGCGCGCGAAGGGACAGAGTAGATCGACATCATATCATCATTATATAGATGCGCATGGCTAGTAGCCGAATCATCGTCGATCATTGTGCATGCATGCTTTAGCGTTTCTGCTAGACAAGTCAGTGAGCTCCTGAAGCTAGCTAGCTACTCCTAATTACTAACTAGTCGCTTAAAAGCTAAACATAAGTAGCAAGATTGATTGCAGTGTGTATGTATCAATGTAGTATGTGGCTCCAACAGGACACGACAATGGCCAAACACATGTGGTACCAGTACGTACGGTGCGATGAACATGTTGTAACTGCCAGTACGTATTACTATGTCGAATGTGTAGTGATACATATTGCATTGAAGAAGCTGCCGGCCCAAGTCGACGAGCGTGTGTACGTACATGGCATCGCAGGTCTTTGCCATGCCATGGCCGCGCCTCCCTCGTCCCTGATCGATGGTCCACCAGGTATGGCTGAACACAACATAAATTCTGGATGGAGTTTGGAACAGTTCAGTCGTAATATAACTGAAATACCCCATGCGTGAAGATCACATTAATTCTTCGCACACTGTATATGTAGAGGTAAACCGTCGAACGTGCCGAGATATCTTTGCACCATGCATTAATCACTCTCTTAATTGCACGATTATGCACTTGTTCTCTTAATTAATTTACTCCAAATGGAGTAATATATACAGGCCGGCCCATATTTGTGTGATGTTTCGGACATTTCGGGCCACAAGCTGCTAGGCTATAGCGGTCCTCCAAATTAAGGTTCATATCGATCGATCGATCCCACCAAACGGTCCCCTGCGCGCGACATGCTACTTCTACGACGTACGCACATTCCGGTCGATCGATCGCGTCGGGACGGATGGAAAATGACCAATCTTAATTAATTCCATCGCTCCGATTGGTTCAGGTGCATGCGTACATGCATGTCGATCGACTGCTGTAACTCAAAATTAATCCACGCACACATAATCTCACAGCCTCACAGGCGATGGAGACGGCCGACCGGTGATCTCGAGTAGTCACTGTAAGCCGCCCTGGCATGCTTGTTTCTGTTCCCTGTGTGTAGCTCTTCTGGCGATCGAAGTGGCGAGTGATTGGGCTTGCAGATTTCTGTTTCGTTGATGATTGGCCTTGGATTGGGTGTTAAGGATCGATCTGTCTTCTCTTATGATTAATCGTCGTCGTCGTCGAGCTGCACCACTACCCACTAGCACAGCACGTGCTCATGTGACTATACACACATTTTGACATTCATGCATGCTCTGCAAGTTGTGACCAGCAATTAGCCCGGCCGACACTGTATTCATGCTTTAACATCATGATTTTATGGCTGTTTGTGGGGAAAAAATGTTGGGTTAGTTCAGTTCTGAAGACAGTTTTATGAAGAAGCTAGTGTTGGGTTCTGAAGAAGATGGTTGTGGGCTCTGTATGTATGAGCAACTGGGCATGCATGTGTGGCGTTGCGCTAGTCTCAGCCACCGACACACACCCACAAAACGACGTCCGTACTGCATGTACGCTGTGCGTGCTTTTGTTTGCTTGTCCACCGACTAATATCTACGCACGTACTGTACGTACGAAACAATTAGGCGCTTTGTACATCGCGCGTACGTACGGCGTATAGAGACAGTGTAAATTCTGAATTTCGTATTCACCCTCGCTAGCTATAAACAAACCTGGTGTCATCCGGGATGGTCAATCAACCGGCCGGTAGTCTCCTCCGTCGGCTTCCTTCTGCTGTAATAAAAGCCGACGGAGGAACATCCAAGATATTCATGGACTTATACGGCGACTGCAGTGCGGGGCCGTACGACCACGATCGAGCGATAAATACCATAGGCCACACTGGTAGTGAACTCAAATGCCGACTTGCCGGCCCATCGAATCCCGGTCCTGGCAGCTGCATATATATATGCTGACGCCCACATGTACCATTGACTAGCTGATGAACGTAGCTTCAGGACTGTCACCGGCTAGGCTGGCTGGCTGGAATTATCGGATCCGGCAAAGGAGCAGGCAGGATAAAATGGGCCACCTCGGGGACAACGGCGTCTTTTTCTTTTCTCCGTTTCCCTTTTCAGTCCATGGACCACGTACCGTACTCGCTCTCGGGAAATTCTTCCACACGATCGACCCGTCCACAGTGCGGTGGTGTGTGTGTGTGTGAGCGAACATCCCACGGATTTACGTTCACTCCACAGTGCGGTGCACTGCGCACGAGCTCCATCATCATAAATAGCACGGGATTTGTCCATTGCTACTAGTTCTCACTATCTAACTTGTCGTCGTCACGGCCGCCAATGACCGCCAGCTCTAGATTACAGTTGCGAAGATCTTTATTTGGACGCCAATTGCATTTTATAATTCTTATTAATAAAAACACATAGACTCTCAAATACGCTCACCTCTAGAGGGAATACACGCTAACACTATGAGCACCTTTGTGAGACTGAGTCGACGGTCGGATCTTTAAATTAACAAATTCCTCACGCTCAAGTATAATTTGTTTTTAATAAGAAATATCAATGTCAAATCTAGGATCTTAAATTAAACTGTGGTGGGTCGGGGTACGACTACCCTACAAACCATCCAACCACATTACAGGTTGGTTCTCATTTTATAAATTTAATTAGTATGATACATATTGTACATATTTACAGAAAAGGGAAGACATATTAAAGATAAAGTTTTGTCTTGCTTTGCTCTATGAATAATCAGAGCAATATCATCCTTCTAAAAGCCTTTTTCAGTTCTGCAGATAAAGGTGACTCCTATCGTCCAATCCACATTTCTAAAATCCTAACGTTTGCTCAATATAAATTTCCTTTTTATTGACGAGACCTATGGGCTCTAGCACCCAAGGCATATTTTTATAGAAGGAGGGAGCTGCGAGAAACAACCGCGGGCTCGAGACTCGAACCCGGGTTGCTGGGGCTAGCGAGCTACTCCAGTGCTACTAGCCACCTGACCCTCTGGTCATCTGTAAATTTCCTTTTTATTGACATGTCATATAGACAACGTTTTTGTTATTATAGAGTGTCGGTTTCACTCGACTAGGTTTTGACCCACGAATCCTATATGACGCCCGTTAGCGGCGCGTATCGGTCGCACCGCTAACGGGGACCTTCTGGCGGGCCAGCCCATTTGGCGGCTTTCCTTTTATTTTATTTTTCCTTTCCTTTTTCTTTTTTTCTTTTCTGTTTCAGTTTTTCAGTTTTTCGTTTTCTTTTCTGTTTCTGTTTTTCTTTTTTCGTTTTCTTTTTTGTTTTCATTTTGTTTTATTTTTCTTTTTTCTTATTATTTTTCGTTCTTCTATTTTTTTCTATTTCGTTTTTCTTACCATTTTCAAAATCTGAACTTTTCTAAAAAATGATCAATTTTAAAATCTGAACCATTTTCACAATTGGTACATTTTCAAATTTGAAACCAGTTTAAATTTTGGAACCATTCTCATTTTTGGAACCATTTTCAAAATTGGAACCGTTTTCAATTTTGAAACCATTTTCAAATTTCAAACCATTTAAAAAAAATTGGAACCATTTTCAAATTTGGAACCATTTTTAATTTTGAAACCGTTTTAATTTTGAAACCATTTTCAATTTTGAAACAATTTTAAAAATTTAGAACCATTTTCAAATTTGGAACCATTTTAAATTTTGGAACCTTTTCTAAATTTGGAACCATTTTCAAAATTATTATCATTTTGGAACCATTTACAATTTTGGATCCTTTTTCAAATTTGGAACCATTTTAAATTTTGGAACCTTTTCTAAATTTGGAACCATTTTCAAAATTATTATCATTTTGGAACCATTTTCAATTTTGGATCCTTTTTCAAATTTAGAACCATTTTCAAAAATTTGGAACCATTATAAAAATTGAAACCATTTCAAAATTCAAATTTGGAACCATTTTCAAATTAGGAACCATTTAAAAAATTGGAACCATTTCAAAATTCAAAATTGGAACCATTTTCAAATTAGGAACCATTATAAAAATTGAACCATTTCAAAATTCAAATTGGAACCATTTGCAAATTAGGAACCATTTTCAATTTTGGAACCATATTTTTGATATGCTATGATTTCTAAAATGGTTCATATTTTGAAAATATTCAGATTAAAAAAAATCGTGTTTTCAAAATACGAATATATTCGAATTTTGTTCATATTCGTAATTTTGTTTAAATTCAAAAATTATTCAAATTCTCGAACGCATTTGGCTAGCAAACGGAGCGAAACATAAGTACCAGTTACCGATCGTGTGACCAACAAACAAAGCGAAATATACGTCCGCGCGCAACATATGGGCCGAGCCCAGTTCGGTAGCGCGCAGGCGGCACAGCGTCGAACTACCGCTAAGGAGCGACGTACATGAGCTCCCGTTTTGACCCATCATATCTATCCCTCAAGGGTCAGGATGTACATAGATCCAACGGCTCAGTGTGGTCGCTTAACTATAAATATGTGTTTCCTCATGCGTGTAAGATACTAATTCGGTCCGAAGAAAGGTAGATTTCAGTAAACATATAGCGTGACCAGACAATATGCTAGAGATAAGATACTAATTAATTCAGTCCGAAGAAAGGGAGATCGCAGTACAAAACATATAAGCGTGACCAAGACAATATGCTAGAGATAAGATACTAATTCAGTGATGAGAAGAAAGGGAGATCTCAGCAGAAAACATATAAGCGTGACCATGCAAGACAATGCTAGGCTGCTAGCCATGTACTCTCGTTTACGTGGCTCGATCAATCGCTCTCAGCTCTCAACAATGAACTATTAGTACTTGTTGGCAGAGAAACTACCCGCGGTTTGACGGCGGAGAAGGCGACGTCGAGGATGAAATCCCAAGCCGAGGCGGCGCCGGCGACGCCGCTGTGGAGCCGCGGCGGAGAAGGCATCGAGGAGAAACTTAACAAGAGGGGGGTGGGGTGCTCGCCGGCGACGAGTTTTTGTGGTGGTGGGGGTTAGAGGGATGGCCGGGGGCGGCGGCGGACCGGCGGAGGAGGGGATTCGAGCAGGGCGGGGCGGCAAGGCGGTCGCGGTAGCGCCGCCGGCCACGGGGACGGAGGCAGGCGGTTCGGCCGGCGACGGCGGCGAGGATGCACTGTTCATCTTCTTCCCCAAATCCATGTCGTTTTGCTGTCGGAAGGGCACGTGCGGGCTGTCCGAAATCAAGCGACGGCTCGCGCGCGCAAGCTAGCTAGCCCTCCCATCGCATATCTAGTAGAGATGCACCGCCAACGCTTGCACCACTGACCAACACGCACACCACCGCGATTTTCTCGTGCCGGTGCCCATGCACATGCACGTATATTATCCGCCCCCACAGATCGATCACGGAATGGGACACAGGATCAGAACCAAGCAGTCGGCCGGGGTCAATCCTATGTGTGTCAGCAACACAGTGTGCAGTGACACAATTGTACCGTAAGCTTCAAAATGGAAAACTACCCAACTGCATGCCGCAGTGCCACAGTGTGCAGCGCACAATATGGAAAACAACCGCACACTTGCCGTGGGTACCGGTACGTACAAAAACGTACATATGGCGTGGTACCTAACAGAGCCCAAGTTGGATTACCTAGATATTTTTGAACAAAACGGGCAACATTGGCTCATTTTATTAAAAAAGTAGGAGGGGAATTGACCGGTTCATTAACGGGGAGCCGGCCGAAAACCGTTACAAGTGCACCAATGTAGTCATGAAAACACCACATTGTGCAGACCGGCCAACCTGGCTACCCACACGAGACATACACGCCGCCGAGGAGAAAAACACCATCGTGGTCACCACCGAGCGTCATCGTCGTCACTCCTCCCCGAGCAAGCGATTCCGACTTCACATTGGACGACCATCGACGAAGCCCCGCCGCAGCCGACGTCGTAAACCATGTCGGCCTATGCCAAACAGTCAACCCAAAGCGTCGAGGAGGAGGCAGCTCCGACTTCGACGGAGACCTTCACCGGAGAAAGTTGCACACCTTGCATCGACGGAATCCGCGAGGCCACTGCAGAAAAAATGTCATCGTTGCCAGCATGTCCGCCCCGAGACACGCAGCTCCGACTTCACAGCTTCACAGCGGGACACAACACGGAATGTCGGTGACGAAGGACATGCCGCGACCCGGCTCCGCTCACCACCATCATCGTTGCAACACAGCTCGCAACGCCACCATAGCACCCAAGACATCGTCGGCCGCTGCCAACCACGATGTTGTGTGAGTCCAGCCCACGAGCGCGCACACATGAACCTCCATCTTCAAGACGACGCCCTCAAGAGGGGAGACGACGAAGATCGACGCCGTCGTCCGACCCTGCAGAAACAGGGTCAAGGTCTTCACCCGAAGAGGAGGTCCGAGACTGAGGAGAATCGAAGAGCTCCAAGACGACCCCCCAAGAGGGAGAACGGCGTCCGCGGACGTCGCGTCGTCAGGCTTTCGCCCGGAGGACTCGAGACTCTCCAGTCCCACGCAGCCGGGCCAAGGCGGGGAGACCCGCGGCACCGCCGGCCTGCACACCCACTGATCCAAACACCTTGTGTGCGAAGGCGGCACAACCGTCGCACAAAGCCTTCCGAGCTAGCCCCGGCCTCTCCCAGACGTCGCCGTCTCCGCCGCTGCAGCCTCACCGAGCAGCCCCGCAGGCCGCAGCCCTGCCGGCCACGCCGAACCACCACCGCACCAATCCTGCCAGCATCATCGACCCGCACCTCATTGGCCTCCTGCCTCCGCACGAGCATCCGCCTCCGCTCGACGCCCACCAGCGCACCCGCACCCGCCGCTGCGCCAGACAGCACCCGCCGCTGCGCCTCCCCAGCGCACCCGTCGCTGCGCCAGCCCAGGCCCGGCGGGCCCAGATCGGGCCCGCCAAGCCCATCGGGTGCGCCCCCAACTCCGGCGACGGCGCCACCGCTTCCACACGCCGCCGCCCGCAGCCAAGGACCAGCCGCGACCTCCGCCTAAGCCCGCCGGCTCGAATCCTCCGCCCCCGACCACCGCCGCCCCCACCGCCGCGGTCACCTCCAGCTGCGCGACGAGAACTGCCCCTCCAACCACCGTTTTTGGCAGCGGAGGGGTGCCGCCACCGCCGCGAACGAGGCCGGCGGCGGCAGCGGCGGGGGTTTCTCCGGCGGGAGGGTCTAGCGGCGCCGCGATTTTGCCCCTGGCGTCGCCTGGGGGGGCGACGCGAGGGGAGGCGAGGGGAGGGGAGGTACTCTCTTCAGGAGTTTTATTACCTAGATATTGACTCGTCCACTTTCAGAACGAACTCACCACATGAGCAAATTTTCACATGAGTTACGATAAAATATGACTAATAAAATACAAATTAAACTAGTCATGTGATTTAAAACAGAATACGCAAATAGCAATTTTATATATGTAGATTGCTAAAAATATTGTTTAAAGCATGATCTAAAACATTCAGTATAAGATTATGTACGGGTTGGCGGATGAAAACATATTGCCGAAAAAGAAAAGTGGTCGTCCACGTCATTAGTAGCGTGAGTGTTAGAATACATGTATATCTACAAGTTAGAGATAGACTAGAATTCTAGACCTTCTTGTATTCCAAGTTGCTCCCTCTTTGTACCACTATATATATCCCCACGGGGTCAAGCAATACAACAACAAATACTAAGGTTCCAATGCTTTTTACAGTGAGGCCACTCCCTAAAAATCTTATTGACTCTCTCCCATATAAAACCACGAGAGAGACACAGTTCTGGAGGTCTAATGTCCCGTCAGGCGGTGCACATCGCAAAGCTGGATGAGAAAACTTGGTTGGTGATGCAGTGCTCGAAAGTCAAGAGGCGGGTGCATGAGTTGTTAACGTTTGTATTGTGTAGAGGACCACACAGAGGTGAACTGAACATTCAAACTGGGAGGTGAACAAACCAGCGCTGGAAAGCGAACCGAACAAACATCCTACTGCGCGTGGCAGAAAAATTCAGCCAACTATTGAGCTTCGTCCAGTAATGTGTGGAAAAACTAGATGTCGCATACAAGCCGCGTCGGTGCTACTTCGGTTCATCTCAGTCCCGAAACCCGACGGCTTGCGTCCCATCATGACGAGGCAGGCAACGAAGGAGAAGGGCAAGTATAGCTCCCATCGAGAACTTGCCTGTGGCAAGATGGTTAGGAGGGTAGTTGTACCCCCAGCCCAACAGAGTTCAAACCCCAGGTTTGACGCTGGCGTTTCTCATTTAGGCGGAATATTCTTCAGTGGGAGGCGACGTTCCCGTCGACAGCGAGGCGCTCGTGGTGACTTCGTCAATCTCAAGACCATCCGCCGGCTCAGTCTTTCGGAGGTGCTCATAGGGGTAGGGTGTGCGTGTGTGCGTTCATAGGGGTGAGTGTACGTGCGTGTTTGTGAGCGTCTGCGTTGTACTGTGATTCACAAAAAAGTATAGCTCCCATCTTCTCATGCTCATGTACCAAGTGGAAGAGTCTCTCTTATAAGGTGCAAGCTCTGTGATTTCAGAAATTAGGAAAATAAGAAATGAGCTCGACTAATTATGCTAAAACTTCGATATTTTCCCAGAGGCATACAACATTTTGACTTTGGTTGCAAAAATTATTTATATACCGGTACTACAGTGGAGACTGTTAAACTGAACTCTCACATAGAACTCCATCTTACACTAGTTTAGTTTTTTTAAACATTTTTCAGTAATTATGGAAATAAGAAATGACCTCTGCTATTTAGGACTAAATTCAAATGGAAACCGAGCTACATGTAGCTCGGTTCTCCAAAAAATATTGAACCTGCATTTTTCTGTTTCAAATTAGGGAAATAATCCTACGTGTAGATAAAGTCGAGATCTACCACCGTGTAAAATTTTAAGAAAAAATACGATCTAGTTTTACCTAGGGAAAAAAGATAAATACGCAGAATTGGATTGGTGAACAGTGCATAGTCAGAAAAAATCCAAATTTTGTCAAATTTATCATTTTTTGTCGCCCAGAATAATTAGAATTTTGCCTCGAAAATTTACACAGTGGTAGACACGACTTTATCTACATATAGTATTTTTCCCGAATTTTTTGAACACAAAAGTATAGATTCAAATATAATCGAGCTACATGTAGCTCGGCCTAGAAACCGTCACGCTCTGCTAATAGCAACGCTATAACGTTTAGAGATCTGTGTCACCATATAAATCGGTATATAATATCGTATTAGTACACGCTATAGCGTGATATATCGAGTGAGGATTTGCAGCACCGGGTGTCAGTGCTCCCGAATTTTGAAAAATTCAAAATTGTACTTTTTGAGTTTGCAAATTCCACATTCCGCGGATGTCTATATCTCTGAGAAGTTTCGGTGAAAAATTCGTTTTATTTTGGGCTATAGGTAAAAAACAAATTTGTGGCTGTATATAGGAATAAAAACTCTCTTACTTTTGAACGAAATTTGTTTTTTTCTGTAGGAAGAAATACAACGTAGTTTTTTTATGAAACTTTTAGCGTCTATAGTGGATGTGCATAGCTGCTTGTTTATTTTTCCGTTGATTTTTTGGATACCTAGAAGTACAGTTTTGAATTTTTGAAAAACAACCGAGAGCACTGGTGCTCATGTGCAACTATCACT
The DNA here is from genome assembly GCA_947311845.1 of Poa pratensis. Taxonomy (NCBI): domain Eukaryota; kingdom Viridiplantae; phylum Streptophyta; class Magnoliopsida; order Poales; family Poaceae; genus Poa; species Poa pratensis. Next base: position 12,856,294 of record CAMZMU010000084.1, read on the forward strand.
TTCTGGTGATATATCACGCTAATAACGTATTTTAAGGCCGACATTATTTTGTTATAGCGCTCTATTTTTTCCTTGATGTACACACGCTCTGTGCGGGGCTTGACATGGAGGGGCCACCTGTCAGAAAAAAAGCCTCGCTGCCTTTGCTGCGATCGTACCAGAATTTTCCCTAGTCGTCCTATTGTTTGTTTACCCAATCGGAGACCGAGCGAGTGAGAGCGCAACTCAACTCAGCTCACGGTCGAGCTCGAGTGGCATCCAACCGAAACCAAAAACCACCGCCGCGTGGGCCCACCTCGCGTATCCCCTCTTTAAATCCACCTCACTCCCCGCTGCTCCCTCCTCAGCTAGCCCGCCTCTAGCTGCCTCGCATTCGTATACGACGCGACCCGCCAAGCTAGCACGAATCAGATTAGTACCGGAGGCGAGCGAGCAGGAACCGTCACGACAATGCCGACGGACGCGGCAGCGAAGGGGGTGAAGCTGGAGCGGTACGCGAGCGGAGGCGCGCTGCTGCTGCGGCGCGCGGCGAGCGGCAAGTTCGTGGCGGCGTCGTCGTACCTGCTCTTCCGCGCCACCGTGCTCGCCACGCTCGCCCTCGTCTTCCTCTTCGCCTTCCACTACCCGTCCCTCCTCTCCCGCTCCTTCACCCTCGTCTCCTCCCCCTCGCCCGGCGCGTCGTCCAGGCTGCCGCACGCCTCGCACCGGAGCCTGCTCGCGTCGTCGTCGTCGTCCTCGGCGGCGGCCACGTACGGGGGCGAGAAGTGGGAGAAGGAGATCCGGCGGAGCGCGAAGCCGCGCCGGGACGGCGGCATCTCCGTGCTGGTCACGGGCGCCGCGGGCTTCGTCGGCGCGCACTGCTCGCTCGCGCTCAGGGCGCGCGGCGACGGCGTGCTCGGCCTCGACAACTTCAACTCGTACTACGACCCGGCGCTCAAGCGCGGGCGCCAGCGGCTCCTCTCCGACCGCGGCGTCGTCGTCCTCGACGCCGACATCAACGACGCGCTCCTGCTGGAGAAGCTGTTCGAGTCCGTGCCGTTCACGCACGTGCTGCACCTGGCGGCGCAGGCCGGGGTGCGGTATGCCATGGAGGCGCCCCAGACGTACGTGGCCTCCAACGTGGCCGGCCTCGTCAGCGTCTTCGAGGCGGCCGCCAAGCACGCCGACCCCCAGCCGGCGATCGTCTGGGCGTCCTCCTCCTCCGTCTACGGGCTCAACACCCAGGCGCCCTTCTCCGAGGAGCACCGCACCGACCGGCCGGCCTCCCTCTACGCCGCCACCAAGAAGGCCGGCGAGGCCATCGCGCACGCCTACAACCACATCTACGGCCTCTCCATCACGGGGCTCCGCTTCTTCACCGTGTACGGGCCCTGGGGCCGCCCCGACATGGCCTACTTCTCCTTCGCCCGCAGCATCGTCGCCGGCGAGCCCATCACGCTCTACGCCAACGCGCGCCGCGACTTCACCTACATCGACGACGTCGTCAAGGGCTGCATCGGCGCGCTCGATACCGCAGGCAGGAGCACCGGCTCCGCCAGGTCCGGCAAGAAGAGCGGCCCGGCGCCGCTGCGCGTGTACAACCTCGGTAACACCTCGCCCGTGCCGGTAACCCGGATGGTCGCCATCCTCGAGAAGCTGCTGGGCAAGAAGGCGAACAAGCGCGTCATCGCCATGCCCAGCAACGGGGACGTGCCCTTCACGCACGCCAACGTCAGCCACGCGGCGCACGACTTCGGGTACCGGCCCACCACCTCCCTCGACACCGGCCTCCGGCACTTCGTCGACTGGTTCGTGGAGTACTACAAGCTCGACACCAAGATCGCCAAAGGAGCCGCCCGCGCCGCCGACAAGAAGCCGGCGACGAAGAAGAAGGCCGCGGCGGCCATGTCGGCGTCGTCGTGAGCGTGCACCCCGGCCCAGCCAGAGCACCGACACCACAAAGTGTTTATTCCTTCCCTAGCTAATTCTTGGAGGCATCAACTTGTCTCGTCTGTAACCTTGTAAGTGTTGATCTTAAGGTGTTTAGTTAGACAATAATGGTGGGAAACCAGCAAGGGATAGGATGCAAGTAACTACTATTGGTTGATAAATATGGGGGGTATAGTGAGATCAGAAAAGATCAAAACAGAGGAGAGCCAGGACTGAAGAAAGATGAAGTCACTGGGGCCTGTTCTCAATCAAATTGTTTCTTCTTTCCACTTTTATTTATTGGGGCATAGTGTCACTTCTTCTCTTCTTTTCTTGCTCATGTGAACTCATATCAGGACGCATACAGACTCTGGTAGATGGATCCAAATTCAGACAACACAGACGCAGCCACTTGCATATACAGATTTTCATCATAGAAATCCAAATCCAAACTGTCCATTTACAGATTTGCGTCTACATTTTGGTCTACTCCTGATCCATGGACCATTACTACTTGTGTGCATAGTTCCAGCGCCCGTTGTGTTGTGTTGGTTCATCGCCTGGTTCTGAATGATCCATCGATCACGTTGCAGTTGGCCAAGGAGTTAATGGCGCCGGTTGTCGGTCGCCATTAGCATGGTCCAGCCACAGCCACAGCCAGCTTGCTGCATCTTTTAAATGGGTATCATAGCATGAGCCCAGTGGTACAATCCGCCGAGCCTGCCAGTTTAGCCACTGTTGCGAGATTTTGTGCTTGATCGATCGGCCGGAGACTTCACTGCTAAAAGCTCCCAACGCTACCCCATGTTCTGACGCCGATCGATCGATGTAGAGCATGTCGGCACACAGCCGCACTGAATTCAGCAAATATATTACTTACTGATGCTGCCAACCTACAGTGACTTATTTCATCAGAGTGACTGACATGACAAACTGTTCTCTTCTTCTTCTACCTTGCCTTGTGTTGAGCAAGAAGACAGCTGGCTACCATTTTTTGCAGCGCTAGTCTGGGATAGATGAACAGATCCAATTATATATGCACACAGTGCAGGATGATTCTTGTCCGCTCCTGCCTTTACGCCATGGCTTGTTCCTTCCTCATGCATGGCATGGCATGGACCGCCACGTCGGATATTCAGATTCCAGTGATGCAAGCGTTGTTGTGTACTGCCGCTAGACCTGACAAAGTTGCATCATTGTGCCGTCGGTTACAGCTCGTAGCAAGAAACACATCCAGGTTTCAGATATCAGATATGGTGACTCTACGCTAGATGGGAGTGTCTGTCTTTCCTGACTGGAATTTCCAGCATACATTGTCTGAAAGAATATGAATGTGTCGGCGTCTACATGGTTATAACATCTCGTGACATGCTACTGCCTACATTCAACACGGCCAACATGTAGGGCCGGAGCGAACCCGTCTCATAAATTACGCAGAAAGCAACAAATATATATCCCAGACGGCATCGACGTACATGAAAGTCTCGAGTGTCGATGAACTGACAAAATATATATGCCTGTGTTTATCGAAAAAAATATAGTACTCCGTATATGCCTGTACTGTGGCCATGTGCGACACATCGCGGTGATCTTGTCCAGTTTGCACTACGGTGAGGCTTCATCATCTTGGGAGTGTTCTGTTGTAGCCTGTAGGTTCTGTACTACTGCTGTTAAGTACGTAATTGTGTAAAAAACGACCAAAACGGGCTCGACCTTATCCTCTCACTCGACACGGTTTGAGAGAGGCGACAAGGGCGGAGAAAAATCTCCTTCTCTTCGCCGGAGCCGGGGGCAGCTCCGTGCCTTCTCTCGTCGCCGAGGCGGCGGGGGGAGGTAGGGGGTTCGCTCCCGGTCTCCCGGCTTGTAGATAGGGTAGCTAGGTTGCTCTTCGGCGGCGTTGTAGGGAGGACTTCGTCGTCGATACGGAGGAATAAATCCGGTTCCCTTCCTCTTCTTCGTCGGAAACGGCGGGTGGGAGCTGTCCTCGTCCCACCGGACCGCGGTTCTGGTGGTTTTGGTGCTCCCCGGTCTTCTGACCGGTGGAGAGTTTGTTCATCCTCTGGCTGGGCGCTGCGGCGACGGTGGCGCTCCATCCTTGTGAGTTTTTGTTCCCCTTCCACTCTATCGATGCACTGGCGAGGTCCCCGGCGACGGTGCAGAGGTCGGGTTGGTGCGTGGGTGGACGGCGGTTCGGCGCTGTTGTCTTCCCGCGGTGGGGTGCTTTGCCCTCCGGCTCGTCGGCGTGCTGCTGCTTCCTCCGGCGGCGGCATGAGCTTCGTGAGGTGTTCTGCCTGGAGGAGCTCCAGATCTTCCTCCTTCTTCTTTGAAGGAGACGACTTCGGCTCAGAGGCGGTCTGCTCTTCTTCCCCGTCGGCGTGCAGGCGCGAAGACTTCCCGTCCGTGTTGCTGCCTCAAGTTTCAAGGTCTTCGCTGGCTCCAGGAGGGAGCGGCGGAGGAGCTGCGGCGGCGTGTCTCCGGTCCACGGCGGTGGTGGTAGAGGAGTGGGTACCCAGGGACTTGGCTGTAATTTCCTATTTTATTGGGTGCTTTTCTGAGTTGGGTTAATGTATCTGGAATTTTCGCAAAAAAAAGAGTACGTAATTGTGTAATCAACTTTGGGTCAAAGTTATTGGCCTATCATTTCCTCTCTCATGCGGAGACCATGGCATGCATGCATGCATCAGTTACCCCAAATGGCGTCTGCAGTAGAACAGTTTAATCATCCTACTGCCTTGGACAACAGTGCTACAATTGCACTGTAGTGGTTGACATGAATGGAGCTAGCTAGCGACTTGCAACTGAATGGAATCAGGCCAGAAAATCTAGCGACTTGCTAGAATTCTACAGCAGTGTGCCTGTCTTGAGTCAGTGCTTATTCGCCACTTGCGAGAAGTTAGTTCTTTCCCCTCTCATGCCCTTCGAGTGGTTGCCATACGTAATCTATGCTAATGTAAACTGCATGGCTAATTAGTTTGGTTTTCTAACACCACAACACATGCATGTTCCCATATGCAGCCATTGGAGGCTGAATAGTGGAGCTGTGGATGGGGAAGTGGCTATGCTCGTGCTTATCATCACTGTTTGAGACTGAAAATAGATGTCTGCTAAAATCCAAAATGTTTTTGTGGTTACGTGTACATATATTAAACCAAAAACTGTAACAATCTTTAAGCGCGAGAGGACGCTGCCAGGCGGGGTACCCGTCTATCGCAGATTAGCGCTGGATTTTGATTTGTCTTTCGTTTGTCTCGGAAAGGGTGTCCGTCTTTGTATTTCCCTGCTGGTTATGATATTATTCTAGATCTTGCACGGAAGGTAATAAATGAGCCAACGCTTGCAGGTGGTATTCTCATCGGAGAGCAGCAAATTCATCGACCAGCTGAAAGTAAATTTTATTTTCAAGTTTTTTTAATGCAAGTCAAATTATATACTGGAACTAATGCCGGTGTTTGGATTTATCGACAAACACAGGATCAGGTTTTCCTGGACTCATGTGTATATGTTTTCTATCGGACTGTAACTCTAGGATAATTCTAGCTGCTGAACATGGTCTTTACTGAGTTTATAAGCATATTAAGTTGGTATCAAACTGTTAATAGTTACGACTGATTTTTTCTCCTGTAGTTGCCCTTTTGCAGGATACATTTTTACGAAGATTTTAAGGCAGCATATAGTATAGCGACTGGGGAAAGTCTGCAGAAGCAACCGGAGAAAGGATCATTTGAAGACGTGCCTACTAGATTAATTCACATTAGTTATGGCATTACATACGGATATTCTAAGAATTATTGGGTCGTGTATGTAAATCTTTGTAAGGGAGCAGATTTCACTTGTAAAGTACAATTGCCATCCAATGAAATAATAGATATTTTTCTGCAGTGCAATGTGTTTTTGTCATTCCTTTTGTTTTTGATGGCTGGAATTCGATTTTAGTCATATAATGTGCACGGGTGCTAGTTGATTGCAAAGATTATAAGAATATGTTATTTTTGTATAAAAAATCTCATTTCAGGATGCAGTATAAAGCGAGTGATTGTTGGTAGAGACGATGTGTTGGCCATTTACAAAGCGACTCTATTAGCATAAACACGCTTCGAAATCGTCTCATTTTATTTTAGAGATGCTTAGAATGCGTCCTTGGTATTTGAGACGGTGGATAAGAAGACACTCATACAACGCTTTATAGTAGCGTCTTTACAACTACTTAGAGATGAAATTTGGCGTCTCTAGCTATAAATTAGACGTCTCTACAGGGCTTTTTTGTTGTAGTGGCAGCAACGAGCGCCGCGCAGGCAACGCCGCGTGCAACTGGCTCAACGCCACGGAGCGGCAGATGGCTGATGCGTGACACTGCGAGATGTGGCGTGGGGAGGTAACCTCGTCCCGAGTGTCGACAGACCAACGCGCTAAACTGGAGATGACAGTCGAGGAGGCGCAACACCACGTCTACCACAACATCCCGGTGGCATACAGGCGCCAGCTAGGGGTGGGTGAGTAACATCGTCAACGTGTTGGTCGCGTCGCGGATCAGCAGGCAGGCATGCCTACTACATCATGCAGAGGTGGAGGGACCTACCGTATGCGCAGCGGGCCGACCCTTTCTACTCCGTTCCGTCGCCGCACTAGCACGAAATAGTGGAGGCGGAGTACCAGACGCACCTCGACAGCTTGTTCCTCCATGCCGGCATGCGGTCACCACCTATGGATTGGTTCGCGTCGGACGACGAGGACGATGAGCTTCCCTTATAACCGGGTCCAGCATAGGAACCTGCCCCAATACCAACGCCGGTACCGGAGAACAAGGTGGTGAAGGTGGGCAAGAGAGCGACGCTGGAGACCTGGAGTTCAAGACGATAAGAGGAGGTACAATCCATGAATATGAACTACCATATCTCCAGTGTGCTACATAGCAATCCATGAAAATAAAAAAAACTGTTACAGCAGGATCCAGGTCAAGGTTGCATTTCCCGCCATGGACAATAAGTGATACGCTAGTACTCCCTCCGTCCAGGTATTTAGGTCCTGTAACAAAAATCTATTTGTCCCAAATTACCTCCATACTAAGGCCCGTAAGCATTAACTCACATAACAAACCGTGCCAAAATTAACTCCTAGTTACCCATTTGCATTGATTTGACTAATTAATTAGTGTTGCATGGCCAATGAAAACCGGCGCTGGCTGCTTTTTGCATGCGGCTAGTGTGAACACTATATTGAATGGCCAATGAATTAGCTAGCTTAAACGTTTGTGAACATCATTCACTCGGCCTATCAGCTTGCACCTTGGTCGCAGCGCTCATCACTAGAGGCCTAATAAACCAGGACGGAGGGAGTATCAGGAAACTTGTAGAAGCGTCTGAAAACACCGCAATGTATAGTTGTATACTACAGTTGCAAGCTGATAGTAGTATATCATGATAAAGGAAGCAAGGTGACAGACTGACAATGCCATTAAGCTTCTAAGAACTTCCCTGTACACCAGGTTTTCCATGTCACCTTGCAATCGAATCCAATCTAAACCATCACATCAACACCGCATGGTCTAAAACACACAAAGAAAATTCCATTTCCAGACAGAAACAAACACCAACTGTTGAAACAATATTTGTCAGGATTCAACCTCGGTTGTAGTGCCCAACCAGCAACATATATAGAACGGGGAAACATCTAAGTAAATTATACAAACAACAGGAAATCTGTAACAGCAAATGAAAAAAATGCTTTCATGGGACAGACACGGCTCAGGACTACCAGCTTGCGATATCTGTGCTTCAGTTCGTAGCAGCAAATCGTGCGAGACATGTTCAGCAGGAAACAATTTAATCAGCACACAAGAGTAGGCAGAACAATGAAAGCACCGATACCTACCATAGAGTAACTTTAGTCTGGCTTCTCATAGTTGGTTCAAGATTATATATCAGACTACCAAGATCTTCCAACAATTGTTCAGCTTTCGTAACAGCTACCCTGACTAATGATGACCCTGATGAACTCAACAATGCTACCTGATGAACTCAAAAGGATCATCATTCATAAAACATGAAAATGGCAAAATTGAACAACAAGTATTGAAATACGATGAGAAAAAAAAACACTACAGATATAGTACTAATTAGAGATTTATTTAGAGTATCCACACACTGTTACTTGTTCAAATGCTAACTGGTACATAGATATAGATACAGCAAACAACACAACATTTGATTGAGCTGTAACCCTACATTCTCAGCGTATTATGTAATTTGCTTCAGCATCGGAGTCTGAGGCGTGATCTTCAGCATATGAGGCTGAGGTGTCCTTACTCCTCAGGAACATACTGGGATAGATAGTCAACAATACTATGAGGTCCATATCGAGTGTCATCGTTGTCGAAACCAAAAGCCTCCACAGTTACACCACTGCCTTCATCGAAGCTCATGGTGGTACTAAGAGGTCCATATCGAGTGTCATCGTTGTCGAAACCAAAAGCCTCCTCAGTTACACCACTGCCTTCATCGAAGCTCATGGTGGTTCCTGTTCCATCCACAAGCTTGTACGGTCCAGTGCTTTCGAGATTATAGCCTACTGCATGGTCCTTTCCAAGATACACAGAGTCCTTCATGATGGTTGGGAATGCTGAAGAGGACAAGGAAATTGCACGACTAGACCCGATAAATACAGCACGCCCACCAAGATCAAGGTTGGGTTCTGTCTCCCTGGCAACGAAATCCACCCGGGATACCATATACTCAATGAAGTACCTTGCTTCGTATGGTTCGTTGATCATCTTGATGAAGGTACGGCTGAGCAACATCAGCTCCCCATCATTGTCCAGTAGATGCACGGAGCCCTTGGTCCTGGAAAACCAGTGCAAGATCTGTGCAGCCACCACCAGATCTGTGAAATCCAGTATCCACCACGAAGATCTCCATGGGAGTGGTGCAATAGAAACGGCCTGCAAATGATATGGCGGCTGGCGAGAGCGAGGTACCTTGCTTGACCAGGGTCCATTGCTCATCGCCAGGCTTGGCGACGGCCAGCATTTGGACCTCCTCGAAAAGGACCGCGACCGTGGCGTCATCGGCGAGGCCAGCGCCTGACATCTCGAAATCCAACCTGGGATCAGCGCCCGCGGGCCCATATGAGTAAAGTGTGGTCACCGGCGGGAGATCGAAGACCTGTCCCGTGCGCGGGTTCAGCAGGTGGACGGCGTAGGTGGTGGTGTTGAGCAGGACGAGGAGGTCGTCGACGGTGGGGGAGCACACGTCGGAGCTCCGGGAGGTGCACCCGGACGCACTGGCCGGTGGACACGTTGAAGAGTCGACGGCGGTCAGGTTCAGGGTCGGCGACTCTTTCCCGGAGCATAATCCATCTGCGCGGGTGGAAGCGGCGGTCGAGGATGCCGTGCGCGCGTGGGTCGTCCGAGCACTGCTGCCACAGGCGGCACGCTGCGCGGAAGCGGACGTAGTCCGCCACGTCGCTGGCGAGAAGCCTTTCGGCAATCATTCCCGCCGGCCCCTCGGCCCCTCCCCGACGTTGGACCAATCCATCCTGCAGAGGTCGGATTCAGCTAGGGTTTAGAGCACCTCAGAGATATCTCTTCGTGTGGGAAAAAAAATCAAACGCACCTGAGAGGGGGAGGTGACGAGAGGCGATGGACGACGGAGCTCAACTCACCCGACGAAGAGGTGGCAGGAAGGAGAGGGAGATCGCCGGACCTTGGTCGCTTCGCATTCATCTGTGGGGATTTGGGATTTTAGGGGGAGGGACTGTGGTGTGGAGGCGAAACCGAGGCGACACTTCGTTGCGTGCGTGTCGCGCTCCTTCCTCGGCGTCCGAACAGAAAAAAAAAAGAGGCGTGGGTTTGCATTGAATTCTAATTTTTCTGAAAGTTTATATCTAAACCAATACCGAATTTAGCTTTTTGTTTTGAAATATTTTAGTTTCTTGTGAGGCAAAACAGCGTTGTTATGCAGCAATTAAGTACACAGCAGGCATGCAAACACTCCGCAAGGTTTTCTCAGAGATATAGGGTGTGCCTGGTTGTCTGGCTATGAGAAAACATGGTTGGTGGTAACTATTTTCCATATTTAATTGTGTGGGTTGGTTGAGCCAAGTTTGTGTTTTGTTGAAGAGATAAAAAGTGGTAAGGCTAGCTATATTTGTGTTTGTTTTGAGAACTTAGAGATAGTTAACGTGCACAAAAGTAAAGAGATGGATTATCCGATGAAACATGCATGTGGTTTTTAATTTCCTTTTTGCCTCTAACTGCTTTATTTTCCTATTTTGTTTTATATATATATATGGTCTTATATTTACTTTATATAAATGAATCTCATCTAGCTAAGAATTATTATTCAGAAAAACAAATGTTCATATATATCAAAGTAATTATTCACGTGTTTTTAAAACGTATTCATGTGCTATACGAAAACTTTATTCTATATGTGATGAAAATTATTCATATATTTTAGAAAATATGTTTGTGTTATGAGAAATAAATGCTTATGTATCAAAGAAAAATTAATGTATTTACCAAAAGAAGTTCATACTCCTACATAACAAAAGTAATGTACTTTTGTGTCATAAACATAATGTACGAATATGCGGAATAACATGTTCACATAATGGAAGCGATTTTTATGCATATATAAAATATAAATTTCTTTTTCAAAGAATATAAAAATATTACAAATACAAAATAAAACAAGGAAAAATAATATACTCAGAGCAAAAAAGGAAAAACGAAAAGAAAACAGCAGGGATGCCGGCCCGGCCCACCAGTGGACCTTATACTTTAGGCGGAACCTGCCCTAATGCTCTCTGAGAGTAGCATATAGGGTTCACTGCCTCCCTCACCCGCGCCGACACCGGCACAATCTCTTCAGAAGACTGAACCTCGAAAGGCCCAGAGAGCTTCGCTCAAGCGGCCATGCTGGATCCGCCGCTCATGGGGGAAACCCGAGACCGTACGTTCCTTGCTCCACTCCCGATTATAGATAAATTTGTCTCAGCGTGTGTTCCATTTTCGATCACATAAATTGATCCATTTGATGGGGTTACATACGGATCTTAGTCTAAGTGAAGCAGCAAGCTGATTCACTTATAGGTAGGTCTAAGCTAGGCAGGAATGTTTATTTTGGGCGCAATGTATTGGGAAATAGGAAGGTCGGGTAGGTTTGCCATTGAATCCAACTGTTTTTAGTGCCAATGCGGTTTTACAGTTATAGAGAATCGATTAGGCAAAGAAGCTTAACGACATGGTGGAAAGGAATTGGATGCCTGTCAGTTTCCTTGTGCTTGTGTCCCACTGTTTTCTCTACTCTTATCATGGTTATAATGTACCCCAGATGTCTGCAAACGAGATGACGATTCCCAAGGTGGCGACATAACTCGATCAATGGACGACCTTCCAGAGGTATGAATTGATGACCTAAATTGAAATTGAATCACCATTGTATGTGCTAGAGGTGCACAAATTTGGATTGTTGGTGGGATAAAATATGAAGAATAGTTGTGTTAGGAATTTGTACCAGTTTTGATGACCTGAGCATTAGTGGAATGTTTGTCGACATTGCAAAAATACTGAAAACTTTCTCTCTCTCTAATAAAAGAACCGAGAACTTGATCTATAAGTCTATTATCATTTTTTCACCAACAGAGAAAATGTATACAGACTTGTATCTGTCTTAATGCTCATTAAATCATTTCTTTCTGCTTCCTAGTTGTAGTTGTAGAATATTCAATTGCATGCGGTGGATAGTTGTTCTGTCATCTGGCTTGTCCGATACTCCAATCTAGATTTGTGGATCAAAATTTCCAGATCTAATACTTACACCCTCTCCAAAAAGTGCATTTTCCTTTCTCTTTTGTTGTTGTACTGGCTCCATTCCATCACATTATATGGGATTGTATCATGGTATGTATATTTAAATGTTGACTGACATATATGCACATAAATAGTTCGTGTGGACTGCCATATGCCTAATTTTAGTAAGATTCAATTGTATGGATACGTGGTAATCAGTACGAACTAAAATTGTGGGAAAACTTTGTCTAAACCTCCTATATATTGTCCCTGATCCATTTGCCGTAGTTAAATCCCAATGCATTATCTTCCTATGTACTATGTAAATTTGTAATTACAAGTTTGTGCAATCAATTTATAATTTTCCTTTATAACCCCAATAACCATTCTCATGTGCTTCTGTATCCAGGATATCTGTGGACATATTCATGACCTAATGGCACTGAGAGACGCTGCCCGCACGGCTTGTGCATCACACACATTTCTGAGATCACGGAGAAGTCGTCCCAACCTTACCTTAAGTCAGGAAACACTAGGTTTCAATGGGAATGTCATTGCAAAGGATGAATTGACACGAGATCTTGTCAGCAAAGTTGACCAGATTCTCAAAAACCACTCGGCTGTTGGCATGAAGAAACTAGAGCTTGACCTTGTCGACTGCTACAAGATCGATTCTTGTTATATCAATAGTTGGGTTCATATTGCTGTTACAGCGGGAATTGAAGAACTCACAATTTTTCTGCCTTATACTCCTGAGGAACCATTCAATTTCCCATACTCACTTTTATTTAATGGGAGTGACAGTTCAATTCGGTATCTTCACATTGCCATATGTGCCTTTCGCCCCACTGCTGGGGTTGGTTGCTGGAGAAGCTTGACAACATTATATCTGAGTAATGTACGGATTGCTGACGATGAACTAGAGTCCCTTCTTTCCGATTGTGCTGCATTGGAGCATTTGGGACTCCTGAATTGCCGTGAGATAGTTACCCTGAAGATCCCTTGTGTGCTGCAGCGGCTTAGCTTTTTGAGTGTGGATCTATGCAGAAATCTGCAAGCGATAGAAAGCAATGCTTCAAATATCTCAAGTTTTCACTTCTCTGGTAGCTTAGTACCGATTTCATTTGTAAGTGCATTGCAACTAAAGAACGTAGTGATGGAGTGTTCAGAATTCGATCAGTCCAACATTGTCCGGCATGCTCGGACCAAGCTTTTGTTCTATGCGCCAAATGTTGAAACACTTGTCATATTCTCGCGTAATGAGGTATATTCTGAAAGTTTAGATGAGTATAGACTAGCTAGTTTATTATAACAGACATACCTTATAATGTAACTAATATGGATATATTTTTGCAGATTATCAGTACACCAATGCTACCTCGCAAATTCCTCCACCTCAACTACTTGCATATTTCTCTATTTAGAGATGAAGATATTTCACCAGCTTATGATTACCTTTCTCTGGTGTCTTTTATTGAGGCTTCTCCTTGCCTGGAAACTTTCATCTTTGAAGTAAGTTACGTCTCATCTTACAAGCATACCAAGTATCTATCGCTGAACTGATGATGTGATCTTCTTTGCTTTCAATCTAGATATGGCAGCCTGACATGAAGCATGACTCAGTAATCGGAAATTCATCACATCTGAGGCGGCTACCTCAACAACGACAGGAGAGGCTAAAGAGTGTGACGATCGTTGGCTTCTGCTCCGCGAAGAGCTTGATTGAGTTGACATGCCACATTGTTGAGAATGCGACATCGCTCGAGTGCCTCACGTTGGACACCACTCAAGGCTGTCAGAGTTCTGGAGGAGCTGGTTGTACCGACAATGAACCTCAGAGAATGTACTATAAAGGAAGTGGTAAGCTCAGGTTAGCCCCACCTGACATATGCCTCCCTATGGGGCCGGATATCCTCATGGAGGCCCCCATGGCGCTTTTGGCTATCAGAACACACATTGAGGGGATAGTTCCCTCCAGAGTTGTGTTAAAAGTCGTGGAGCCTTGCAGCCAGTGCCATGATGCTGAAGATTTGGTTGCCTAATATGCGTTGTTGTCCAATGTCTAGACATTTCAAATTGTGTTGTTTATGATGTGCTATCTCTTTAATCAAATTTATAGCAATGTTTCCTCCAAACTCCTGAAGTCAGAGAAATGAACTGGTGTAGACTTTGATGCTTTTGGTGCTATTTTCGGGGAGATTAGAGGCCAGCATGTTTCCAAACTTTTTTTATTGTGAATCTCATTGATTTTGTGCATGTCTATTCCATATATAATGTGCCGTAAGCCGAAGCCTACTACTTCCTCCGTTCCAATTTAATTGACTTGCTATGCACCACATGTGGATGTATCTAGACTTGCAACGGAGGGAGTACATACTAGCTAGGGCTCGCATGTCGTCAGAATAAAAATGTAGTAAAGCACGTGTTGTTGTGTGCTGCCTGCTAACTTGACAGAGTACCCACAGAGGAATCAAACGCATCATCGTGCGCTTTGAAAGCAACATGTGTTCCAGGCAATAACCTGGGTTGTTTGTTCTTTTGTGCTGTTCTTTCTGGTCTGTTGCAGATAGGGCCTCTCTTCGCTAGATTGTTCAATCTGTCCTGACTAGCATTTTTTAGCATAAAAAGATGAACCAACATTGCAGATCCGTTTATTTCGAATAATATGAATGTGTCGGCGTCAACATGGTCATAGCATCCAGTGATACGCTGCTGCCTACATTCAACACGGCTAGCATGTAGGATCGCAGAGAATCCTTGTCAGTTGTCACAAATTATGTAGAACGCAAAAACTAATACTCCCTCCGTTTCACAATATAAGATGTTTTAGCCTGTTTTCACATTCACATGCATACACATGTATGTAGACACTTTTTAGTGCATGTGTACATTCTTTTTAGTATGAATGTAGACATGCATGTGTAACACCTAGAACATCTTACATTATGGAACGGAGGGAGTAGATCCCAGAAAGTATCGGGTATCGATGAACAAACGATATATGCCTGTGCGAGACAGCTAATTTTTTTAAAATAATACATTTTTTAAAATTAAAATCGAGAAATAATACACATTTTGAGGAAATTTCAAAAATAATGCGCCCTCGTCCACGGCGTAGCTGAGCAGGGCCTATCGGGCACGGCGTAGCCGACCAGTACTTATTGGCCACGGCGTAAACGATATGTAGGTGGACCAGTCCGGACTCACAGCCGACTAATCGGCTACGGCGTAAATGATATGTACGCTGCATGCATGCATGTCCAATTGCAGGCTCGCACACTGATGACGTGAAACACACGTTCGTTGGGAGACCCCAAGAGGAAGGTATGATGTAGTCAGCAGCAAGTTTTCCCTCAGAAAGAAACCAAGTTTATTGAACCAGTAGGAGCAGCAACTCTTCAGAAGGTTGTCAACGGCGCCAGAAAAATAGTGTTGTTGATGGGAGTTTGGACTGTTGACGTGGAATCTGCACACAACACAATCAAACTACTTTGCCCCAACGAAACAGTGAGGTTGTCAATCTCACTGGCTTGCTGAAAACAAAGGATTAAACGTATGGTGTGGAAAATGAGTATTAAATTGCAGAGAATGAAAAGGAACAGTTTGCAGTTTGTGGTTGTTTAATCAGTGTAAAAGAATGGACCGGGGTCCACAGTTCACTAGTGGTGTCTCTCCATAAAAGATAACTAACATGTTGGGTGAACAAATTACAGCTGGGCAATTGACGAATAGTGAGCGCATGACAATGCATATACATGACATGTTGACTACTATGATATTTAATTGGGCATTACGACATAATACATAGATCGTTATCCAACAGCATCTATGACTAATAATCCACCGCCGGGTTGTCATCCGAGTTCCCCATTGGTATTAAGTTGCAAGCAACGGATAATTGCATTAAGTAAAGTGCGTAATGTAAACAAACACATATGTCCGTGGACATAGCATCGTTAGGTTATCCCTAGTGGCAACAGCACATCCACAACCTTAGAACTTTCTGTCACTGTCCCAGGTTAAACGGAGACATGAACCCACTATCTAGCATAAATACTCTCTCTTGGAGTTACAAGCATCTACTTGGCCAAAGCATTTACGAGTAACGGAAAGCATGCAAGATCTTAAATAACATATAAGATAGATTGATAATCAACTTGACATAATATTCAATATTCATCGGATCCCAGCAAACACAACATGTAGCATTACAATAATATGATCTTGATCATGTAGGGCAGCTCACAAGATCTAAACATGATGGCACAAAGTGGAGAGACAACCATCTAGCTACTGCTATGGACCCGTAGTCCAAAGATGAACTACTCACGCATCACTCCGGAGGCAGGCATGGCGATGTAGAAGCCTCCGGTGACGATTCCCCTCTCCGGCAGGGTGCCGGGAAGAGGTTCTGAACCCTCCCGAGCTAGGGTTGACGACGGCGGCGTCTTTGGAACTTTTCGTGGATATTTGGTCAGGTACCTAGGGTTTTCGCGTCGGGTGGAATAAGTAGGCGAAAGGGCGGCGGCTGGAGAGGCCTGTGGGGCCCACACCACCCCAGGGCGCGGCAGAGGGGGCCCCGCGCCCTGGCCACGTGTGGGGCCCACGTGGCTCCTCTCCGTCGCCTCTTTGGTCCGTCAGATGAGTTCTGGTAAAATAGGGACTCCCGTGTAGTTTCGTCCAATTCCGAGAATATTTCCAGACTAGCTTTTCTGGAATACAAAAACAGCAGAAAACAGGAACTGGCAATTCGGCATCTTGTTAATAGGTTAGTCCCAAAAAATGTATAAAAGTGATATAAAGTAGATGCAAAACATGTAACAATTGGTATAAAACAAGCATGGAACATCAAAAATTATAGATACGTTTGAGACGTATCACACACACGCCCGTCACGCACGGCCGGCCGGCACGGCTAGCCGGCGAGCACGGACAGCCAGCCGGCAAACACGCACGGCACGACACACCGGCCGGCATGCACGGCATGGATGGCCAACGGCGAGCACGGCACGGCACGGCCGGCCGGCAAGCACGCACGACACGGACGGCCAGCGACGAGCACGCACGGCACGGCACGGCACGGCACGGCACGGCCGGCCGGCAAGCACGCACACACGGCACGGACTGCCGGCGAGCACGCACGGCAGGCACGGCGAGCACGCACGGCCGGCCGGCAAGCACGCGGCACGCATGCCCGCCACGGCCGGCCGGCGAACTGATCACTACCTGAGCAACCTGAGCTGATCACTACCCGTCGTCCACGGCGCGGACCATATGGTCCAATCGTCTACGCCGCAGACGAGCAGGTCATGTCAGGCATGCAGCCGACGGACGACCAGCTAATCGTCTACGGCGCAGACGACCAGCTAATCGTCTACGGCGCAGACCTATCGTCTACGGCTCAGACGAGAGTGTATTATTTTTGAATTTTTTTGAAAACACGTATTATTTATCAAATTTAATTAAAAAATGTATTATTTTAACACGGGTCACTTACACATTCCAGTGATCTTGTTCAACAGTAAAAAAAAGCACTGGCACTTTGGATCTTTGGCTTCATCATCTTGGGAGTGCCGCTAAGTAATTGTGCAATGAAACTGTGGGTCAAAGTTCTGTGCCTATCATTTGTGTGCCCAGGTCACTAGATCATGTCATGGATCCAGCAAGCATCAGTTACCACAAATGGTTCACAATCTTTGCACTGGAATGGTTAAATCATCCTAGTGCCTTGAAGCTAGTGGCGCAATTATACCACTGTAGTATTAGCTACCGCAAGCAGCAAGCGACTTGCAACTGGATGGAATTAGGCCAGAAATTGACCAAACCCCGATTCAGTCTCAGTGCTTCGATCTTCACCAATTGCAACAAGTTAGTTACTTCTCCACTCATACCCTAGGAGCAGTTAGTAGGCCAAAAAAAAAAAAATCTAGGAGTAGTTGGCGGACCCATGTTTTCCATTTCGCTGTTTTGACAGTTGCATGTAATCTGTGGCTCAGTGCTAATCCAACTTCATTGGTGCATGGTTTTGTTGTTTCCATTGGGGCAAGTGCACCCAATATTTTATTTTTGACAGGGGCGCCTGCTTAATTTTCCAAAGAAAAAAGAAAGAGGCCATTGCCGTTGAGATCAGCAATGCCATACAAGGAAGAGACCCACTGCTTGGACCTGGAATTGATCTTCAACGCTCATATTCAATCCATCATATCTGGTCAGTACTACTTGGCCAGTTGAGATCTTGAGACGACTAAGTTCTCAACATAATTAAAGAAATACTATTTCCGACATTTTTTCTCCATTTATTATTTTAAAAGACCTTTAAATGATATATGAAATGTTTAATTGGTGTTTTTCTTTATTTGTGGGTTAACAATGAGAATGTAGGACATGTAGACAATGCAACCTTCTACCGAGGTCCATAGACCTTGCACTGATTTTTCTAAAATGCTCAACTGTTGTCATAGGCTTTTGCCGTGACAAGTATTTTCTTGCATTTTCTTACTTTTTCATCATTGTATTGGATTTTTCAGTTCCAGATGAAAGTTGCAGAAGGGAGAACCGAGAAAAAGAAGGTGTGGATTAATGGATCAAGCCTAGGACCACACAACTTAGGAAGCGGCTAAATGTGGCTTGTGATAGACGTGAGTTGTGGAAGATTTTACTTTTCATGTGGATACTTTTGAGGAATTAGATTTCAGGTTTGGTGGAAGAATGATAAGGATGATATGGACTTATGTAGGTTGTGTTATATTCATTAGAAAATGTTGAATTATTTTTCTGTTATTCCTATATTTGGCTATTTCACATTCTATTCATTACCTATGTATGTACATAAGAAGAAGAGTGAGAAATATACAGTGCGGTATACATCGGTTGTGAAACATACACGTTTCTATCAAGCCAGGGGCTGAAAGCGGATGCACAATATTCTGACTGGCTTTTTTTGGTCCATTGCTGCAAAAGAAGATTTCACATTTGATTTTTCAGTGCTAGAAACTAAGGTACATGTAGAACTACAGTAATAAATACTACACGGTAAACCAAAATGTATTGAGAACAAGCAAATTTAATAAAATATTCCACAAATATATAAAAACAGGCGCAACAAAGCGTGCCATTTCATTCTAGTATTATCTACATATATGCAGAGTTTTGATAGATAAAAATCAAAAAATCATGATTTGAAAAGCCAAAAAAGAACTCTTTTTTTCTTCCCACATTTGTCTTTTTTTTTCGTATCACATCTGAGAATATATATTGATGCAAATTTGGTCATAAATACTCTCCCTCCATTTCTAATTATCAGGTGTTTTAGATTTACAATGTGGACTAAGTCGTGGAGGTGGCGATGGCGTCGGTGGCTAGGTGGGGGTCGGCGCGTTCCCCTTCTGCGGCGGCGCTCCTCGGAGCTCCGGCGTGGCGCGCGCGGCTTTTGGTGGCCGGGGATCTCCGGATCTGCCGGTTTCCCTCCGGATCTTCCTCCTCCTTGCCGGCCGGCGGGGAGGTCGGCCTCCACGCGGTGGAGCTACGAGGGAGGACTCGGAGGCTGGAACTCAGGGCCAGGCGAGGCTCGCAGCTTCTGCCAGCGCTGGGGACGAAGATGGATGCGGCAAGGAGGTGCTGCTGGAGAGGGAGGGTGCTCGCCGTGCACGTTCATCGGCTGAAGCTCCGCCGCTGCGCGGCGGACGGGCTCTGCGGCGCTCTACAAGGTAGGAGGTGCCCTCAGGCAGTGGTTCGAAGGTGGTCGTCGATCTTCGTCTTCTTCACCGGCGATGTTGCTGGTGCTTGTTCTTGCTCTGTTCCCCTGCGTCGGATTTCTGTTCTTCGTTTTGTACTTCATCTTTGTATGTAGTGCAATCTGGTGTATGCAGGCTTTCAAAAAAAAAAAGTACGGACTAAAATGAGTGACTACACACTAAAACATATTTATATGTATACGAACATATTTATATGTATACGAATATGAGAAAGATGAGAAAAGCTAAAACATCTTATATTTAGGAATTGAGAGAGTGGACATGTATATCTACCTGTACATATTTTTCAGAATTTTTAGGGACCTAAAAATGAACTTTTACAAAAAGTAAATAAAAAAGGATCACACTAGTGCTCGTGTGCCAAAAGGACTTTCCTTTTTCTTCTTCTTATTTTTGCATGTTTGTACTATCTTATTTTTTCCTGGGTGAATACTACGTATCTTCTTTTGTTCTGAGAAAGGGCCTCTGGTACTGTCAGCCATTGTGCTTCGAGCCTTGCATTACTGGGCTAACAGCCCATCTAGCGGTCTGGCCCAACTATCTCGGCTCGAAGTGGAACCGTGCCTTCCAACCCCAGTAGCCTCCGGCGACGGCGCCGCCACGCCGCCACGGTCTCGTCGGACGATTGGAGTTCAAAAAGGGTCGGAGAGCCTCGCCGTCGTCCATTTCTCAGGAGTTCACCCACGCCGGATCCTCAGCTGATGGAGGAAACCCGAGACCGTAAGCCCCCCCTCCCCTCTCCATCTCTCTCGATCATAGATAAATTCGTCCCAGTGCATGTTCGTCCCCTTCAGTTTGCGAACCCTTTTAGACCAAGAGAGGACAATTGATGTTAGCCTCAGTTCAGGAGAAGTTAGTCGGCAGCAGCTTTAATTTGGGCGGATACATTTTGGGGGACTAGGAAGATCTACTAGTCTAGCCCTTAAATTCAACTGCTTCTAGTGCGAATGTGGGTGGATTTGTCCTTAAAACAGAGTTGATTTCCCAGGAAAAATTGCATGGGATGGCTGAGACAAATTAGATGCATGTCAGTTTACTTGTGCACGTACACTCTTTTCTCTGCTCTTACCATGACTGTAATGTACCTCAAAAGGATCGGCCGCTTCGGTCTGCAAACAAAAGGATTCATCCTGCCAACAGCATGATGGTTCTCAAGGTGGTGAAGTAAAACGATCAATGGATGACCTTCCAGAGGTATAAACTGCTGACTTAAACTGAGTAAAAGAACTATTGTTTGTCCTAGAGGTGCACAAATTTGGATTGTTGGAAACTACTGCTCGGCAGAATAGTTGTGTTTGTAAGTTATACCACTTTTGACGACCTGAGCATTCGGGAATGTTTTGCGACATTGCCAAAACATTGACCACTTGCAGTGGCGAAGCTAAAAAAAATATTTCATTGGGTTCATTGCCTTGTTAGTGATGTAGTATTTCGCTAATAGTCAGTGAAAAAGCTTAAATGTATGAAGGATTTACATATTCCATTGGGTTCACCCAATGGTTGTACTACAGCTCCGCCACTGACCACTTGAGCTGTAACTCTGTAAGCAATTCCCTCTGAGATAGAAAACTTATACATGCTTCAGTGAATGGCTGCCCGTTGTTTTTTTCTTAAATTTCACATTAGATCATTGTCTTATGCTTTCTAGTTCCAGTTGTAGTGGAAACTTGAATTACATACGATGGAAGGCTGTTCTTTTATCTGGCTCGTCAAATCTATTTTTGTGGCTCAAAAGTTTCAGATTTACTATTTATACCCACTCCAGAATGTACATTTTTATTTTCGTTTCATTGCTATACCGGCTCATGTATTTTATCTGATTGTATAACATTGTGTATGGTATAGCATCATTATCATATTTCAATGTTGGCTGACACAAACGCACAGAAATATTTCGTGTAATAAGGCAAATTTGTGCAATCAATTTGTAAATTTGTGTTATAACCCCAATAACCATTCTCCTGTGCTTCTGTATCCAGGATATCTGTCGGCATATCCTTGCCCTAATGCCACTGCGAGACGCTGCCCGCACGGCTTGTGCATCCCACACATTTCTGAGATCATGGAGATGTCGTCCCAACCTTATCTTAAGTCCAGAAACACTAGGTTTGAATGCGGCTGTCATTGGAAAGGATGAATTTACACGAGACCTTGTCAGCAAAGTTGACCACATTCTCAAAAACCACTCGGGTGTTGGCATGAAGAAACTAGAGCTTGAACTTGTTGACTGTAACGTGGTCGATTCCTGTTATCTCAATAGTTGGCTTCATATTGCCGTTATAGCAGGAATTGAAGAACTCACCATTTATATGCCTTATTTCCCTGAGAACCCATACAATTTCCCATGCTCACTTTTATTTAATGGGATTGACAGCCCAATTCGGTATCTTCACATTGCTATATGTGCCTTTCGTCCCACTGCTGGGCTTGGTTTCTGGAGAAGTTTGACAAAGCTATATCTGAGTAATGTACATATTGCGGATGATGAGCTAGAGTGCTTTCTTTCAAATTGTGCTACATTGGAATGTTTGAGACTCCTGAATTGCCGTGAGATAATTTCCCTGAAGATACCCTGTGTGCTGCAGCGGCTTAGGTTCATGGGTGTGCGTTTATGCAGAAATCTACAAGTGATAGACAGCCATGCTCCAAATATCTCCACTTTTCACTTCTCTGGTAGCTTAGTACCGATTTCATTGGGAAGTGCATTGCAAGTAAAGGACGTAGACATGTCTT
Source organism: Poa pratensis (assembly GCA_947311845.1). Lineage (NCBI taxonomy): Eukaryota > Viridiplantae > Streptophyta > Magnoliopsida > Poales > Poaceae > Poa > Poa pratensis. Next base: position 12,878,476 of record CAMZMU010000084.1, read on the forward strand.
GCTTAGAATTTGATCAGTCCAACATTGTCTGGCATGCTTGGACCAAGCTTCTTTCTTGTGCGCCAAATGTTGAAACACTTACCATATCCTCGCCTAATGAGGTATATTCTGAAAGTTAATATGAATATAGGCTAGCTATTTGCATATTACAGTTTGACATTCCTTGAAACAATTAATCTGGATATCTTTTTGCAGATGATCAGTACACCAATGCTACCTCACAAATTCCTCCACCTTAAATACTTGCATATTTCTTTAATTGGAGACGAAGCTATTTCACCAGCTTATGATTACCTTTCTCTGCTTTCTTTTTTTGAAGCTTCTCCATGCCTTGAGACTTTCATCCTTGAAGTAAGTTACGCCTCATCTTGCAAACATACAGAGTTTCTATTGTGGAACCGCTGATGTGAGCATCTTTGCTTTATATATAGGTAAGGCAGCCTGACATGAAGCATGATTCAGTTATCGGGGATTCCTCGCAGCTGAGGCGGCTACCACAACACCGGCACAACAATCTGAAGAGTGTGGCGATCGTCGGCTTATGCTCCGCGAAGAGCTTGATCGAGTTGACATGCCACATTGTTGAAAATGCGACATCGCTCCAGCGGCTCACATTGGACACCACTCATGGCTGTCAGAGTTCTGGTGGGTGTACCGTCGATGAACCTCACAGATGGTACTATACAGGAAGTGGTATCCTCATGTGGGCCCCACCTGACATGTGCCTCCCTATGAGGAGTGATATCCTCATGGAGGCCCCCAGGGCGCTTTTGGCTATCAGAACACACATTGAGGGAAAAGTTCCCCCAGAGTTGTGTTAAAAGTCGTGGAGCCTTGCAGTCGGTGCCATGCCGTTGAAGATGTAGATATCTCATTAGCATGATTGCGCAAAATTGAATCATGTCAAATTATGTAGTTTGAGATGCGTTCCTTCCAAATTGTCAGTATCTGCCCAATGATAATCGTGCGAAATTTTCATAGGCCATATGTAGTTTCTTAAATATCAGAAGTGCACAATGTTTAATCATCTAAAATTATAGTACTCCAGTAATGTTTCCTGCAAACTGATGAAGTCAGGGAATGAACTGGTGCGGTCTGCCTGTTACACAAGTTTTTTTTTTGCTTTTGGTGCTATTTTCAGAGAGATTAGAGGCCAGCATGTTTTACTCGTGGATATGTTTCCCAACTTCATTATGTACCTTGTATCCGTAACAATGCGCCGCATTCTTTAGCTGCTAATGAATTCCATGGACTTTGCGCTTGTCTGTTAAATAGATAATGTGCAGTAAGTCAAAGCCTCCTACATATAAAGTTCATATATAATGTTTGTGAACAGTTGACCCTGTCTTTTTCATTGCGGGTCCAAGATGTCATAAAGAAAAAGAAACTATGAGATGGTGTTGTTGCTGGAGTTGGTATTCATGTCCACCTGTGCAGCATGGAAATTTCCGTGATGATCTCTCCAAACAGCCACAAGCCTATTTGCATTCACGCCTTTTAGAAAGAGACGTGATTATTTTTTACGAGAAATTGTTGAATATCAACAACTTATTACACAAAATCCCATTATTTTTTGAGCGAGTTGAGGGAGTAGGTTTTATTAGTGGAGAAGAAGCGGTAAATTGGGGCTTATACGGATTCCTATAGTATTGTTGGGGGACTTGATAAGTTGCCCACCTAAACCAGAGGCAGCTATAGATGCCCTAACAAAACCTCGTAACCCTTGTGAATACTCCACAAGTATAAAAGGTTCTTAATGTTAGTTGAGAACCCGGATCCCCAATTTATTGACCCGCATAATACCTACGGCTTCTCCCAATTCATCCGGATCACTATGCGTAGGACTCCTGCCATAACATAATTGATAGATCCAAGAAGTGCTCCGACAAGTAAAGGTTTTTTTTAATATATATTGGTTGTGCTTGAAAGGCAATTATGAATCAATTGACTTGGATAAGATTAAGAAAGATCATGGGTTAGTGGTATAGAAAATAAAAAGTAGAAAAGGATTAAAAAATAGGGAATCCTAAGCCAATAAAAAATCATTTTGGTCTTAATATGGATAGAGGATCTTAATATGTTATACTATTCCACTCTCAGCTATGAATGAATTGATTGATAGATCCGATATTCATAATATTGAATTGATTCAGTATTCTCAGAATGCAAGCCATACCCTTGAATTTACAGGATACCCCCTTTTCCTCTCCATGGTTACCTCTTTTCTACTCCTCATAAAGAAGAAATGAAGTAATTGGTAGGGATGACATGATTTGAACCTGTAACATTTTGTACCCAAAACAAATGCGCTACCAAGCTGCGCTAGATCCCTTTTCCAAGTTGTTGTACAATGCCGTGTCAGACCTGATCAATAAACGGCACGGTGTCCACGGACAGAACACATTTTCCATTGTACCAATGGCCAAATAAGATTCATTAGCAAACTGACATGTATAGTCAATATGGTGTTTCTTTACGGTCTCAATGATAAATTGACTATGAACAATGCATAAACTAACACAAGTAACATCTTTGACACTCCATTATACACTTCCAACTTTCACCGTAAACATTTGTAAGCCGTACATATTGAATCTACTAATCCCACATACATGCATAGATTTGCACACTTATATTCCATTTTTTGAAATTGCACACACCAGAATTAATTTTAAAAAGAAAATTGCACACAAAAAATGTTCATAGAGAAAAAAAAAATTGAAATTTAAGGGCACAAATAATTTGCACCATCCAAAAAATTCTATCTGAAATAAATTTGATACTTAAGGTTGGTCCCATCTTTATTTTACGGTGATTATATGTTGTATTTTTTTAGTATAACGAGGTATTTTATTCATCAATCAAAACAAGGATACACATCGAAAAATGGAATAGAAAGAGATAAAAAATGTCTATAACTTTATTTGAATTCCCTTAAAGTTGTTGAAAAATAAATGCACATGTAGATGTGTAGTATGTACACAAATTTTCATCAATATATATTTACACTTGTGATTTACGAAAAACAATTATGTGAAACAAAATAGAGTTATTTTTACCTTTCAGAAGCCAAAAATAGTCTTTTTATACTATGAATGAGCGTACTAATTAACATTTCACAAAGGTGTTTAGCACATATGTATGTGTCCGTGAAAAGGAGTTTAGAATTAATGGATCTTTTAAGCATTTATTTTGATTTTTTGGCTCCCTAAAGCCCGAGAAACAAAATATCGTACCCTGGAGGGTTTTAAATGCACACATGTGGAGGCCAGTGGTAATTTGGCAACGTTACGGTTACACAAACTTTGCTAGGGAGTCCCGTCCAAAGGTCGTGTAGCGAGATCGTGGACCGTACACGCGGAGATCTATCACATATGCACAAGACCGACCCTTAGACCGGCCAAACATGGCGACTGACGAGCTAATACCAACCGGGTAGCTCCAAGACATGGAGACAGACCAGAAGGCCAAGGGTGGCTCATGCCCTGCACAGGGCTTCCTACTTTGACTGGGTCAGCTTAAGTACAGTATTGAGCTGACTCTCACTCAATCCAGCAGGAATCCTTCCGTGACACGACACATGGAGACTTGAAGTAGATGACACAACCATGTCGACCGGATCCTGCTAGGAATTGAGGGGCCGAACATGGATATATACTATGCCAATCTCGTTTCCGGAAATCCATCGCTCGCCTTGCCCCACTCCTACAAAGCAAGGAACTGGTTCAAAGAAATTCTCCCATAGGTATGTGTTATACGAAAAATATATTCTACATGTGATTAAACTTATTCACATATTTTTAGAAGTATTTTCATTATACAAGAAATAAATGTAAATATTTTTTAAATAAATGTTTATGTATCACAGGAAAATATTCATGTATTTACCAAAAGAAAGTTCATGCATAGCAAAAGTATTGTTCATGTGTCATACATAATATTCCTCTATATAGATAGAAATAAAAGAGATCTTTATGCATTAAAAAATATTTTTGTATTTTAAAATATATAAACAGAGTAAAAACACAAAATAAAGTAACAAGGAAAAATAACAATACTAATAAGAGAAAGAAAAGAAAAGAAAACAGCAGGGAATAAGTGAATAAAATAAAACAGCAGCCCCTAATAAGAGAAAGAAAAGAAAAGAAAACAGCAGGGAATAAGTGAATAAAATAAAACAGCAGCCCGGCCCACCAGCGCGATGCTTTAGACGGAGCCTGCCGTTTTGCTCGCTGAGAGAGCGGCAAATAGGGTTCGCTGCCTCGCTCGCTGGCGCCGGCGCCGGCACGGTCTCGTCGGACGACTGGACCTCAAAAAGGCCCGGAGTGCTTCGCCGTCGTCCCTGTCTCACTCCCATGCTGGATCCTCCGCCACTGATGGTGGAACCACGAGACCGTACGTCCCCTGCTCCACTCTCGATCAGATAAATTTGTCTCAGTGTATGTTCCATTTTCCACCACATAACTTGATCCATTTGATGGGGTTAAACACCGATTTAAGTCTGAGTGAAGCCAGCAACCTTTATTTTGGGCGCAATTTTTTGGGGAACATGATCTTTTGCTCTTGAATCTGACTGTTTCTAGTGCCAATGCGGATTTTCAGTTACAGTAGAATCGATTTTGCAGAGAAGCTTAACGATATGGTTTTCTTTTCACTTTCCGTGTGCTTGTATCCCACTGCTTTCTCTACTCTTAACATGGTTGTGAACTTGTGATGTACCCCAGATGTCTGCAAAAAAAAAAAAGATCACCCTGCCAACAAGATGATGATTCTCAAGGTGGGGGCGCAACAAGATCGATGGACAACCTTCCAGAGGTATAAACTGATGACCTAAATCGCAAGTGAATCACCATTGCTGTGATACTTTGGTTGAGGTGCATAGATTTGGGTCGTAGGAAAATACTGGTGGGCTTTTACTTTCTGAATAAAACATGAAGAATATAAGTTATACCAGTTTTGGCGACTTGAGCATTTGTGGAATGTTCTGCGACGTTGCAAAAACATTGAGCACTTGGGCTGTAAGCCTTCAAGTCTGTAACCAGACCTCTTCGAAAGAGAGAAAGTTGTATACCGGCTTCAGTGAATGGCTGCACATTGTCTTTGTCTTAAATGTTCACACTGTCGAGACAGACCGCCAGATCCGCCGCCATCTAGCCTCTTTCCATGATGCTGGACCGCCGTCCAACCTTGCACGTCGGCGGCACCACCGCAGACGACAACCACCACACCTGGAAACAACAGATCCGCTAACACCACCGGAGTGATGGAAGACAAATTCCACAAGTCCTTCGACCTTGCCGCTGAGGACGCTGCAAAGATGGTGTTGGAACCATGGAAAAATTATTCCAACCGTCGACGCCGCCGCCATGAAAGCGCTGCCGTTGGACACAAAAATCCTTACCTTAACAGAGCATCCAAAGCAGAGATCTGGAGTTCACCCACCCTCCCCTTGGCGGAGCGACAGGCGGAGGGGGGGAACCCATGTCCATGCCGGGTGGGGGAGAGAGGAAAAGGGCCGCCTCCCTTATTGCCTGCGGGGTGAGGGGAACCGTTGCTGTTTCTGTTTGAGAGGCAGAGAGTATGTGGAGGAGACCTGATGCGTGGAAGTTTGAGTTACGTATGGAAGGCTGTTCTTTCTTATGGCCTGCTAAATATATTTGGTGGGGCTCTAAATGTTCAGATTTCCCATTTATACCCTGTCCAGAATGTACATTTTTGTTTCGTTCGTTTGCTATGAATTGTGTGATATAACATCATCTTATGGATATTCGAATGTTTACCGACACAAATGCACGTTAATAGTTCTTGTGGACTTCCATACGCCTACTTTAAGTAAGATGGCAGTTGTATATTGATGTTTGCTAATCAGGTGCGAACTAATGTATTGGGAATTTTTTTCTCTCTCCAAAGCTCCTAGCCTCCTATATAGTCCCCAATCCACTCGCTGTAGTTACATCCCAGTGCATTATCTTCCTCTGTGCTATGTAAATGGGTAATGCAACACGGTTTGTGCTATCAATTACAATTAATAAGTTTCTCTTATAACCCCAATAACTGTTCTCTTGTGCTTCTGTATCCAGGATATCTGTCGACGTATTCATGCCCTAATGCCACTGCGAGACGGTGCATGCGTGGCTTGTGTGTCGCACACATTTCTGAGGTCATGGAGATGCCTTCCCAACCTTACCTTAAGTCAGGAATCACTAGGTTTGGATGGAGATATTGATCAAAATCATGAAAGGACAAGAAACCTCGTCAGCAAAGTTGACCATATTCTTAAAAGTCACTCGGGCGTTGGCATGAAGAAACTAAGGCTTGAACTTTTCGACTGCCACAAGGTCGATTCCTGTTATATCAATAGTTGGCTTCAGATTGCTGTTACAGCAGGAATTGAAGAACTCACAATTTTTCTGCCTCATATTCCTAAGGAACCATTCAATTTCCCATGCTCACTTTTATTTAATGGAAGTGACAGCCCAATTCGGTATCTTCACATTGGCATATGTGACTTTCGCCCAACTGCTGGGCTTGGTAGCTGGAGAAGCTTAACAACGTTATATCTGAGTAATGTACGGATTGCTGACGATGAGCTAGAGTGCCTTCTTTCCAGTTGTGCTGCATTGGAGTGTTTGGGACTCCGGACTTGCCGTGAGATAGTTTGCCTGAAGATACCCTGTGTGCTGCAGCGGCTTAGGTTCCTGGGTGTGAGAGTGTGCAGTAAGCTACAAGTGATAGATAGCAATGCTCCAAATATCTCCACTTTTCACTACTGTGGTAGATTACTATCGATCTCATTTGGAAGTGCATTTCACGTAAAGATCGTAGACATGGAGTGTTCAGACTTTCGTCAGTCCAACATTGTCTGTCATGCTTGGGCCAAGGTTTTGTCCTTTGCGCCAAATGTGGAAACACTTGTCATATCCTCGATTGATGAGGTATATTCTAGAAGTTTAGATGATTACAGACTATCTATTTGCATATAACAGTTCATTATCTTGCATATATTTAATCCGCGACATCTTTATGCAGATGATCGGTACACCAATGCTACCTCGCAAATTCCTCCACCTTAAATACTTGCTTATTTCTCTATTTGGAGTTGAAGCTATTTCACCAGCCCATGATTACCTTTCTCTGGTTTCTTTTCTTGAAGCTTCTCCTCACCTGGAAACTTTCATCTTTAAAGTAAGTATCTTCTCATCTTTCAAGCATACCTAGTTTGCAGAATTGATGATGCAAACACCTTTGCTTTCTATATAGGTCCAGCAGCCTGAGATGAAGCATGATTCAGTTATCGGGGATACCTCACATCTGAGGCGGCTACCACAACAACAACACAACTGCCTAAAGAGTGTGTCGATCGTCGGCTTCTGCTCCGCGAAGAGCTTGGTCGAGCTGACATGCCACGTTGTTGAGAACGCGACATCGCTCGAGCGCCTCACGTTGGACACCACTCATGGCTGTCGGAGTTCTGGTGGGTGTACCGTCAATGAACATCAGAGATCGTACGGTACAGGAAGTGATAACATCACGACGCCCCCACGGGACACATGCCCTCGTATGGAGAGGGATATCCTCATGGAGGTCCCCAGGGCGCTTTTGGCTATCAGAACACACATTGAGGGGAAAATTCCCCCCAGAGTTGTGTTAAAAGTCGTGGAGCCTTGCAGTCGGTGCCATGCTGTTTAACTTTTAGATGCCTAGTTAGCAACATTGTGCAATGTTGAGACATGTCAAACTGCGTGTTGTTTATGATGTTATATTTCAGAATTGCCCAATGATAGCTATGTGAGATTTCATAGGCTGTACTTTGTTTCTTAAAGTATGAGAAGTGCCCAATGTTTAATCATGTAAAGTTATAGCAGTGTTTCCTCCAGTCTCATAAAGTCAGAGAAATGAACTGGTGTGAACTTTTGTTGCTATTTTCAGAGATTAGAGGCCAGGATGTTTCCAACCTTTTTTTTATTGGGATTCTCGTTGATTTTGTGCATGTCTGTTCAATATATAATGTGCCGTATTTCGAAGCCTCCTACATATTCGTAGGTTGCAGGCTTCACAATGAAAACTTAGTGACAGCTTGTGCTCTTCTTTCTGGTAGGTTGTGGTGAAGTACGGGACTTCTAGGGTGGCCCGATCTTCACGGATTGACGGAGGATGTGGACGAACGCACGCAAGAACACGAGGAACACGAAGAACACCAAGAAATACAAGAACACAAACACGATACAAGAACCGTTTCCCTTACCGGTCGGTCCAACCGGACCAATAGAATCCACACGAAGGTGGGAGATCGACAAGTAGATACAAGAAGGGATCTTGGATGGTTGTTTCTCCAACGGTCAACCGAACCGCTCCAATAAAGTCATCCGAAGATGAAATATTGGCAAGTAGTCAAACTACAAGTAGAGGTCTTGAATCCACTAAAGGGATCTTCTCCACAAGGGGAGGAACCATCCCCGCAAGGGGAGGAAGGAGACCGTCTTGAGGTGGGGAGCACAGCTCTACTCTAATCTCAAAACATAGTCTATCCCTAACCCTAGGCAGCCAAGGGGTATTTATAGTCTTAGTACAAAAACGGGTACGAACACGCGGGGCGGGGAGACCGGCCTGGGGGCCGGCCCAGACTGGGCTGGAGGCCGGGCTGGTGGCCTGGAGGCCGGGCTGGAGACCGGCTGTCTTTGTCGTGTGGCCGGCCTGGGAGCCGGCCTAGGTCGTCCGGGGGGCCGGCTGTCTCTGGCGTGTGGCCGGCCTAGGCCGGGCTGGAGGCCGGGCTGGAGACCGGCCAGACTGGCTGCGCCACCTCCTTCTTCATCTTGACGCTTCCTTCTCTTCCATGCGTACACCTTGGATGATCTTAAGTCTTGGGCTTCCTTGGCATCTCCCCGAATGTCCGTACTCGTCATGTGATACCTAGCATAGCAAAGGGGTAGATGCTCAAGTAGTATACCATCCAATGGTGCACGAAATGGGCTCTCATCGACGAAGGAGTTCACCTTGGGATGTGTTGAAGGTCTTGACATGGTGATGGTCCTAGGTTGGGCTACATCATCTCCCCCCCTTTAAAAAGAGTCGTCCTCGACTCTTGCTCTTCATCACCATGCAAAGGAGGTAGATGTGTTGTCGAAGAATTGGAATTCACCGTGCCTACAAACACCAAAGACCAAGCAAACCATGTGTGTGCAAGAAAGAGGAGCATATCAACAATGACATGTCCATTCTTTGTCATAGCACCGTTAGCACAACACAAGAATATGAAAATGTAGTGCAAGTGCAAGGTCAATGTGCAAGCAATCCAATGGAACATCTTCAAAATGTGGAAACACAAATACTCCATAAAAATATGAGGATGCCATCTAGATATCTCATGTTGAACCATATGATTATCATTACACACAAGGCATCGGAAAGAGAAATTTGTCATCATCCTTGAGGCAATAAGAGGAGAACTTGGCAAAAACACACAATGAAGAATGTCTAAAATATCATCTTGGGTGCAAACAAAGCACATGAAAGAGCAAGTTTTCAACATATTCGTTGCAACACCAAATTGGTATAAACCAACACACTCATGACAAGACATGCACAAAATGTCATTATGATTGCAAACAAGTTTGTGGCAACACATAAATCATCCATGTGAAAGATCAAGAAAACATGCTTGTCATAGGAGAGACCAAAAACAACATAATGATTGCAAACAAACCGTAAGCAAGAGAAATTGTTCAACTTGTTTGATGCAAAACATGGGAAAGATCCACAACTCGAATGTATGCTCTCAAGAGCTCGTATTGTCAACTCATGCTCAATTGAGGTTGACATTATCATGCGGTTACCGGCACACACAAGACAACATATGAAGAAGTTATGTGCACGGTATATGAACACATCATCCATCATGAAGTGTCTCTTCATTTGCACATCACCAACCACACAAAAATCAATTGGAAAATTTGAATCATGTGGAAGGTCACTTTGCAAAGTGAAGGATGAAACAAGGTCCATAAGAGAGAATGAAAAATCTCCAAAAGGTGAGAGAGCTTTGGGTGCAATCTCATACGCAAGCATCTCATCATTATTGCAAGCAACACATGTGAAAGAGAAATTGTTCAACATATTACAAGCAACAATGGGAGAAAAATGAAAACACTCTAAACAAGGCATGCTCATGGCAAAATCATCACAAATAGGTAATTCCACATGATCAACATTGGTTTCAAACAAAGTATCACAAGGGAATAAGAACGAATCATATGATGGGGCAAGAAAATCATCCATAGCATGCAAACAATCATAGTTCATCATGTCCACTAGCGGGATCATGGTCACATCAACACCCATACCTTTGTAGTCCCGCTCATGTGAAGTAGGTGTTGAAGTAGTAGGGGCTTCCATGTAGCCGACTTTTTCATCTTGAAGTAGACATGGGGTGGCATCATCATCATCCTCCATGTACATCTTCTCCATTTGAGGCACCGTCAAGTCGAGGAGTGACGTCTCATCATTCATGGAACCTAGCACCCAATGAGAAAACACACTAGAGGTAGAGCTTAAGTTGTTAGAAATCGAAATGGCCTCACAAGACCTATCAACTACCTCTCTCAACTCAAGTGGTGTATCACTCATTCCCTCAAAGTGAAAGCACTCAAACTCACATATGGTGGAGGCACTCAACTCACTCTCACTCTCACTCAAGTGGGCTAAGTGGCTCTCATTCTCACATGGGATTGGTACCATCTCATAACTAAAGCTCATAGGGATAGGCTCGGTTTCCTCATCTCCATACGCCTCCAAGGTTGAAGGGAAACTCCCATGCTCAACCTCCTCAACCATCTCGCCTCCAAAGGTCAATGCCATAGTGTAGGCATCATCACTCGACTCCTTTGCCGAAGGGAAATCCCATGCTCGGCATCATCATCACTTGACCCATGGTCATAGGTGATAGCATTCTCCATGCTCGCCTCCATGGTCGAAGGGAAAATCCCATGGTCGACCGTCTTCTCATCATCTTGGGCACCTTCTTGTTCACCAACTTTGCACTCCCACATCATGTGACCTCTTCTATTGCATAGTGGGCACAAGAGATTGGGACATTCTCGTGGATCATGGTCTTGGCCTTGGCAATTGTCACATAGAAGGTCTTCATTTTCCCATATGGGGGCCAATGTGGTGATGGCACTTGGTGTAGACGTCATATTAAGAGAAGTGCTTGAGAAGGGCGCCGTCTTGGTTGTGGCCTCACGTTTGTGACCATGTTTCTTCCGGCGTCGACGTAGACTTTGTTCGAAGAATTTGTCGATGTCGGCCATGATCTCATCAAAGATGGGACTTGTAGTTCTTGTTGGCGCACTTGAAGTGGTAGCACGAGGGGACACCATAGGATGCGCCTTTGTCGCCGTCTTCTTTTCATGTCGACGTTGACGCTCTTGAGTGGTGGGGTGTCGCCGAAAGTCATTCGGATGCTTCTCCTCATGTTGGCGTCGGCGTGCTTGTTGCTTTGGTGACCTTGTCTTGGAACTCCCACTCGAACTTGGTGATATGTTCCGAAGCTTGGCGAGTGTGTCTGATACGTCTCAAACGTATCTATAATTTTTGATGTTCCATGCTGATATTATATCAATTGCTACATGTTTTGGCTACACTTTATATTATTTTTATGCATTTTCTGGGACTAACCTATTAACAAGATGCCACGGTGCTAGTTCCCTGTTTTCTGCTGTTTTTGGTTTCAGAAAATCTATTAAGGAAATATTCTCGGAATTGGACGAAACAAAAGACATCGTCAATAATATCACGAGGAGATCACGGAGTCCAAAGGGGAGTCGGAGCAGACCCACCAGGGGGCCATGCCACACTAGGGCGCGGCCCAGGGTGGGCCCGCGCCCCCCTATGGCGTGGTGGCCCCCCTCGGCCACCGACGCCGCCTCTTCGCCTATATATTCTCCGCGACGCGAAAACCCTATTACGGTCGATCATATTCCACGAAAAGTTCCGTCGCGGCCGTCATCGTCAATCTCAGATCGGAGGAGTTCTGAAGCTCTTCCCAGCACCCTGCCGGAGGGGAGATCATCACCGGAGGGCTCTACATCACCATGCCTGCCTCCGGAGTGATGCGTGAGTAGTCCACCCCTGGACTACGGGTCCATAGCAGTAGCTAGATGGTTGTCTCTCTACCTTGTGCCTCCATGTTTAGATCTTGTGAGCTGCCTAACATGATCAAGATCATCTTATTGTAATGCTAGATGTTGTGTTTGCTGGGATCCGATGAATATTGATACCATGTTTATTCAAGTTGTTTATCTATGTGCTCTTGATCTTGCATGCTCTCCGTTGCTAGTAGATGCTTTGGCCAAGTAGATGCTTGTGACTCCAAGAGGGGGTATTTATGCTCGATAGTGGGTTCAGTCTCTAGATATCTGGATCAGTGACAGAAAGGTCTAAGATGGTAGATGTGCTGTTGCTACTAGGGATAAAACATTGGTGCAGTGTCCAAGGGCACTTGTATTGATTACATTACACACTTTACTTCATGCAATAATCTGTTGTTAGCAACTTAATACTGAACAGGATGCGGATGCTGCCTTGAAGGTGGATTATTTAGGCATAGATGCGGTTGGAATAACGGTCTATGTACTTTGTTGTAATGCCCAACTAGATTTCATAGTAGACATCTTGGCATGTATTGCATTGTTATGCCCTCTCTATTTGTCAATTGCCCAGCTGTAATTTGTTTACCCAACATGCTAGTTATCTGTTCTGAGAGAGACACCACTAGTGAACTGTGGACCTGGTCCAATTTCCTCATACTGTTTACACAACCTGCTGCAATCATCTGTTTCCTGTTACTTGCTGTTTTTCCTGCTGTTTTCCACACCATACGTTTAACTCTTTGTTTCTGCAAGACCGGAGAGATTGACAACCTCTCTGTTTCGTGTTGGGCAAAGTTCTGGTTTGTGTCTGTGCAGATTCCACGTTGGTGCAAGCTCCCTAGCGCCAGGGGAGTCAACATCAACAACCTTCCGATAGATCGTCAAGTCCTACTGGATTGATAACCTTGGGTAGATTTCTCAAGGGAAAACTTCTGCTGTCTACATCATAACCTTCCTCTTGGGGTTCACCAACACGTAGCCATCAAGCTGTTTTCTGGCGCCGTTGCCGGGGAAGTACTCATCATCACCATCATCATCATCCTCAAATACTCTCCCGTCAACCAGGCACCAGCTGTTTTCTGGCGCCGTTGCCGGGGACTTGGAGGCTATTGGAAAGGGGAGTCTCTCAGTTCCAATCTCTTTACTTTGTTTTTTGTCTTGTTTTATTTTTGTTTTGCTTGCTGTTAAAAATCAAAAACCCAAAAAAAAAATTAATTCCTGCATCTAGTTTACTATTTCGGTTGTTACTTGCTTGTTACCATGTCTAGCTCCAGTCCTTTCATTACTGTTTCCCCTTTAGGAGAAATTATTGGGTTTGGACAGGAGAGTGGAGAAACTTTTAAAGGAGCTTGGGAAAGGATGTTAGAACTGCATAGGAAGATGCAACTTAAAATGGACTTAGACATTCTTATTAAACGTTTCTACTTTGGCTTGCTACCTTTATACCAAAATGCTCTAGATACTATGGTGGGGGAGACTTTCTATGAACATGATACAGAAAAAGCCTATAAAATTTTGAATGGACTTGCTCAATTTCCTCAAGAGGATAAGACAGGTGTGCTTACTAGGCTTGATAAAATAGAAGAGTCACTCAAGGACTTAACCTTAGACCACCACATTAAGGAACCACCTCATGTTGAGTTAAAAAATGATTGGGAACCCTTTATTGAAATAAGCATTGGTAGTGAGAAATTTCGTGCCTATTGTGATCTTGGTTCCACAATGTCCATCATGCCTAAGATAGTGTTTGACTTGTTAAAAATTGATGGTATGGTTGATTATCCTGTTTTTCATTTTCATGCTGATGGCACTATTATAAAAAGTGTAGGGATCATTAATGTTGAGATTACTATGCAAAATAAAAATATACCTACAACTTTTATGATCCTTACAAAATCTCCTAGTAATATAGTTTTGGGAAGATCTTTTTTGAAGAGTAATGGGGGATTTATCAATGCAAAATATGGGTTCATGAAGTTTGTTGCACCTATCAACCGAAAGTTTTTCTTCCCAATTAAGAAAGAGGATCCCACCGAAAGAGTGGAGGATTTCAACATTTTTGGCAATACTTGATGCATCTCTTCATGCCTAGCTCAAAGGCATTAAAGAAAAGCACTTCTGGGAGATAACCCATGTTTTTATTTGCTGTTTTATTTTTGTTTTCTTGAGTCAAGGATGCTTGTTTACCTCTGTAGCAACTCCTTTGTATCTTTTATTTGCTGTTTTGTTGTGCCAAGGAGAGTTACTAATGCAAAGTTGGTTTTTATTTTCGGGACTGCATTGGGACAGATTGCTGTTCGTCACCGTTTAATTCAGTAGAAAATCAGAAAAAATCGAAAAATGCTGAAACTTTTTGTGCATGTTCCTGATGATGTTACGCAACTTTCATTATTTCAAAAGTTTTCATCTGAGCATCGTAAGTGCCTCGAAAAAATTCGTCATTACAGACTGTTCTGGTTTGACAGATTCTGTCTTTTATTTTGCATTCTCTCTTTTACAAGTTTTTAAGTGGTTTCTTTTCGTGTAAAAGTGCCCACTTGAGCCTAGTAACAGTGGCTAATGTTTAAAATAGTTGGCTTGTGAGTTTTGTCTTTGCTAGAACTTTGAAGTATTATCTTTTAGTGCACTAACCTGCTAATGAGAAAAGCTGTTAAGTTTTGGTGTGAAGGAAGTTTTCAAGTGTTGATAGAGGAGAATGATATTACATGATCAAGAAGAGTGAAGAGCTTAAGCTTGGGGAGGCTTACCTCCCCAGCATATTTCAAGAAGACTCAAGCATCTAAGCTTGGGGATGCCCAAGGCATCCCCTTCTTCATCTACAAATTATCAGGTCATCTCTAATGGTGCTATATTTTTATTGCTTCATGCTAGTGTACTCTTCCTTGGAGCGTCAGTGTGTTTTTGTTTTCAGTTTGTTTTGTTTTGTTTGCTGTGCTATACTTGTTGGATCCTAGTATTCATGTTTGGGAGAGAGACACGCTCCACTTTTTCATTAGAATACTCTTGTGCTTCACTTATACTTGTTGAGTATTCCTGTCTAGTTGCTGTTATTGCTTTAGCTCTCAGTTTTTCATGTATCTCTTGTTAGAGCTTCAGTTTCTTTTGAAGAAAGTACTCTCTTGCTTCACTTATATCTGTTTGGAGAGTTGTCAAATAAGTTGATTGGTGTTTGGTTGGACCAGAAAAATGCTATGCATGTGGTAGTGGTATAAAATGCTTACATGAATCTTTTTAGATCGTTGTCTTGAGTAATTTGATGCTTGCCAATTGTTTTGAGCTGTCAAGTAATTAATGTTTAAGCTTGTGCATCATGTAAGTAATGGCTATTAATGAAGAACTACTATAAGGATTTTCTGCTATAATAATCTGTTGCATAATTGGAAGTCCATAGTAGTCTAGATAATTTTTGGATGAAGGCTATGTGTTAACAAGGAAGACAGTGGGAGTCTATGGTTCGTCAAACCTTGTGTTTTATGTACACTCTTGCTATTCCAGTTGATAATGATGTTTGCTTATAATAACCTTGCTAGCCTAAACTCTGTACTAAGAGGGAATGCTTCTTGTACATCCAAAACCTTGAGCCAAATCCATGCCACCTGTGTCCACCATACCTACCTATTATGTGGTGTTTTCACCATTCCAAGTAAATTTCTTCATGTGCTATCTACTAACTACTCAAAACAATTATCCTTTTTGTGTCACTACTTGAAAAGCTCATAAGGACGTAGATAGGTGGTCTTTATTTCCTGGTTGATCAAATTTTACACACCTGGACTAGTGGCATATACATCCGCTTATCCAATAATTTTGCAAAAAGAGCTGGCAACGGGGTGCCCAGTCCCAATTAATTACAACTTTAACCAAACAATTCTCTTCACATCTTTTTGCCCCTGATTCGTCAGTCAAGCAATGTTCACAAGTGTGTAAACAAAAGAGAAGAGGGATGATCTGCCCGCTGGTAGAAATAACGTCCTTCATGGGAGCCGCTCTTGTAAAGTTTGATCAACTAGTGAAGTAGAGTATTGCCTATTTGCTGATTTGTTGACACCTGTATACACCATTACCTTACAAAACAATATTTTATGCTCTCTATATGCCTTCGGGAACTACAGCTCTAGCACATGATGTTAATCCCTGCTTCCCTCTGCGAAGGGCCATTCTTTTACTTTTATGTTGAGTCAGTTTTCCCACTTCTTTCTGTCTACTTAAGCAAACATCATTGTCAACTCCAGTATAACAGTTTTTACATAACTTTGTGTTTGGTTGATCATATTCTTTGCATTGACATTATCTATATGATATACATGTTGAAAGTTGAAGCAAAAGCTGAAGCTATTATCTTCCTTTGTGTTGATACAAACACTTTCATGTTGAGAATTATTGCTGCTGTGAGCTAACTATTATGTTAGACTATTATATCTCTAAATGTTTTATAGTATTATTCATGAAAGTTTGCACTTGTGTGATCACTTATGTTTACTCTTTATTTACTTGCTTGCAAACTATAGACCATTGGCTTGGATCACTTCATTCAGATCATGTGCATTACATTGTTATTTGATCAAAGATTGTGTTGGTAGCATGTCACTTCAAAAATTATCTGTTTTTATCGTTTACCTACTCGAGGACGAGCAGGAACTAAGCTTGGGGATGCTTGATACGTCTCAAACGTATCTATAATTTTTGATGTTCCATGCTGTATTATATCAATTGCTACATGTTTTGGTTACACTTTATATCATTTTTATGCATTTTCTGGGACTAACCTATTAACAAGATGCCACAGTGCCAGTTCCCTGTTTTCTGCTGTTTTTGGTTTCAGAAAATCTATTAAGGAAATATTCTCGGAATTGGACGAAACAAAAGACATCGTCAATAATATCACGAGGAGATCACGGAGTCCAAAGGGGAGTCGGAGCAGACCCACCAGGGGGCCACGCCACACTAGGGCGCGGCCCAGGGTGGGCCCGCGCCCCCCTATGGCGTGGTGGCCCCCCTCGGCCACCGACGCCGCCTCTTCGCCTATATATTCTCCGCGACGCGAAAACCCTATTACGGTCGATCATATTCCACGAAAAGTTCCGTCGCGGCCGTCATCGTCAATCTCAGATCGGAGGAGTTCTGAAGCTCTTCCCGGCACCCTGCCGGAGGGGAGATCATCACCGGAGGGCTCTACATCACCATGCCTGCCTCCGGAGTGATGCGTGAGTAGTCCACCCCTGGACTACGGGTCCATAGCAGTAGCTAGATGGTTGTCTCTCTACCTTGTGCCTCCATGTTTAGATCTTGTGAGCTGCCTAACATGATCAAGATCATCTTATTGTAATGCTAGATGTTGTGTTTGCTGGGATCCGATGAATATTGATACCATGTTTATTCAAGTTGTTTATCTATGTGCTCTTGATCTTGCATGCTCTCCGTTGCTAGTAGATGCTTTGGCCAAGTAGATGCTTGTGACTCCAAGAGGGGGTATTTATGCTCGATAGTGGGTTCAGTCTCTAGATATCTGGATCAGTGACAGAAAGGTCTAAGATGGTAGATGTGCTGTTGCTACTAGGGATAAAACATTGGTGCAGTGTCCAAGGGCACTTGTATTGATTACATTACACACTTTACTTCATGCAATAATCTGTTGTTAGCAACTTAATACTGAACAGGATGCGGATGCTGCCTTGAAGGTGGATTATTTAGGCATAGATGCGGTTGGAATAACGGTCTATGTACTTTGTTGTAATGCCCAACTAGATTTCATAGTAGACATCTTGGCATGTATTGCATTGTTATGCCCTCTCTATTTGTCAATTGCCCAGCTGTAATTTGTTTACCCAACATGCTAGTTATCTGTTCTGAGAGAGACACCACTAGTGAACTGTGGACCCTGGTCCAATTTCCTCATACTGTTTACACAACCTGCTGCAATCATCTGTTTCCTGTTACTTGCTGTTTTTCCTGCTGTTTTCCACACCATACGTTTAACTCTTTGTTTCTGCAAGACCGGAGAGATTGACAACCTCTCTGTTTCGTGTTGGGCAAAGTTCTGGTTTGTGTCTGTGCAGATTCCACGTTGGTGCAAGCTCCCTAGCGCCAGGGGGAGTCAACATCAACAACCTTCCGATAGATCGTCAAGTCCTACTGGATTGATAACCTTGGGTAGATTTCTCAAGGGAAAACTTCTGCTGTCTACATCATAACCTTCCTCTTGGGGTTCACCAACACGTAGCCATCAGTGTCCATGTCGTCTTGAAGCTTAGACATGTTGTGGTCCACCATGGCATCTTTCTTGTGGCGCCTTGATGAGCTAGATGAAGGATGTAGGCTCTTGGCAAACTTATCCATGGCATCCTTGAGATTTTGGAGCTTGGCCTTGTCGATGCACTTCTTGGGGCGCCGACTTGTTGTCGACGTAGAATGTCGATGCTTGGCGCTCTTGGCGATGTCTTTGTCATGGCGCCTTCTTGAAGTTGAAGGAGAATGTCGAAGCTTGTCGCTCTTGGAGATGTTCTTCTCATGGCACCTTCTTGAAGTAGATGGAGAATGTCGAAGCTTGTCGCTCTTGGCGATGTTCTTCTCATGGCACCTTCTTGAAGTAGATGGAACTTCATAGGATGGACTCATGGTGGTCTTCTTGTTGCTCCATCTTGAGCTTGAACCATAATGGGTTGTGCCATGACGCTTGGTGGTGCCGCTCTTGAACATGGTGGTGATGGGAGTCCTCTCCTCTTGCATGTTGTCGATGTCGCCGCACATGCTACAAGAGTAGTAGTCGTAGACGTTCCCCACCATGTCATCGGAGTGGTAGTCGTAGTAGTGGCGCTCCACCATGTTGTTGTAGTCGAAGTTGGTACCATGTGATGAGGCGTGTGAAGACACTTGCGCCTCATTGTCGTTGGAGCTTGTGTAGTCGGAGTCATGGTAGATTCGTATGTACTTGGAGTCGATACCATATGATGAAGGTTGCTCGACGTCATGGTACCGCTCCTTGTCGTGTACGCTCGAATAGTCGGAGTCGTAGTCGGAGTAGTTGTAGCGGAAGTCTTGGTGATGATCCATCATGTCATGGGGGTCATTGTTGGTGTAGTCGTAGTAGTCCCCCATGTCCTCAATGCTTGGGGCATCATAGTACATGTGACTCATCGTGTAGTCCTCCTCATAGGCTTCATAGTTGCATTCGCTCTTCCTAGACATGTCAACTCACAAGACAAGTGTATATATGTGGAGTGGAAAGGAAGTAGAACACAACCTCTCACCTTGTAGATAGTATTGGACGTCGTGGACAACCAAGAGAAACGATCACAAAGTAAAATGCTTGTGTTCAAGTATCCAAAACAAACTCCAAAACACACACGGCTTAAAAGTTGGTAGGAATGTATGGTAGGTGGAAAGCAAATTGAACCAACCGGAAACCAAGATATTGTCAAAGCAAGTAGATAACCACGATGATCACAAAGCAAATACAAGTCAATCTCAAAAGATAGGAATGTAGTTCAAGGAAACACACGCGCGGAGAGATAAATGGGACTCGTGCAACCAAGAAGTGAGCTAAAGAACCATATGATCCTAGCGAAGACTATAAGCTCGTGTTGCACAAGTACAAGGAGAGCTACTAGCTCGATTGCAATTTATTTTGTGGGCTACAAGATTTGCACAACAATGCACCACCTACTAGATGTTCATCGAGCTTACGCGCTTCCTACAATATATGGCAAGTGGTGTTTCTTTCTTTTCTTTTCTTGCACTTTTTTGCTTCTTTTCTCTTTTTGCTCACCCACTTTTTGATGCCAACAACAAGATATATCAAGTAGCGCATACAACGTTTGCTCGGAAACTACACGATGCAAATGTGCAAAGCCCAAGCAATCATCAAGAGCTAGCCTCAATAGGACAAGATAAACACAAGGGTATGATGGCTATCAAAGGAATGGCAAGGGGGGGAAAATTCGTGATGTTTATACCTTTCGTCTACGATCTTCACCCGTTGATGTAGAAGCTTCGTGCTTGCCCACGAATTTTGGTGATGGTGGATGGTGGATCAACCGCAATGGTGATGAAGGCCTTAATCGTAGCTTCGAAACGAGTCAAAGAACACAAAAAACGGAGTCCGAAGTCAAAAGATATGGCCAAAACAAAATCTGAAATTTTCAATTTTCGAGCAGTCCGGACTGAGTCCGGTTTTGGCCGGCTGGGAGGCCGGTTGGGTCGGGTAGGGGTCCGGTTTAGACCGGTTTGAGACCGGTTTGACCCATGTCGAGTTGACAATTGAAAATCCGCGATTTTGGCGGAAAAACGGCCCGAAAAATCTCAAATCGGAGGGGAAATCAATGGAATTTGGCCATGGGAACGCAAGGGAAGCAAGATCAACTAGTTGAGCAATAGATCTATGGATCAAAACTTGCAAAAACGCACAAGATTCACAGATCGATCCAAAAGCAAATTGGGGCTATTTTTGGTGAAATTTTTCGAATTTCTCAAAATCAAAAAAAAATTGGTGGATTTGTGGGGAAAACAAAGTCAAATCCATCGCAACCATGCTCTGATACCATATGGTGAAGTAAGGGGACTTCTAGGGTGGCCCGATCTTCACGGATTGACGGAGGATGTGGACGGACGCACGCAAGAACACGAGGAACACGAAGAACACCAAGAAATAAAAGAACACAAACACGATACAAGAACCGTTTCCCTTACCGGTCGGTCCAACCGGCCCAATAGAATCCACACGAAGGTGGGAGATCGGCAAGTAGATACAAGAAGGGATCTTGGATGGTTGTTTCTCCAACGGTCAACCGAACCGCTCCAATAAAGTCACCCGAAGATGAAAGATTGGCAAGTAGTCAAACTACAAGTAGAGGTCTTGAATCCACTAGAGAGATCTTCGCCACAAGGGGAGGAACCATCCCTGCAAGGGGAGGAAGGAGACCGTCTTGAGTTGGGGAGCACAGCTCTACTCTAATCTCAAAACATAGTCTATCTCTAACCCTAGACAGCCAAGGGGTATTTATAGTCTTAGTACAAAAACGGGTACAAACACGTGGGGGCGGAGAGATCGGCCTGGGGGCCGGCCCAGACTGGGCTGGAGGCCGGGCTGGGGGCCGGCCTGGAGGCTGGGCTAGAGACCGGCTGTCTCTGTCGTGTGGTGTGGCCGGCCTAGGCCGGCCGGGGGGCCGGCTGTCTCTGGCGTGTGGCCGGCCTGGAGCCGGCCTAGGCCGGGCTGGAGGCCGGGCTGGAGACCGGCCAGACTGGCTGCGCCACCTCCTTCTTCATCTTGACGCTTCCTTCTCTTCCATGCGTACACCTTGGATGATCTTGAGTCTTGAGCTTCCTTGGCATCTTCCCGAATGTCCGTACTCGTCATGTGATACCTAGCATAGCAAAGGGGTAGATGGTCAAGTAGTATAACATCCAATGGTGCACGAAATGGGCTCTCATCGAGGAAGGAGTTCACCTTGGGATGTGTTGAAGGTCTTGACATGGTGATGGTCCTAGGTTGGGCTACATCAGGTTGCAGGCTTGCAGCTCGTAGCAAGAACCAAATCTATTGTGGTTTTGAAATCCTGTTCGCTCATCTCATCAAGGTCTCAGATATGGCATCTCTTTGCTAGATTGGACAATCTTACCTGACTGGCATTTTTTTTTAGCATACATAGATGAACCAAATCACTTGCGCTTTGGATCTGAGGCTTGATCATCTTTTGAGTGCAGCGCACAGTGGGTCAAAGTTCTTGGCCTACCATTCATTGGCCCACACATCAGGTCACTAGATCATGGCATGCATGCGTCAGTCACTTGCCCCAAATGTCTCTGCCTAGAACAGTTAAATCATCCTAGTGCCTTGAAGCTAGTGCTACAATTATACTACTGTAGTAAGTATTGCCGCAAGCATCTCTGCAAAAAAGAAAGTATAGCCGCAAGCAGCAAACGACTTGCAACTGAATGGAATCAGGTCAGAAATTGAGAAAACCCCGATTCAATCTGTCAGTGCTTCGATCTTCACTGATACCCTGAATCACAAACTCGAACTGGGAGAGAAACGAGAGATGAACTCGAGGGTTTTGTGCTACGCTACTACTGCAGCTTTTCTGGTCTCCTTTTATTGATCTGAAAAGGAAAATCGTGCCGTATCACAAGCTCCACGGCCGACCGTGCCATCCCACGCTCCGAGTTGTGCTCGAAGTTCTACAAACTATAGCTGAAAAAACTGTAACTACGAAACTGAAGAAAATACAGTATGCCGGTCAGGTTCAGAGAAAGACAGGGTTTAACTTTTAAGCCCACAATCTCCCCGTCAACCCTATCTTGTAGATTTGATGTCGATGATACCTACCTTGCCGCGCAGCTCCTAGAAGCGAACGCGACTAAGTGGTTTCGTCAGAATGTCTGCCTTCTGCTCACTGGTCCCGAATGAACTCCATGGCCACCATGCCCATCTCCTCACAATCGTCTATGAAGTGGTAGCTAAGATCGATGTGCTCGCTGCGGTTGAGGAGTACCGGATTCTTGTAGAGGGATATGGATGATTTCTTGTCGATTTAGAGGGTTGTAGGGGCGGCGTCTTGATTCTGTAGCTCGCCGAGAAGATTAGCCAGCAGGCCCCCTCACACGCCGCCGCGGCCGCGATGCACTCCGCTTCGCACGAACATGTTAAGGACCAATGACCGTTTGGTTTGGCCGTTCGACAACGCCGGTTTAGTGAGGTGGCGTTGCACGGCGCAGTGCTTGTACTCTACTTTTAGAGATAGGAGGCCAGCTTGTAATACTCAATGTCAAGGATGTTTTCCATGTTTTGTGATGAATTTTTTTTTGTAACAATAACAATGCAGCGAATTTGTTAGCTGCTTATGAATCATACTGATGTTGTGCAGCTCTAATCAAAGTCAGTCGAAACCTATTGTTTTGTGAAAAATATCATATTGGCAAGTCGGTACAATTAAAATAGCTTCCAGAAAAATCCCATGTATTGTCCCCCGGTGGACGTCAGTTTGAGCACCTTGTTTTGAGAAAAAATCATAACAGGATGCACTTGACTTGAGCAATAGCTTTACACAGGAAAAATTAACAGCCCTCTTGATGTTCGTGTTAGAAGTTAATCAAGGTGCAAACATTTTAGTCATGACACAAATTATCAAGGTGCTCTTGTGATGAACCAGTAACAAGCAACAATGATACTAGGATGTATATATACATATCATTGGTGTCACTAACACAGAGCCTATATGATGCGCATGTGCATACTCTTATTTTTTTGACAAAATTATTGTCACTCATGGTGTGAGATGGTTATGCCAATTTGTTGATGATAAGCTGGGAGTTTGGATTGTCTCTGAACACTTCCCAACTGCACTTGTTTGCTGTTATGTTCTGGACAATAATGAACTCTATCAGCTGTGATTTCTAAAAGAAAATTAAAAAGGAGAAATCATTGATTCAGTTTACAGTTCCATGTATGTTGGACTCTGAATATGTTCTTCATTCAGTTTTAAGTGCCATCTATGCTAAACTCTGAATATGGTCTTGATCAGTTTACAGTGCCATCTGTGCTGAACCCTAAAAAGAATCCTGTTGAACTCTGTGAAATAGGAAAAGTTCCTGATTCAGGAAGTGGTGAGGCAAGTGCAGTCTGACTCTGAATACTGCATAATTGGAGGTGGAATCTGGGTAATACAATAGCACTTCCATAAAAAGCAGACAGAAAAGCATGTAACGTTCAACTGTTCAGGATTTCCAAGATTTTCTAGTCCAACAATACATGAACAACGCATGCTTACGTACAGACAGAGGCTGTGAAAATACAGACCGTAACATCAAAACTAGACGAAACTAGACTGTTGAGCGCTACTACTGCTGAAGCTTATGCTGTATTGGAAGGTCTGAATTTTTTGGGAAGATTGGGAGTATCCACGGTTACAATTGAGCCCGATTACCGTGAATTGCTGAAAATTTACCCAGAGATAGTAGTCGCAAAGGTGGACCGGGTGGCCAATGGTGTTGCTCATGTTCTAGCTCAATTAGGAAAGTCTGGGTGTAGTGATATTTTATGTGATGCTGCTCCTTCCTGCGTGTTGGATCTCATCACAACTGATTGTAATTGAACTAGCAGCAAGTTTCTGGACGCACTCTTTTCCTTACCAGGGTACCTGCGGGGAATGGAAGGTTTTTAATAAGGCGGCTTGCTTGCTTATTTTTACCCCATCAAATAAAAAAAAACAATTGAGCCTGATTCTCTTGAGCTAATCCAGGCGTGTAATGCTGTCATAGAAGTGTGGAGTCCCTTCTCTGCTGTTCTAGCAGAATGTTTCATGTTGGCCTATAATTTTGGGTCAATTGCTTTCAAACATTGTCCAAGAGATGATAATCAAGTGGCGCACCAACTAGCTAAGTATTGTTATAACACCAAGTCCGGATGTTGGCTGGGAGGGAGATCCTCTAAGTTTTATTCTTCCTTTTGTGATCAAAGATGTAACCTGTTTTATTATCCCGGATGTAACAAACGATGTATCTATGGTTGGTTGATGCAGCAAGTTTCATACGCACTCTTTTATCTTACCAGGGTACCTAAGGGGCTGAAAGGTTTTTAATGAGACGGCTTGCTAGTTTAGTATAAAGTGTGGTTAAATTTCAAAAAAAAAACATTCTCACTGATCAAGATGTTTAGTTCAAAGAGGGATCACATATGAACAAACTTTTCCTATTTCCCGTGGTCTTTCCACTGCCTGAAAACCAACCCGTGGGAAGCTCTGCCTGAAGTCCGCAAGTTCATCATATTCCATTAGATTGTTATCAGACAGTGGAAAGACCAACATTATCGCCAGCCGACGTTCCAAAGCAGCCTTCACCACCACAAGCTTTTCATTTAGCTGACCAAGCCTTGTTGCATTGACTTGAACGGCCCCTTTTACGCCCTCGTTGTCGTCTTTATTGTCGTTGACATCTCTGTCACCATCGTCATGTTCATTCGTGTCGGAGTGTTGTCCCCCCTCCAGAGTAGCTGTTGCTTGAATGGCTTCACTGCCGACACGGGCGACATATTGAGTGAATCCTAGAAAGAAGTCAAAGATCGGGTTGGCCCTCACAAGCTCTACAAATTTGGCACCCTCAATCTGTTAAAACTCCCTCAGCTTTGTTGTTATAGTTGCGTCATCTTCAATTGACTTGACCGCTTCATCCATGATGAATTCACAATCCTCCACGAGCATAGCGAATTTCCTCCGTCGTTGCCAACGTGGTCCAGATTTTTGATCCTCGAGCTAGAGTCATCGTTCAATTTATCGCTCAAGAGGTCCATCATACATGCTGAAAACGTCCTCAACGTGCACCCCTGTGATGGTTTTAACGTTTTTCATTTATACCTAAGGAGACGCAAAACAGACAACTATCATTCATTAATACCAAATATTTTAACGTTTTTCACTTACAATGCATTTCCTCGACTTGTGATTTTAACTATTAAATGGTTTATTATAGTTAGCAAATTAACACGTTACAATACAACTATATATTAAGATACTATCATTTTTATTACGTAATTTTAACTTCAACATTTAATATTGCACTTGCATTAAACTTGAAGCATAAAAAATAAAAATTGCATGTCTTCAAAAATTAAATTATGACAATTAGAGAACTACAAATATAAGAAAGTATACATGTGTATTTTAGTTTTCTTAATTGTCATGACCCTAACTTTTAAAGCTACCAGACGTTTCTCGAATGAATGATTGTCTATTCTAGGTGTAACTGAAGAGAAGAGATAAGAATTAATGTGTAAATAGAAACTTACGGTATAAAACATCTATGATACTTTTTCTATAATTATTACATTGCTCATTTACAAGGACGCTCTTTGCCAAATAATAACATAAATGGACCAGCCCAATCAACCGTAATAGGCCAGCCCAACTTATTCTAACAGGCTGGCCCACCTACACGAACAGGCCAGCCCACATATGCCTAGTAGGCTGGCCCATCTAACCTAGCAGGCCAGCGCATCTACTCAAACAAGCCGACCTATGAACCATAACAAGCCGGCCCACATATGCCTAGCAGGCCGGCCCGTCTAACCTGACAGGCCGGTCCACATACTCAAACAGGCCAGTCCATCTAGCCCTAGCAGGCCGAATCACGAACCATAGCAGGCCGGCCCATCTAAACTAGCAGACCAACCCACCAACACAAACAGGCTGACCCACAAACTCTAGCAGACCGGCCCACAAATCCTAGCAGACTGACCCACTTAATCTTACAGGCCGGCCCACCTAAGCCACCTAACCTTAATTGGTCGGTCCACCTAACGGCAGAAGGCCTCAGGTGGCCGAAGAGATAACGGTGTGACGGTGACCTTAATTAACTGTGTTTGTCACGTGTCTGTTATATTCATTTATAACGGCAGCCTGTCCGACGTTTGATGACGGAATAATTTACCACGATGACCTGGGAGCGTGGTTAATAAATCTGACATGCAACATCCGCCACAGTACGGTAGCCGTTGCAAAAGCCCTTTAGCAATGAAAATCGGGCTTTCTACCACGAAAGTCGATCGTGGCCAAAAGCAAGTGTGTGTCATTTTAGTTTTCTTAAATATCACGACCCTAAGTTTTAAAGCTAGCAGAGGTTTCTCGAATGAGTGATTGTCTATTTTAGGTGTAACTAGAGATAAGATATAACCATTAATGTGTAAATAGAAACTCTTACAGTATACAAATTGTTTTACATGAATCAAACCTACATTGATTTGATCTAGGAATTCAGTATATTCATAGAAAAATGCATGATCAATAGTCACGATTAAATCTTATGCTAGGCTAATAGTCATAGTTCAAACTTATACGTACAATGCTAGTATTAACTTGCGACAATTGCACTTTACACTTCTATTTTATTAGCAAAAGTTCCATCGTTGAAATAACAAACAGTGCTCAACAACATTATACATTTGTAATTAGACACACTTATTCACAAGCAATCTTATGCCAGATTTATAACTTTGACAGCTAAAGTTCAGAAAGCATGACAATAACTGCGAGGGCAACAAATGATTTATTGTGTAGAGGACCTTCACCCTCTTGGCCTCCTGAACTCGACATGCTTGTTGTGCTCTAGCATCTACCTCTTTTTTTTTACGAACCTGGGCGGGGAGTTCCCGCATTGCATTATAGAAGAATAGAATTGATCTAGTTAATTAGGGAAACCGGATCCAAAAACCATACAAAACACGGTTAAAAGCCGCACACTCTACCTCATGGAACATCGTCTGTGCCTGAAACAAAGGAACCTAGCCCCAAGCTAATAGGCCACACCTCATATCCAACTAAAAGAACCTCTCCAAACACACACGAACTCTCTCCACTAGAGATGCACCGATGTGCATCCTCCACACAGAAGAGATCAAGTATTGGTCACAACTAAAGCTCGAACATCCTCTATCATCTGCAGTGTGTGCTGTTTCTTGTACATCTGCAAATAAAATTGCATCTTCTCATTTACTACCTCCTCGGTGGTTTTCCCTTTGCTATTGAGTTTTGGGGTCTCCCCAAAAGCTTCCGCCCGCCTAAACTCAGCGCGCTTGGCTGTTGGAATGCCACAATCTTTGTTCTTCTTGTCTAGTTGGATGCTTCGTCGCTCGGCCAAAGAGGGAGCATCCTCCCGAACCTGCTTGCTCTTGGGCATGTCAGCAATCTCTCGGCAGAGCTCCACCATCGAAAATGGCATGGTCTTCTCCTTTGGCTCAATCTTGTCAAACTGGGCCATCACCTTCGCGATCTTCTCCTCCGGGCTAGGGGCATCAGTACCCCTCAACTCCTCTAATGCCAGAGGCACATCAAACTCCACTCCAAGATCCTGCACCGAGGGCACCTGCACCACCGGGGAAACATGCTCCGAAGCAGCCAGAGGCGTGTAGGTGGAGTTCAGACCCCTCGGAGAGTAGCAGCCAAAGATCTCCATCCCGCCGTCTGCGCCTCCAACATTGCCCTCGGTACAGAGAGGTGATGTTAGAGCCACCTGCACCACGGCCGACGGCAAGGCGAGCCTTTCCAGAGCAACCTCTGCCCGCTCCAACAAACTCCAAAGACGCACCACCAAACCTTGCACGGACTTCGCCATCTTGCTCTGGGATGACCATCTCTTGGAGTTGGGGCTCGATTAATCCAAGCAGCTCGGCCTGGAGACTCATCCCGTCGAGAGAAGCGACAAGACTAGCAGACCCGGGGTTGGCCGCCGGCTGCGCACGGATTGGGGGCACAGCAACCGAAGCCCAAGACCGCTCCAGGGGACGGTGCAGACCGGCAGAGGGCGACCCAGCAGCAGGCGACGTCGGGGAGAGGGGGGGCCTGACTTGGTTGCTGGTGCTGCCAACAGTCCGCTCCCGGTGGCCGGAGCGGTGACAGGCGAGGCACCGGATCTGGCCGTGGCAGTCCGCCACCCGATGCCCGGGCGCCAAGCAGCGGAAGCACCGTCCCCGCACCTTCCGTCTGAAGACCATGGCACGGTCCTCATCCCTGCGAGGAGGAGAGGGGGCGGCAGCTTCGGGGAAGGGCGTCGCCTGTTGCGCACCTCCTGCCAATCGGGCGCATCGCCCGGCGGCAACACCCCCTGCTGCTCAAGCATGATTGGGGGGTGGACTGGAGGAGAAGGCGGGCGGGGCGGGCAAGCGGCCAGCTCCGGCAACTCCATGGCCACCAAAACCAGCGGGGACACAGACCTAGGCACCACCACCTCGAGCGCCTCCTCCACGCAAGGCAGGGAGCGGAGCTTGCCGACGACCACAAATCGGAGAGGAGGCCGCGACGGATCCTGGGGGAGCAGCACAACCTGGGGGTACCGGCCGGAATGACGGCGGGAGGGGGCGGCGGGACCTGGTGGGGGCGCAGGGAAAACGGTGGGCGAAGGGGAGCGGCCGCCGCCGGCAGGGGGCGGTGGTGGGTGGGGGAGGCCGGGGGCGCCCCCGCCATGCCGTGGCGGATAGCAACTCGAGAGGAAGGGCTAGGGGATGGAAGGGACGGCTTGGGGTGAGGAGGGGCTGGCTGGACGGAGCTAGGCGGCGGTGGCGGCCGCGGAGTCGCCAGCGCGTCGCGTGAGGGCTAGGGTTGAAGAGGTTGTTGAGCCCACGACTAGCCTGTGCAAGCCTAATCTAGCTTGATGATGAGGATGTTGGGTGCCTAAACATAGAAAGAACAGCCTTCATTTAGAGGTTGCCTCAAGGTATGGCGACTTACGTTCACACACAAAAAAGTCTCAGAGGCGGCCTATGATAAATCAGGAAACACCAGGTGATCAAGGCGAGCAAGTACAACAATATCCAGGTGATCCTGACAACACAGAAACAAGAACTAACATTAGCATTCGTAAAAGCCAAAGTGAGCCGGCATCGTCCCCTTTACAAGCTGAACAAGCAAAGCAAATCACATGGCGAGCTCCACTTTGCATTCTAACACACTTATCCTTGCTCATATGTCGACATGGAGCATGTGACGCCGAATTTGGAAAGCTTACTTTGGACAGCTTGAGAGGCAATAATGAAGGAGTACAAGCTTAACATTCTCTCTTGCAAAAAAAAATACAGAGTAGCATTCTAAACTTTGCCGTGTCTTTCATATATATATATAAACACACTCCAACCCTCCAACCACTAACATTAAAAAATGGAATCACAACGAAACAAAATAAACAAGGATGCCGTCGAAGTTTCTTTCTTTCTTCTTTTTCTTCTTCTGAATGCCGTGGTAATGAATATAAATAAAACATCCCTTCTTATTTCTTGCACTAATAACAAGGGAGACGACCGAATGGACAGACAAAAACGAGAACTCGGCAGTCGGCCACACTGCGCGGATTCGCTGACGTTGGATTCGCTGACGTTGCCTGACTTTGAGTCACTTACATGTGGGGCCCACCATGTGTGGGGCCCACACGTAAGTGACCCAACGTCAGCGGGAGCAAAGTCAGCGAATCTCAACGGCTAATTCATACCATTAGGCAGCCAACGCCAAGGCCGCGACGGTGGCCGCGGCGGCCATCGTCACCCACCCGGCGAGCACGGACGGCGTGGCGGCATTGGCCTTGTCGGCAGCGTCGTCATCGGACGCGTCGGGCGAGTCTGCGGATTCGTCGTCGGAGGGCGAGGCGGCCGCGGAGGGCTTCTTCTTGGTCGTCTTCTTCTTGGGCCCTGCAGGCGCCGGCGCCGGGGCCAGGTCCTTGGGGACCTTGAACAGCTCCTTGGGCTGCAGGAACTTGGATATTGCGTAGCAAGCGAGCGGGTCGTCGTCCTTGATGGTGGCCTTGACCGATGCCGTCGCGCCCACCTTGGTGTCGAGCGCGGCGGTATCGCCGTCCTTCTCGACGTCGAAGCTGTAGTCCTTCTTGGCGACGTTCGACGTGGCCAGCGTGCTCACCTTGCCGCTGTTGGACTCGAGGAGCTGCAGGGAGTAGTAGTCCGGCACGGCGTGGAACAGCAGGATGGCCGTCCTGCCCTTCGCCGTCAGGTTCTTGTACTTGGGCATGAAGGTCGCCACGGCGGAGTCGACGGGGCAGAACAGCGTGAGCCCGTTGTCCTTGGTGGCGTTGATGTTGCTGAAGGCCTCGGCGTCGGCGGCGAGGAGGGACGCGAAGCTCTTGCAGTACTTCTTGGAGAGGAGCTCCGTGATGTTGACCGGCGCGGGCGCTGCCACAGGCGCCTCGGCCTCGGGGGACGCGACCACGCCGCTGACCTGGAGCACCGCCAGGTCGTAGGGGATCTCCTTGACGGCCTTGACGAAGCTTGCAGGCGATGAGCCGTCGGCGGCGTCCTCTGCCATGAACGTCACCTTGCCGCCGCGGTGCTGCGTGATGTTCACGTACCCGGACATGCCCTGGGCCGCGCCGGACTCCTGCACGACGACAATAATCATCCATTTCAGTTAATTGCAGCCAACTAGGAGAAGGTTTGGTAATGTACTAACAATATCATAATTAGAGCATTTTGGAGCTGGATTGATTGAGATATTTTTTAGCGGTGATTGTTGGAGATTCATGTGATTGACGCTGCACGAATGGACCAAATTCAGCTCACCTAATTCATGCCCGTGCTGATGGAGACCCATTCTAATGCAAAGCTTAATTTTTTTTTTTTTGCGGGGATAATGCAAAGCTTAATAATGACCAAATAATTCAGAAATTAGTACATTTCGTACGTGCTACCGACCGAACGTGTATCGCAATTAGGAGGCTTCCCGGGTAATCACAAAATGGTTGTATTTGCTCTGGAAAGGCAAAAGGTGATTCAGCAAAAACTGGGTTGTTGACTCTGCAAATTAGCAACAGATGCTCTGCATGCAAGTTCAGAACAGATAAGGAATCCATCACTGATCACTCCAAGATTTAAAATTGTAAAACGCCGAGATATTGTCTTGGGACTTCCAGTTCTCACAGTTTCAAATGATCCGGTAGGTAGCCGAGGGTGCCATGATTTTTCAAAATCGACAGAAAACGCGCTTGACTCACGGCGACCGTGTTTACGGTACAGTGACTGGACAGCATCATAATCAGACAGGTCAATAATTTATTGATAATGAAGAGACCGGCCGGCATGTCCATGTGCACGTAGATAAAACATTGCCAGCCTAGCTTCGAAAGCGACATAAGTCATGTCGTTTTCGAACAAAAATCGGTTAGTCGAAACGTTAACGCTTATGCACATTTGGGCGACGTTGCAAATACTTTTGTGAATATACAAATGAAATGAGCAACATTGATTCTGCATTTGGGTGGTTATACTATGTTTCACTTTAAACTTTTATAGTGGCCTAGCTTGATAGTGTATGGGCAGGGCGGGCGTGGATTGGCTGACTTTGCCCAGGCTCAAAGTCAGGTGACTTTGAGTCACTGACAAGTGGGCCCGTAGTATGTGGGGTCCGCATGTCAGTAGCACAAAGTCACCACTTGCAAAGTCAGCGAATCTCAACCCGGGCAGGGCATCCACTACCATTGATGGGAGCTTCACTATTCTATCGAGAACCCCACCTACTCTATCATGAAGCTGCGCTCCAGCTGAGCAATGATATAGTAGATTTTGCAAACAACAAAAGAACATCTAGGCAAATAACCCAAAAAAAAAGGATTCAAGATGTTTTTTGAAGAATAATTGCGCACCATAATAGTTCAATACGTTATTCAATCTACATTTAAAAAAAAAATCTTTCCAGAAAAGAATTTGCTGCTCAAAGCAAAGCAAAATATGAGAAACTGATATGCAAACACAGTCAGAGCTTTCTTTTTCTACGGGCAAATAGTTAAAGCTAACAGCAGTTTCAAAGGCTCAAAGCTATAACAGCCTAATGATGTTAAGATCTGATATTAACAGTAACCGACGGTAAGTTAAATCCTTTTGAGCCTCGCCGACAGGGGAGACTTGTCCCACCTGTCAGCGTCTCCGTCCCGCAGGTCGCAGCAGACCAAAAGATGGTCTTGACTGTTGAGTGAGAGAGTAGGCCGGGGTGGGTAGGAACTAGGAACAGTACCTGGAACATGGAGGATGATGCGGTGACTCCATGCGCGAGCTGGTGGAGCTTCTTGCCGCCGTAGTAGTCGACGAGGACGTGCATCTGGAGCATGTGTCGCTTGGTCTGCAGCGTGCGGCCGCTGGAGGCGAGGTCGCCCATGTCGCCGTTCGCCACCACCAGCACCGTGATGGTGCGGCGCTTGTTGATGTCGGCGGCCAGGCGCGTCTCCGTGAGCAGCTTGTTGAACTGCGAGTACTCCGGGTACTCCCCGAGGATCTTGGTGATGTTGTACGCCTCCGCCGCCGTCGCCGCCAGGGCCACGGCCAGCACCGCGGCCGCCGCTAGCAGCGTCGCCCGCCGCCGCGCGTCCATTATTGTCGGCTGGTGCGTCGGCGTCTGGAGCTTGGATGGTAGCTCGGCTCGGCTGGGAGTGGACTGAAAGGGAATGTGGAGTGGAGCGGAAGGGAGCACTGACTGGCCGGCCGCTGATGGTGTGATTATTAGTGAGCGCTGTGTGGGCCGGGCTTTGTAGTGTGTGTACGTAGCGGCAGCGAGATCTGGCTGGGCAGGGCAGTCGGTGGGATTACTACCCATGAAGATGGTGGTTAATTACGGAGGTGCCCTCGGGTTCTGCTGGGCAGCACCGGCCTTCCGCGAATCTCGAAGGCGTGTGAGGTTGGAAAGGGACAATTTGGGGCGCGAAAGAAAGATTTTTTTACAAATATGCCCCCTACCCAATGGATTTGTTAAAATTAGCCCCACCGAAATTTTTTGTCAAAAATGATCCTGGCGAGAGTTAGGAAAAGCGGCACGTGTCGTTACGCCAATCCAAGTGACGGGAAGTGAGTTTCCGCCGTCTCAGCTGGCGGGAAGACACGTGTTGCTCCCTGAGCTGGCGCACAGTTGTGCAACATGTGCCTTCTGGTGCGGCACAAAGTAACTTCCCGCCAGCCCCTATGGCACAAAGTCACTTCCCGCCACCTGGGTGGACGTGACCTGGCTTGCTGTTGGGTGCGTCATTGGATTATGAGCCTATGGCCGTCGTAGGTGGCTGCTCCCCTATGGCCGTATCCATTCGAAACCTCTCAAACTGGCTAGACACGGCATTCATTCGTGTTTTCACCTCTCGCAGAGTATCTCGATCAGATGATTTGTTTTTCAACTCAGATGATCCCTTTAAAACGCATAAAACTGCCAAATAACTGTCTTTTGTGGTTCTGTTGAAAAGAAATCACCGAATACATGCGCAAATGACGGCGAGGCGAGCGCGCCGTCGGAGTGGAAGAACCTGGTGTTGCTTGGTGCTCCATGGTGGGGTTCCTCCACGTCAAGCATCTTCCTCCAATAAGCTCGGTTGGTGGCTTCTGCTGGAAGCCATTGGTGTCCACCCTGCAGCGGGCGTGAAGCAGGCGGCTCTTCCTCTGGCTGGCCGTGGCGGCGAAGAGCGGAAGAGATGTCGCTGGTCTTCCTCGACTTCTGCGTGGTGGAGGTTCGTGATCTTGATGCAGCCCCGAGCGACCCACACGGCGGCTAAGTTTGCCGTCACGATCTTTGGCCGGTATGGCGGCCCATCTTTAACCTCCGAGCAAGAGGCCCTTTTGACCCTGCACTGGAGCTCGACAGCTCGTCGTCGACAAGTGGTTTGTCCCCGGAGACTTCGAGCTGACCGACGGCAGCGGTTAATCGCTGAAGGAGAGCATCCAAGCACTTCCCTCTCTGATCTCGGTGTCCCAAGCACCTGGAGGCTGGAGGTCGCCCACGATAGGTGGCGGCGGTGTCCTAGTACTTGATTGCTTTTTAACTTTTAGTGTTAGGGTGTTTTTCGTAAAAGCAGAGGCCTTATCTTCCAATACTAGGTTCTTTTGTGCGAGTGTTGTAAAGGGTCTCTCTGCAAAAATGTACCCGCCACGTGGTTCGATATAATGCAGCTCCGGGTCTTCGTGACCCCACCCCTTGTTCAAAAAAATACATGCGCAAATTTGGGCGAACCATAAATCTCTTTTAGGTAAACTGAAAAATGTGCATCCAAAATCTCATGTTTCCAATATTGGTGTGGATTTTAGATGAACTAAAAAATCATACGACGGTTGGCAAGAAAGAAACTTCGACCCGGCCGTCATCGGACCGACGCCAGACTCATCGAAATCTGACAAAATTCCACCATCGTACCCAGATTTCGTTGTGGACCATGGCAGAGGTTGCCTCGCATGGGCCAGGATGCACCGGCGGCGGCTGGGACAACCAGAGACGCGCCATGGCCACAACAGCCGGGGGCAGAGGCCAGGACCGGAATA
Organism: Poa pratensis; assembly: GCA_947311845.1. Taxonomy (NCBI): domain Eukaryota; kingdom Viridiplantae; phylum Streptophyta; class Magnoliopsida; order Poales; family Poaceae; genus Poa; species Poa pratensis. The sequence goes on from CAMZMU010000084.1 coordinate 12,913,384, forward strand.
GGGGATGGGGACGTAGCCGTGAGGTTCTATATCACGCGCATCGTTGGAATCGTCCGAGTCCCGAAGAGAAAAAAGAGCAATAAAATAAACAGGCCCCTCTAGTACACTATGTAGTGATTTTGTTTATATTAGGTCTTTAAGGAGAGAGGCGTTTTGACTCTCGAGCTCATATGCTCCTGCTATATTAGACTAAATTAAAAAATAGTAAAATGTTTATAAAAATTGTGAAATTTTTTGGTGATGAACATATACATATTTTCTAAATACGTGCCAGGTTTCATAAAATTTCATGTATTCTGCTCTGTGTAAAAATAACAAAATCAGTGCTCTACAAAGTATGTTTTTGAAATTGCATTTCGACCATGGATTTATCTTTTTTGCACAGGGAATACCAAGTGCCATTTCACCATAAAACTTGGCACGTATGTTGAACATTGGCATGTCTTCACCTCCAATTTCTTTCAGAATTTTTTAAAATGTTTTACTATTTTTAAAATTTCGTTTAGTATAACAGGAGCATATGAGCTCGGGAGTCAAGGTAAATTTATGGTCATTAATTACCTAGTATGTCGGAGTCTATGGCGCACGGCACAAATGTTTTTCTTAAATGATGCAAAAGATTTATCATTTTCATTAATAAGCAGAAGATATTTGACTGGTTAATGAGCAGGAAACTGACCAAAATCGGAACAAACAACACCGCGAGGGCATACACAACCAATATGACTACCAACACAAATTGCACGCACACCACCGAAATCAAGGGACGCTGACAGGTTGCGCATCAGTGTCGTCGTCATCACTTTTTAGAGATTCCATCGACTCCGACCAACTAGGGAGAACTCGTCAAAGCAGCCTCGTGAAGATCACACCGACCTATGTCAAACAAATGACTCATCATGGAGCACACTGACAGCTCTGATTCTTCATACAGAGAGGTATGAGCAAAACCTGCGCCGCCGAAGATCTTCACGACCGGACCGCCCTTTCGTACGTCGCCCGCAACAGCTCCAACTTCACAGCAGGAGATGTCCAAAAGAAAGAGGAGTCTCGGAACAAGAGGCCGACTAAAAACGTTGTACAATATACTAAAAACTATTTGAAGGTCTAACTTTTAAAGAGAGATGCTCTTAGATTCACGTACGTCTATTTGTGGCAGGAATGACATTCAAATAGGGAATAGGTTTTTCCTTTTTTAGCAACCATGCTGAACAACTTATCTCGTCGGCGAAGCCGGGCGGTGCTAGTGCAGTAGTGTTAGAGCATATCTAGTGGAAGGTGTATATGGATGAGATATACATGACGTGAGACAAAATCGGTTAGCAACGGCTAGTGTAGTAGTGTATACCGGTACCATGGTGCAAAAGTTTACACCTCCATACACCTTGCTACGCCTCGTGTAAATGTAGACCACCCATTCATCTCGCGAGGGCAACAATTACTAGAGATAATATAGGAAAGATAATATAGGTGTTCTGAATATAAACCTTCCTCTGAAAAATTAAAAGGTGTATTTTTTTGACTAAATAAATTATTTTTTTTGAGAAAATTAATTAAGAGGTGTAAAAACTGGGCGTTGGGACTAGGAAGGGCTGTTTGCGCTTAACCCATTGGGCCACTGTGTTCGTGAATGTACGTGGTGGTTTGCTTGGTGGGCCTGGACTCCACGGCCCTCAGGCCTTGGTATCAAGATTCCCTGTCAAATGTACAGCCGCGACTCCTCGTTGATTCTCAATCTATACTACTATTAAAAGAGCAAACTTGATGGGATACATTAAATCTGTACCGTTCAATATCCGATCAAACAGCACAGATCATCCCAATGTTTGACAATTAAACAATGTCCAGTTTGTACCGTTTTGCCCTCTCACCAAATCACATAATACGACCAAATTGCCACCGTACCGTTTCGTTTCTTTTGTTTTCCTCTCCCCGCGACTTCCGGGTGCAAGGCGCCCGTGGAGGGCAGGTCGGACTGCGCGAGCACGGCCGTGGTGTTGACGGTGGAGAACCTGATGACCGCGGCCGCGCCGCCGGTGGCCACGGCGGCGTTGCGGAGGTTCTGCATGGCCGGGAGCAGCGCGGCGGTGAGGGCGGCGTCCCCGGACTCGAGCACGACGGAGGTTCTGCATGGCCGGGAGCACGTTGCCGGCGAGCCAGCCGGCGGCCGCGGCCGGGTCGGCGGCGAGCGCAGGGATCTCGCCGTTGGCCACGCCCACCACAAGGGAGATTCCGGTGCCCGCGAGCGCGGCCGGCGTATGGCGCGGCGACGAGCACCATGCCCGCGATGTCTACGACCACGTTGCCGCTCCGGCACGGCCCGCTAAACCTCACCCTAGAAGACGCTGATGGCGCAGAGGGCACATCACCAGCAGGCAGCAACACAACAGCCGTCGCGCTCTGAATCGATTTTTGGCTCTGATTGATTGTCGAGAGATGGAGCGGGGCGGCGGCAGTCCACAGCAGGAGCGGCGGCGCCGGAAGCTGTCGGGGTGGCGGCAGTCCGGGGCAGGACCGGCGGCGCCGGCCGGAAGCTGTCAGGGCGGCGGCAGTCCGGGGCAGGAGCGGCAGAACCGGAAGGGCGGCGGTGGTTGGGTCCGTTGGAATCGAGATTATAGGATCTCAGGCTCTCAGCCCATACAGGAGACGATTCCATCCAGCTGAATTCATACGCCTATCTCCAGGTCGCCGCAGCAGGCCACAAGTTCTGACGCGTAAGCAGTACTGAGGTTTCCTCTTCAAAAAGAAACATGATACTGCTTGTGTAGTGCTTGCACATGATTGATTGCTCGGATGTAAGACCGAAAGAATTTGTCTTTGTGCTATGAAGGTGGATCAGTGGATTTAGAAGAAAAAAATAGTCGTCCTTGTACTTGTAGTATGAATCATCTCTAAACCAGGTTAGAATTTTCTACTTGTTGCACAACAGAAGAATCTCACGATGTGTGTAATTGCTACAGAATTCATTCAATTATCTGAATTTTATATTTTATAATGGTTATATATTTATCTGAATTTTAGATAATCATTTGACCTGAACTTTACATGATCATAACGGTGGTTATAAAATATTATTAAATAACATGGGTTATAAAATTTTATTAAATTACAGGAGAGAATATAAATGTTCTAGATAACTTCTTGGTCTACAAGTGTAGCCTCGGCAACTGCCAATGTAAATCCCACGAGGGTGAGGACGTATTCCACGATAAGAACGATGAGGATGGCGACAACCTTCATGTTTGTTCACTGCTCGGTGCGTTTTCCCATCTACATGCAGACGATGATGGCTAAGAGAGTGTCACCGCTGAAGGTTGTGCGGACTATACGAGTGTGACATTAAGCATATGACATAATTTGTGCTGATAATTTGTCCAAGAAGCACGCCTTCATAATTTGCACCGAGAAACCAAGTAATCCATGTAGATCTTGGTATAGGCATTCTTACTTGTAAATCGCTACTTTAATCCAGAAAACGTGCGTTGCACGTACATGTCAACTAGTATATATAAAACGACTCCTCGCTGCGTCGCTGGTGTACCGAAATCCCCAATTACTCCAACCAAGGTGGAAGCCAATTTACGCAATGAGCTGATAGCTAGCAATGGTTGCATCATACTAGTATCAATTCACACGGAGTACAATGGATGATCCATGCTCATTCCGCTCCTCCGATTTCCACGACGATCTTGCCGGTGGCGTGCCCGTCGACGCTCTTAGCCCAGGCCTCATGCGCCCTGCCCAGCGGGTACCTCGAGTCCATCACCGTCCTCAGCTTCCCCTACCTCGCCAGGTCCACCAGCCACTCCATCTCCTCCCTCTTCGGCGTCAGCATCAGCGGCGCCAGCCTCTTCTTGGCGAACGTCACCTTCTGCAGCAGCGACGTGAGCGCGGCGCGGATCCCCGGCGTGACGTCTGCAAGCCCGCCGCCGCCGCTCTGCAGTCACCGATCGTGTCTGAGAACACTGAATTTTGGCTTATCGGTGGATCAAACACCGAATGGTAGCATGGGGCATTGCGTTGTCCTCACCGGGAAGCTGATGGAGATGACCTTGTCTCCTGGTTTGAAGCTAGTCACGCCGCTGCCCAGCTTCACGACCTCGCCAGCTAGATCGCCAACTGCATGTTCCGCCATGGCAAAGACGTGCGTTGCACGTGCACGGCTACTAGTTTAGGAAAAAAAAGAGTGCGATCGGTCTTATTATATTATCAGCCCATGTAAACGGATGCATCAGTCAGTTTTAGCCCCCACGTTCAAGTGGTTACGTCTAAATCTGCAACAGTTGCTTGAGTTTATCAGTCAGTCCAGAAAGAAGAGCATGCCATCTGTGACAGGGATCAGCGGGCGGGATCGAATCACTAGCCGGCGTCATGCGATTTCTGATGGACGATTGTTGCCGCAACCAAGTTTGTTGATCACGGAAGAACTGAATTTGGTATTAGCCATTTCTTGGTCTGAAGCTTATTTTATTTACCTGGCGTGTAGGGGAACTTGCCGGGGAGGAACGGCCGGAGCATGCCCTTCTGGATCTTCCAGTCGATGGGGTTGATGCTGGCCGCCTCCATCTTCAGCAGCACCTCGCCCTTCTTCGGGGAAGGGACCGGCCCCTCCACATGCTAACCACAGAGTTAGTTTCGTCAGTGAACACATCCAAGAAGAGCACATGTTCAGTTTAGTTCAGGTGCGAACAGAGGGATCGTTACCTTGAGGCCTTCGGCACCTCCGCCGTACATGTCGTACTGCACGGCTCTCATCGTCGTCGGAGTCGCCATGGCCGCGCCCTGTTGCGTGCGTGCTCGAGCTGCCGTGTGGGGGAGAGAGGGGGAAACAGGGGAAGAGTGACGGGTGGGTGGTGTGTAATGCGCTGATGCTGATAGATGTTGTTGGCACCTCGTGGACGGAACTTGGCCGTTCTCGCGGGGCGTGAACCATCAACGACCTGTCCAATGTCGTCGCCCGGGTGATGCTGCTGCGACGCCTCATGCTCTGTTTTCTCTGATATAGCCGCTTGTTCGAGTGCATAAGACTAGCCATAGTACGAGTAACATAAGTAGTAACATAGATATGGCATGCAATTAATGAAGAGAGATACAAATAAAGTAACATAGATAGTTACTGTAAAATATTCCCGGTTTTTTTGAAAAAATATAGAAAATTGAAAACTTGTCAAAAAAATTCCGAAAAAAATCATGCACGTACCTGAGCATGTCACGCACCATCGTGTCAAATTTGGCGACGAAACGACATCGCGGCCGCCCTGTGCAAAAATGACAAATCACATATCTGAAAATTCAAAATTTTGGATGCTATTTTCTGTCAGAATTTTGTCATTTTTGCACAGGGCGGCCGCGATGTCGTTTCGTCGCCAAATTTGACACGATGGTGCGTGACATGCTCAGGTACGTGCATGATTTTTTTCGAAATATTTTGACAAGTTTTCCATTTTCTATATTTTTTGAAAAAACCGGGAGCACATGCTCCCGGGTGCACTTTGGAGTTTCCGCCGTAACATAACGCTTCTCAATGCAAAATAAGTTTACAAAGTAATAAATGATTAGCTATATGTTACCACAAATATGATACTCCCCACTATAGAGCTAGTAACATCAGAAATACGTTTTGGATCCCGGGCACCAGTGCTCCTGGTGCCCAATTTTTTTTTTAACTTTATTCTTTTGCCAAAAAATCACAAAAAAAAATCACACAGGTAGTAGTCTACATGTGTGCTTAACTCATAAATTTGCAAAAAATAATTCGAAATAATTTGACCTGCGCAAAAATAAGAAATCTGGGCATGTTTGCACGTTTTTGAATTTGCTTTGTTGACTGCTGATATTTGTTATTTTCACACAGCCTGCAAATATTAACATTTTTTTTTGTGATTTTTTCTATGGTAATGAACATTCAAATCTACATGCTTGATTTTTTTCAGAATTTTATGTGTAACAACAATTTTTTGAAAAAAAAATTGGGGCACCAGGAGCACTGGTGCCCGGGAGCCAAAACTCCGCTTCCTAGTAACATAGAGTAGTGCATGTTACTACTATATGATACTCCCCACTATGAGCAGTCTAATTGAACTTGTCAAATGTCAAAACATATGTTTGGTTCCATTAATTACTTGCTTTGAAAAATGTGCTTGTAAATCCATTGAATGTGGGAGATTGAATGTGGGAGATACGACTGCCTTAAAATAAAATAAAAACAAATCCATTGAATGTGGTGCTTGTGAAAATCTTCTGCCTTGTTTAGAAGAAAAATAGGTGGTCCTTGTATTGTTTTACAAATGGATGCAGTTCTAGCTTCTTCGGCATGTAGTGTTTAGACTCTGATCAACGAGAACACAATTACAAATTGAGTAAATTCTTAAAATGCCATCAACGATTATCATGCTCCAGAAATGCAATTAAAATAGTTGTCGTTCGCAGAATGCCATTAAACGAGTAACATTGTTCCGAAAATGTCACTTCCGTCAATTGACCGCTTGTTAACCGTTACTAGGGGACTAAGCGCGGGATCCGCCGCGCCCGTGGGCTAACGTTTCGAATTATTAAATTATAAAATTGTTGAAATTTAAAAATTATTTAGGTTGAGAAGTTGTTCGAATTTTTGAAATGGTCAAATTGGGAAGGTATTCACATTTGAATTGTTTTCACGTTTATTAAATGCTTTAATTTTATGGCCGTGATCTATCGTCGAAATGTTTCTCAGATTTAAATTTAGTGAGAGTCGACAAAAAGTTTGTATTTGGGAATCGTTCGAATATCGAAAATTAATAAAGTTGGGAATTTTTTCATATCTGAATCATGTTTACATTTTCGTTAGTGCTCACATTTGGAAGGCATTCGATTTTTTTTGCGTTTATTACATGCTCAAATTGGGAATGCATTTAACATATTGGAATAATTTGGAATTTGATCATATGCCGTGAATAGGGAACATTTATTTCTGTGATCATGCTGATATACTTGTCATATTTTTAACTAATTTTGTTCAGCTCTAGATGGATAGCCAAATTAAATGGGTTGTAAAACATACCCATGTTTTAAATTTAGGGTTTATTAGTGTTTGACTAATGGCATCAATGTAAATATTTCAATCATGTATGATTATGGCATTAGAAGAAAGATTTATTTTTTTGTGAAATTTTTTCGCGTTTATTGAATGCTTTAATTTTATGGCTGTGATCTATCGTCCAAATGTTTCTCAGATTTAAATTTAGTGAGAGTCGACAAAAAGTTTGTATTTGGGTATCGTTCGAATATCGAAAATTAGTAAAGTTAGGAATTTTTTATGGCCGTGATCTATCGTCCAAATGTTTCTCAGATTTAAATTTAGTGAGAGTCGACAGAAAGTTTGTATTTGGAAATCGTTCAAATATCGAAAATTAGTAAAGTTGGGTTTTTTTCATATCTGAATCATGTTTACATTTTCGTTAGTGCTCACATTTGGAAGGCATTCGATTTTTTTGCGTTTATTACATGCTCAAATTTGGAATGCATTTAACACATTGGAATAATTTGAAATTTGATCATATGCCGTAAATAGGGAACGTTTATTTTTGTGGTCATGCTGATATACTTGTCATATTTTTAACTAATTTTGTTCAGCCCTAGATGCATAGCCAAATTAAATGGGTTGTAAAACATACCCATGTTTTTAATTTAGGTTTTATTAGTGTTTGACTAATGGCATCAATGTAAATATTTCAATCATGTATGATTATGGCATTAGAAGAAAGATCTCTTTTTTGTGAAATTTTTTATATATTATGTTTATTTTTCTGATTTTAAATAAATAAGTTATGAATTATTTAAGTTTAACCAAAAATTAAATTTAGGGTTTATTAGTGTTTGACTAATGGCATCAATGTAAATATTTCAATCATGTATGATTATGGCATTAAAAGAAAGATCTCATTTTTGTGAATTTTTTGATATATTATGTTTATTTTTCTGATTTTAAATAAATAAATTATGAATTATTTAAGTTTAATCAAATAGGGGCTATTTTTCCAAAAAAAAAATGGAAAAATCTGACAGGGTGATCTCTTTTCTGTGAAATTTTTGATATATTATGTTTATTTTTCTGATTTTAAATAAATAAGTTATGAATTATTCAAGTTTAATCAAATATTAAATTTAGGGTTTATTAGTGTTTGACTAATGGCATTAATGTAAATATTTCAATCATGTATGATTATGGCATTAAAAGAAAGATCTCGTTTTTGTGAATTTTTTGATATATTATGTTTATTTTTCTGATTTTAAATAAATAAATTATGAATTATTTAAGTTTAATCAAATAGGGGCTATTTTTCCAAAAAAAAAAATGGAAAAATCTGACAGGGTGGGCCCACTGTGACGTCATGCTGACGTCACAGTGGCCAACCCTGGACGCATCGCCCGCGGCGGCGCCGAGGTCGCCGGCGACGCGCCGCCGCGTTCTGGGTCGCGCGCCTGGGCGCTGATGTCTACGTGTGCTTCTATTCTTGTAGACAGTGTTGGGCCTCCAAGAGCAGAGGTTTGTAGAACAGCAGCAAGTTTCCCTTAAGTGAATCACCCAAGGTTTATCGAACTCAGGGAGGTAGAGGTCAAAGATATCCCTCTCAAGCAACCCTGCAATTAAGATACAAGAAGTCTCTTGTGTCCCCAACACACCCAATACACTTGTCAGATGTATAGGTGCACTAGTTCGGCGAAGAGATAGTGAAATACAAGTAATATGGATGATTATAAGTAGTAACTGCAATCTGAAATAAAGATGGCAGCAAGCAAACATGTAGCAGAACTTGTTGTAAACGGTGTTTCAATGCTTAGAAACAAGGCCTAGGGATCATACTTTCACTAGTGGACACTCTCAACAATGATCTCATAACTGAATAAGTAAAAGCTACTCTTAAACACTCTCTTGTTGGATAACAAACACCATTCATTGTGTAGGGCTACAAAAGCACACCTCAAGCCGGAGTAAACAAGCGCCACAACGTCATAAAGGAGTCACACACGGTGCACACACTGTCACCTTTACACCGTGGAGAGTACCGGAGTTCATATTAAAGTAACCTATAGAGTGCATAATAGATAAAGAGTAACATCTACATATTCAACTAGATTAGCACAACTGAACACAAGTAAATACTACTCGGGATTATTCTCCTTCTTGATGAAGCAAGAGTACTATGCGTAGGGCTGCAAAAGCACACCTCAAAGTCTGAGTAAACAAACACCACAATTCCCAAGAATAAGCCATGATAAATGTCTAAATTATTCATAGAGTCACACAAGTACCCACACTGTCACCTTGATACCGTGTTGTCACAATGACTCCAGAAACTAGACAAAATCACTTGAGTAGCATAAACATTATTAATGTATTCAGCGATACTAGCAATACACATGATCACATAAAGATCACACCATGGGAGAGAGAGATGAACCACATAGCTACCGGTAGAGCCCTCAGCCTCGGGGGAGAACTACTCCCTCCTCATCATGGGAGTCAGCAGCGGCGATGAAGATGGCGGTGGAGTCGATGGAGATGACTCCGGGGGCAATTCCCCGTCCCGGCGCGTGCCGGAACAGAGATTCTGTCCCCCGAAACTTGTCGTCGATGGCGGCGGCGCTGCGGAACTCTTCGGAATATGACTTGGTTTTTAGGGTTTTCGCCTCGGGGGAATAAATAGGCGAAGGGGCAACGTCGGTGGAGCCCGAGGGGCCCCCACCAGCTGGCGCGGCAGGGGGGCCGCGCCGCCAGGTGGTTTGGCCACCTCGTGGCTCCCTTCGTCTCTCCTTCGGACTCCGTGTACGTGTTGGAAAAATAGGGACTTGGCCTTTTGTTTCGTGCAATTCCGAGAATATTCGCAGAAGTACTTTTCTGGAACCAAAAACAGCAGAAAACAGGGAACTGGCACTTGGCATCTTGTTAATAGGTTAGTCCCAGAAAATGCATAAAAGTGATATGAAGTGTATATAAAACATGTAGCAATGGTATAATATAAGCATGGAACATCAGAAATTATGGATACGTTGGAGACGTATCAAGCATCCCCAAGCTTAGTTCTACTCGTCCTCGAGTAGGTAAAACGATAACAACAAATAATTTCTGAGGAGACATGCTTTCACACAATCTTGATCATAATATTGCAAGGCTCATGTCATGAATGAAGTGACTCAAAGCAATGGTCTATAGTTTGCTAACAATAGATAAAGAGTAAACAATGAATCATATAAGCAAAAACTTTTCATGAATAGTACTTTCAAGACAAGCATCAAAAAGTTTTGCATAAGAGGTAACTCATAAAGCAATAGATTCAAAGTAAAAGGCATTGAAGCAACACAAAGGATGATTAAGTTTCAGCATTGCTTTCAACTTGTAACATGTATATCTCATGGATAGTTGTCAACATAAAGCAATATAACAAGTGCAATAAGTAAACATGTAAGAATCAATGCACACAAAGTTGACACTAGTGTTTGCTTCTAAGATAGAAAGGAGTAGGTAAACTGACTCAACATAAAGTAAAAGATAGGCCCTTCGCAGAGGGAAGCAGGGATTAAATCATGTGCTAGAGCTTTTTAAGTTTTCGAAAGCATATAGAGAGCACAAAATAAGTATTTGAGAGGTGTTTGTTGTTGTCAACGAATGGTAGTGGGCACTCTAACCCCCTTGTCAACCAGACTTTCAAGAGCGGCTCCCATGAAGGACGTTATCTCTACCAGCAAGGTAGATCATCCCTCTTCTCTTTTGTTTACACATGTATTTTAGTTTCTTTATAGTTGACACTCCTCCCAACCTTTGCTTACACAAGCCATGGCTAACCGAATCCTCGGGTGCCTTCCAACATTCACATACCATGGAGGAGTGTCTATTTGCAATTAAGTTGCTTACTGATAAATCAGGGCAAAACATGTGAAGAGAATTATTAATGAAAGTTGTAATTAATTGGGGCTGGGCACCCCGTTGCCAGCTCTTTTTGCAAATTATTGGATAAGCGGATGTATATGCCACTAGTCCATTGGTGAAAGTCTGTCAGAAGTAAATGACAAGATTGAAAGATAAAACACCACATACTTCCTCATGAGCTATAAAACATTGACACAAATAAGGAGTAATAAAGTTTTGAATAGTTTAAAGGTAGCACATGAAGTATTTACTTGGAATGGCAGGAAATACCACATAGTAGGTAGGTATGGTGGACACAAATGGCATGGGTTTTGGCTCAAGGTTTGGATGCACGAGAAGCATTCCCTCTCAGTACAGAGTTTAGGCTAGCAAGGTTGTTTGAAGCAAACACAAGTATAAACCGGTACAGCAAGAATCACATAAAAACATATTGCAAGTATTATAAGACTCTACACTGTCTTCCTTGTTGCTCAAACATTTTACCAGAAAATATCTAGACCTTAGAGAAACAAATATGCATCCCAAGTCTCAACAAGCTCTACGGTAGTTCTCCACTACTAGGCTTTAACTACATGATGCAAGAGCTTAAACATGATCTACTTGAGAGCTCAAAACAATTGCAAAGTGTCAAATCGAAACAAGACAATGATCTACAAGAATGCATATGTCTTTTCCAATACCAACTACCATGTAGCATTTTCTTTCTTCCAAACAAACACCAATCAATTTATTTAAACATAAACTCTCCAAATGATAATATAATGCAGCAAGAGAGTATTTATAAACAAGTGCTAACAGCTCGAAGAGATGCATGAAAAACAGGAGCTAAAAGCACTGCAGTAGCTAGTTAAGAATACTCAACAAATATAAGTGAAGAACATGAGTATTCACATGAAAAAGCGGAGCGTGTCTCTCTCCCACACAAGGATTGCTAGGATCCGAATTTATTCAAACAAAAACAAAAATAAAAGCACACAGACGCTCCAAGTAAAGCGCATAAGATGTGAAAGAATTAAAATATAGTTTCACTAGAGATGACCTGATAAGTTGTTGATGAAGAAGGGGATGCCTTGGGCATCCCCAAGCTTAGACGCTTGAGTCTTCTTGAATATGGGGATGAACCACGGGGGCATCCCCAAGCTTAGGCTTTTCACTCTTCTTGATCACATAATATCACCTTCTCTCTTGATCCTTGAAAACTTCCTTCACACCAAACTCGAAATAGTTCTCATTAGAGGGTTAGTGCATAATCAAAAATTCTCATATTCTGTATGAACAATCATTAAAGCTTCTGGACATTAGCTACAGCCACCAATGCTTTGTGGAGCAAAGAAATCCACTCAAACATCGTAAAAGAGCGAATGCAAAACAAAAGGCAGAATCTGTCAAAAACAGAACAGTCTGGAAGACGAATTTTTTCGAGGCACTTAAGTTGCTCAGATGGAACTGGTCCAATTTAATGAAAGTTGCGTACATATCTGAGGAAGATGCGTGATTTTTTACAGAATTTTTCGAATTTTCTCAGGAGAAAAGCTCAAATTCGTGACAGCTAAAAATCTGTTCTGCGCAGAAATCCAAATCTTGCATCAACTTTCAATAAAAGACTTTACTTGGCACAACAATGCAATAAAATAAAGATACAAAGGAGTTGCTACAGAAGTAACAACACCTTGACTCAAACAAAAGAAAAGCAAAAATAACAGAAAATAAAAACAATGGGTTGTCTCCCATAAGCGCTTTTCTTTAAAGCCTTTTAGCTAGGCATAGTGATTTTTATGATGCCACATAAAGATGAGAGTTGAAACATAAAAGAGAGCATCAAGAAGCATATATAAAACATGTTTAAATCTAACACTCTTTCTATGCATAGGAGTCTTGTAAGAAAACAAGTCAATGAAGAACAAAGTGACTAGCATAGAAAGCAAAACAAGTGTAACTTCAAAAATTTCAACATAAAGAGAGAGACTTAATATTATTGTGATATATGAAATCGTGTCTCCCTCTCTCATAAGGACCAGTAGGTCTTAAAGTACCCAGCAAATAAAAGCAAATCAAGAGAAAGCTCAAAACATTCATCATAAAGAGAAGAAATTTAGTAACATGAAGATTTCTATAACCATACTTTCCTCTCTCAAAATAATTTTCAGCGGCATCATGAATAAACTCAACAATATAGCTATCACATAGAGCATTCTTATCATGATCCACATGCATAAAGTATCATTACTCTCCACATAAGCATGAACATTATCATTAGTAATAGTGAGAGTAAAAGTATCACATCCATCATTGTAATCATCATAAAATTGGAGGCATAGAATAATCAAATGAATTTTATCCTCAATAGTAGATGGACTGAAATATCATATTCATCATTGTAAACATCATATATAGGAGGCATATCATAATCAACATAAACTATATCCTCAATAGTAGGTGGACTGAAAATATCACAATGATTATAATCATCATATATTGGAGGCAAAGTATCATCAAAGCAAATTTCCTCCTTAAAGCTTGGGGGACTAAAAATATCATATTCATCACAACTAGCTTCCCCAAGCTTAGACTTTTCCATAGCATTGCAATAATGGTGTTCAAAGAATTTATAGTAATACCATTGCTACCATCATGCAAACAAGCCTCCATAGGTTTTTTAATTTTCTCTTCAAAAGCATCATGTCCTAATTCAATATAAAGTTCATAAAGATCTCTAATTTTTTTGTTGTTTTCCATTAAGCCTAACTAGTGAAAATAAAAACAAGAAACAAAAAGATATAATTGCAGAATCTAAAGGAAATAACTTCGAGCACTCACACACTAGCAACATACTAGAAAATAGCTTAGTAGCCAGAGGATGTGAATACCTTTTACCTTACCTCCCCGGCAACGGCGCCAGAAAATAGCTTGATGTCTACGTGTGCTTCTATTCTTGTAGACAGTGTTGGGCCTCCAAGAGCAGAGGTTTGTAGAACAGCAGCAAGTTTCCCTTAAGTGAATCACCCAAGGTTTATCGAACTCAGGGAGGTAGAGGTCAAAGATATCCCTCTCAAGCAACCCTGCAATTAAGATACAAGAAGTCTCTTGTGTCCCCAACACACCCAATACACTTGTCAGATGTATAGGTGCACTAGTTCGGCGAAGAGATAGTGAAATACAAGTAATATGGATGATTATAAGTAGTAACTGCAATCTGAAATAAAGATGGCAGCAAGCAAACATGTAGCAGAACTTGTTGTAAACGGTGTTTCAATGCTTAGAAACAAGGCCTAGGGATCATACTTTCACTAGTGGACACTCTCAACAATGATCTCATAACTGAATAAGTAAAAGCTACTCTTAAACACTCTCTTGTTGGATAACAAACACCATTCATTGTGTAGGGCTACAAAAGCACACCTCAAGCCGGAGTAAACAAGCGCCACAACGTCATAAAGGAGTCACACACGGTGCACACACTGTCACCTTTACACCGTGGAGAGTACCGGAGTTCATATTAAAGTAACCTATAGAGTGCATAATAGATAAAGAGTAACATCTACATATTCAACTAGATTAGCACAACTGAACACAAGTAAATACTACTCGGGATTATTCTCCTTCTTGATGAAGCAAGAGTACTATGCGTAGGGCTGCAAAAGCACACCTCAAAGTCTGAGTAAACAAACACCACAATTCCCAAGAATAAGCCATGATAAATGTCTAAATTATTCATAGAGTCACACAAGTACCCACACTGTCACCTTGATACCGTGTTGTCACAATGACTCCAGAAACTAGACAAAATCACTTGAGTAGCATAAACATTATTAATGTATTCAGCGATACTAGCAATACACATGATCACATAAAGATCACACCATGGAGAGAGAGATGAACCACATAGCTACCGGTAGAGCCCTCAGCCTCGGGGGAGAACTACTCCCTCCTCATCATGGGAGTCAGCAGCGGCGATGAAGATGGCGGTGGAGTCGATGGAGATGACTCCGGGGGCAATTCCCCGTCCCGGCAGCGTGCCGGAACAGAGACTTCTGTCCCCCGAAACTTGTCGTCGATGGCGGCGGCGCTGCGGAACTCTTCGGAATATGACTTGGTTTTTTAGGGTTTACGCCTCGGGGGGAATAAATAGGCGAAGGGGCAACGTCGGTGGAGCCCGAGGTGGGCCTCCTCACCAGCTGGGCGGCAGAAGGGGGCCGCGCCGCCAGGTGGTTTGGCCACCTCGTGGCTCCCCTTCGTCTCTCCTTCGGACTCCGTGTACGTGTTGGAAAAATAGGGACTTGGCCTTTTGTTTCGTGCAATTCCGAGAATATTCGCAGAAGTACTTTTCTGGAATCAAAAACAGCAGAAAACAGGGAACTGGCACTTCGGCATCTTGTTAATAGGTTAGTCCCAGAAAATGCATAAAAGTGATATGAAGTGTATATAAAACATGTAGCAAATGGTATAATATAAGCATGGAACATCAGAAATTATGGATACGTTGGAGACGTATCAGGCGCGTCGGACGCGCCTCGTCGCGGGGAGGCGGGAGGTGGCGGCGCCGTGCCCTTTTGGTCGCCGGAGCGGCCAGGGCGGCGCGCGGACGCGGCGGAGCACCGCGCGGACGGCGGCGCCGATTCTGGCGGCGGTGAGACGTCTCGGAAGCCGGCGCTCGGCGAGGCAGTAGATACGCCGACGGCGGAGCTCACCGTGGTCGGGGATCCGGCGGGGGAGGTGCGTAGGGGCGGCGGCGCGCGGCGGCGGCCGCTGCGACGACGGCGCCGCGCGGGAGAGAGAGGGAGCCCGCGGACGTTTTTGCCAAAAAGTCCTCGACCTTTGAGGAAATTACATTTAGGTCCCGCCGCAGCGGGAAAACGCGAAACGCGCGCGAATTTCCGAAAGCGGGAGGGCGTTTGCGCAAATAAGCACGGTGACTGGGTGGGCGACCGGCTGCGGGCAGAGCGACCGGCGGGTGACCGGGCCACGCGTCGCGCTGTGATTGGAAGATATTCGGGATGAATAGTACTCCGCGCGATTGGGGCGACGTGGGCGCATCTCGGCCGTCGATTTCGCGGATCGGACGGCTGTGGCTTGCCCGCGACGTGGAGGGCTGAGAGGCAGCGGTTTCTTCCCCCTTTTATATATAGTAGAATGGGTCTCCTGGAAAGACAATATACTCTTGCTTTTTTCAAGATTTTGAACACGTCATACTCAAAAAAAAATGACGAGTGCCGACGGAAGGCATCTGTGCTCCACCCCGGCCCGTAGGGCCGACCCCACATCTCCATCCACCTTTCCCCAGAACACCGCTACCCAGTGATGGCGCCGAAGCCAGGGAAGAGACGATCGTTGAGGTCACCAACAGTGGCAAGGCGGCCCGACAAAGAAGAACGGGCTAAAACCATGTCGAGGTGCCCAACGGTCAAGGAAACCAACGAGATCAATCTCGACGAGGCGGCCCTAGCCAAAGCGGCGGCGGTAAAAGGGAAGCAGATCTAGGTTCTCACCTTCGCAATGCCTGGGACAAGCACAGCTCCCATGGGTCATGTCACCACGGTAGACAACCCGCAAATATTAACTACTCTCTCCGTTCATAAAAGTATGTCACAACTTTATCAAAAAATGCATGTATCTACACATGCATTTTTTGACAAAGTTGATACATCCTTTTATGTACGGAGGAATACCATTGATTATCTTGAGGCTCTTCGACAGCTGAAGCACAACATCTCAGAACTTGGTTAGTGACCCGATGACGTTTCTTCTAATTGAATGCTGGTTCTCGGTGCAAAAGTTAGGGACTTGTGTATAATTTCTTTTCTTTCAAGGGCCTCTCCGTAAGTTGGACCACTGATCAATGCAACTCTAGAAGGAAGGATCCTTCACTTGTTCAAAAAAAAAAATCTACTTTCCTTTGGTAAATCGTTTCCCGTTGGTGTAGCATTATTAGTTCCGGGGCTCGCGCAGCGGGAAGCACAACCGTGCCGCTGCTGCAAAATAGGGACGGCCGCATTGGACACCAACAGTGGCAAAAGTGGAAGCATATTGTGGAAATGAAAACCCTTCGTACCGGAGTCCGCGCAAATGAAAAGCGGAAGCTCAAAGGCTCAAACTATAAAACAAAAGAAGGACGACGGTGCCAGAGCGCGGGCAGCGGGAAGAGAAAATGGAGTATTGAGATGGCCACATGGACCGTTCCGGGAGATGTTTACGCGGAGGGTAAAAGTAGGGACGGAGAAAACCGTGATGCTCGATTGTGGTGGGAAAAGTCGCATCCGAAGATGCCTCCCGCAAAACAACTACGGTGTGGCGAAATACTAAGCGGGCACGGGCCATCATTTCATCAAGCGCTTCGTCGTCATGGCCTCGCCCTCCCTCCCTCAGTCCACCTTCCCCTCTATATATTGGCCATTCATGGCGCTACTGAGATACACAGCAGCGAAGAAGATTAGTAGTAGCTCAACACCACTGACTCACAGTACAGAGGAGGCATTAGGCAATGGCGGAAGAGGAGGTGAACTCCTGCCGCACCGGCACGCCAATGTCGCCAAGCGGCCGACAGGTAAGTCGCTGGAGAGTTGTAAGATCTAAGGTTTAGCGCTGTGACATAGTACTGCCGTGCGAATTTCTTAGATCATGTTTAGCAGCCGTTGTAAGCTGTTCTATCCACCAGCGTTTTTCTCAGATCTAAGCCTGCCGTGCGATTTTTCTTTCTACTCATGGGAATCAGGAACGACCAAACTAACCGCTTCTTCTCATCTCTCCCACACAGCAGGCAGCAGAGCAGTCCGATTCCCAAGCGAGGTTTCTGCGTGCGATGGCAGACGTGAACAGGGCCTACGCCATTCTCGACAAATGCGCACGCATCGACATCGACTGCGCACGCATGGACATGAAAACCCAGAGGATTAACAACCTCGCAGCAGCATTGCTGCAATGGGGGACTCGGATGGGCGTCGCCTCAGCACAAGCTGCTGCCGAGTTCGAGGCAAATCGGGGAGGTAACAACGAAACTCACGATGACTTTCAGAACCACCAGATTCTATCCCCTTTTGCTGATCCTGTATGATGTCTGCAAAAAAATACAGACACACTCGCTGTCGGCCCATTCAACACTACTACAATGGAGCCAAGCAGCAGACCGGTAATTTGCATATGTTTTTGGGTTTACACCGCTCTATGCTGTTCTTGTTCACCAGCATTTATCTCACATCTAAACCTGTCGCGCGATTTTTATTTCTACTCATGCTAACAGTTCAGAATCGACCGAAGCATGGGTGGTTCTAATAGCTTCTTCTTGTCTCTCACCAACAGCAGGCAGCACATCAGCCCGATTCCCAAGCGATAGCAGCGATGACTGACTGCGCGGCCGCACAACCACACTGCGCACAACTGAATAGCGCCTGCGCAAGAATGGCCGACGCCTACGCATGCATGGACAACGCCTACGCACGTATCGACATGGCGACTCAGAGGATGATCAACCTCGTAACCATGCTGCAGAGGGAGATGGGCGTCGCACCGGCACAAGCTGCCCAGTTCCAGACAGATCAGGGAGGTAATAACATACTCGATCACGATAACTTTCAGGACCTGCAAAGTTAGTCCCCTTTTGTTGAGTCAAATAACTGATACTGTATGATGTCTACAAAAAATTGCAGGCCTACAAACTGGTGGCCGATTCGGCATCAGCGCGCATCCCACGCAAGAGGATCAGGGGGAACAGGAAGAAGAAAGGGAAGATGGCCATGAGCCCATGACTGATGGCGCAAGCCGTGTTGGAAGGATCCATGACGGAAGCCGTGTCCGGGCCATTCCAGCAGCCGGCGACTCGCTTGAATCGAGCTAATGGACGAAGCCAGATCAATAATGCATCATTTTAGCTGTTGGATTTCTAGAACATTTCTACATCTTCATTTGTTGGGTTGTATTAATCGAATTCGGTGTTTTCATCACTACATCAAGCATATTTTTTGGTTCAGTCTCCATAAGCATACCCATATGGATATGGTGGCGACCTGGAGTGCGGCGTCTGATGGATTGATTCTACAGGACTCTGTTCAACCTCTGAAAATCTGTTTCTCCTGATAACTGCATGCATGCGACTTTCTTTGGGTTACTGCCCTGTGTTGTAATGTCCTCTATGGTCTGTTGCTTTTTGTAGTAGAGGCTTAAATGAGGAAAAGGGGATGATTTTCTTTGTTGTTCTTTTCCTTTGATAACAGAAGCCTTCTCATCCGGCCGCCCACGGGAGAGGAGAGACATTTGACTCTTTTTGTATCTTTTGTGCTTGCGTGAATCTTGATACTACTCAAATCTAAAAAAAATCTCTATGTTTACTTACAAATAACTATATTCAGCCGCACTAGAAATCTGCAAAATCACACAATCTGACAATACTGCAATCTACTTAAGTTACAGCGGACGTCGTGGTACATCAGTATCACTCTGCATCATTTGTCATCTCCACGATGATCTTGCCGGTGGCGTGGCCGCTCATGCTCTTGGCCCAGCCCTCGTGCGCCCTGCTCAGCGGGTACCGCGAGTCCACCACCGCCCGGATCTTCCCCTGCGCCACCAAGCCCAGCAGCGCCTCCATGTCATCCTTCTTCGTCGTCACGATCAGCGGCACCAGCCGCTTCTTCGAGAAGCACAGCCACTGCAGCACCGCGACGGCGACGGACGCGACGCGCGGGGTGAGGTCCACCACCACGCCGCCGGCGTCCGCCAGCGCCGGCTTGAACGCCGACCACGGGAACCCCTCCGCGCAGTGCACCACCGCGTCGTGCTTCCGCCCGGAGGAGCCACGCAGCGCGGCGCCCTCCGGCGTGCCGTAGTCCAGCGCCTCGTCGGCGCCCAGGCCACGGACGAGGTCCAGGTTGCGCGCGCCGCAGGTGGCCGTGACGTGGTGGTGCCCCACCAGGCTCGCCAGCTGCACGGCGAAGCTCCCGACGCCGCCCGAGGCCGCGGTGACCAGCACGTTCTTGGCGGGGCCGTCGCCGGCGTCGAGGCCCACCCCGGCCTTCCTGAGCGCGACGAGCGCCGTCGCCGCCGCGATGGGAATGCACGCGCCTTCCACGGCCGACACCTCCGGCGGCCTCAGCGCCGCGCTCGACGCCGACACCGCCACGTACTCTGCCAGGCCGCCGCTACCCTGACAACAAACAAACGTCAGGACTGATGAGGAAATTACCAAACATGAGCAACGATCGAGCTGCGTTCTTACTTACCGGGAAGTTCACGGCGACGACCTTGTCGCCAATCCTGAAGCCGCAGGCCCCGGCGCCCAGCTCCACGACCTCGCCGGCGAGCTCGCAGACGGGGATGCAGGGGAACTTGCTGGGCAGGACGGGCCGCCCGTTGCCCTTCTGGAACTTCCAGTCCAGCGGGTTGATGCTGGCGGCCTCCACCTTGACCAGCAGCTCGCCCTTCTTGGGCGACGGGACCGGCACCTCCACGTGCTTGAGGCCTTCGGCTCCTCCGCCGTACTTGTCGTACTGCACGGCCCGCATCGTCCTCGAAGAAGAAGAAGGCATGGCCGTGAACTTGTTCACCGCTCGCCGGAAGAGAGTTCGTGCTGCTGCCGCCTACAGATTACTATCTTTGAAAATGTCCAGGTCCCGTGATGATCGTTAGAAGTGTGCGGGCCGGCGGGGCTACTTATACATTGCGCCGATCGATCGAACCGGAAGCCGTGCATGCGCATACGAAGCTTGGTCTGTTTGACACGGCGACCGCGCTCGATCAGCGCTGCGACGGCGCGGGTAGCGAAGAGAGCGTACGTGGCCAGGCTGCGCGCCGCACGCCGGTCGCCGGTGCCGTGGGCCGTGGTCGCGCGCCGCGGCCTTTTCCCTCCCTTGCGCCAGGCGGCGGCGACAAGTCTAGGTGATCGGACGGCGCATCCCGACCGATCAGCATATGAACTGAAGAAAACTCACCCAGATCGACCACTGCGCATTCGCACCTGCTGAAATCGACTGAAGCTGACCTTTCCTCCGTGGCTTTGGCAAGTCATCTCCGTCGCTACGAACGTCAAATACCTACGGTGTCCCTGTGGGCTGTGGCCGCTCCTTCCGTTGACCCCCTGATCCCTGCACCAGCGGCTTTGGGCCATCTGCGTCGTATATTGAGGGCCCAATAGGCAGCAACTGCCCCCAACGTCGTTTGATTCTTTAAAAAAAAACTATCTGCATCATTCGATTGAAAATAGAGACATTGGATATTATGAATAGTAGTTATAAGATATTATGAAAATATAAATACTAATTTTCAAATTATTATTAGGAGAGACTAGGCAATTGTATTTCAACAACCCCCTTCTAGACGCATGCCTATGCTGACGGGGATAAGACGTGGATCTTTATTGGAGGCCCCAAATATTTATTTTAATACTGCGTTTGCTGGGATTTGAACCCGAAACTTTTTGGTTCTGATACCATATTGCATCGCATGCTCTAGTCAGTTGGTTTAAAAGACAAATTAGTTAGGAGAGATTAGGCAATTGTATTTCAACAATTATCACTCGACATGAGAATCGGTCGATTTTGATGTCGAGACTCCTAACTGTGTGGAGAATCAGGGTGCGTTTCGATTGTGCCTGTCTATTATGGACGTTCTGCAGTGGACTTTTTTGTTTTGTTTAGCATGCAAATTTGACCGGTGCACATGGGCCTTCACATTGAGTTGGCATTTTGCTTGTTTTTTCTTGTACAACGGAATCGCAGTATCCAGCCCTCAGAAGAAAAAGGCAGAATCGTGATATCCTTGCTTCATCAAATGGGTAGCGCCAACTCCTTCGCTCGTCTTAACGTTGTTCAATCTATATTCTAGGTTTCCATTCTTAATTTTCTTATTTTTCTCGTTTATTATTTTTTATTCCGTGTTTTCTTTTTTATGGATTCATTCATTTCCTATTTGGTTCCCTTGACGAGCAAATGGGAATTAGAGCTCACTTAAATCCTTGACCGTTGGATTAAATCGTATTTCATGTTGACCGGATATTAACACATGGGTTGCAACTGAGTTTTTCAAGTTGCCCATTGGTTACACCTGAGATTTTCCAAGTTGCATATGGATTGCAACAGAGTCTTTTTTTGTTGAACATGCGTTTAAGGCCTGAAACTAGAATTTGGAGCTACATTTGGGTTGCGACCGAGATTTTTTTAGTGTCTATGGTTTGCACCTTAGAGAAAAATGCTAAGCATGCTGGATTTTGCATCATGAATTGTACTGGTTTGGGAATTCTGGTGATTGCAACTTAGTTTTTTCTAGTTGCACTTGTGATGGAAGTAGTTTTTTCCCAGTTGCAAATAGTTTCCAGCTGCTATTTTTCTAGTTAAACGTGGATTGCAACAAATAGATCCAGTTACACATCTGAACTGTAAAATAGCCATACCGTTGGACTGTGCCATCATTTGTGCTGGCTCAGAAGTTGCATATGGATTGCAGCCAGTGGCAGACACAGCGCAACTATTACCCGGCGCTTGCTCAGGCTTCAGGCCGGCCGACGTAGTGTATTCATATTGTATTTACTCCTGGAGAAAGAAGAGATCATGTGGCGTCAACGTTCTCGTATCAATTGGCTGAAGAGTGGGGACAGAAATACCAGATACTTCCACCAAAGAGCAACATGGCGAAAGAAGAAGAACAACATATCCAGCTTAGTTTCGGATGATGGAAAGGTGATCTCTGATTGTGAGGAACTGGAAAAACACACCACAAATTTTTTCAAAACCCTTTACACTGCTGATGCCGCTGTGCAACCTAACATAATCACAAGCCTGTTGCAGCCAAAGATTGATAACCTGACGAATGAATCCTTATGTGCCAAATTCACTGATGAGGAAATCAGCTTTGCCTTATTCCAGATTGGACCCACCAAAGCCCCGGGACCAGATGGTTTCCCTGCTTGCTTCTACCAAAGGAACTGGGATATCATCAAGGAAGAGATCATTGCTGCTGTCAGAGGTTTCTTCGAGGAAGGATCCATGCCAACAGGGATCAATGACACTTCTATTGTTTTGATCCCTAAAACTAAAAACTCTCAGTCCCTCAAGGATTACAGGCCCATAAGTCTCTGTAATGTGATCTACAAGGTGATCGCTAAATGCTTGGTCAACCGCATGCGCCCCCTGCTTCAGAACATCATTTCTGAGAATCAGAGCGCCTTCATTCCTGGACGCATGATCACGGACAATGCTTTTATTGCATTCGAGTGTATTCACGCCTTACAAAATGGAACAAACAATTCTGGAGCTTTCTGTGCTTATAAGCTGGATCTCACCAAAGCCTATGACAGAGTGGATTGGCGGTTCCTCCAAGCTGCCTTGGAAAAACTGGGATTTGCAGACAAATGGATAAACTGGATCATGACTTGTGTTAAATCAGTTCAGTTTTCAGTCAGGCTAAATGGAAAACTTCTCAACAAGTTCAAGCCAACTAGAGGCCTGAGGCAGGGCGACCCCCTATCCCCCTACCTCTTCCTGTTTGTTGGAGAGAGTTTGTCTGCCCTCTTCAAACATCACATTACCATGCAAAGCATCCAGGAACTCAAGATCTGCAGGAGAGCCCCGGGCATTTCGCATCTCCTCTTTGCCGATGACAGCCTCATCTTCTTCAGAGCTAATGCAGATCAAGCTACAGGCATCAATAAAATCCTCCGTGACTACGAAAAGGGTACTGGCCAGCTCCTAAACCAGGCGAAATGTTCTCTGATGGTGGGAGGAAAGTGCTCAGACGAGGACACCAAAGCCGTGTGTGAAATTCTGAAAGTTGACACTATGACCCTAGATGATAAATATCTGGGACTCCCCATTCCTGAGGGAAAAGTGAAAAATGGTAAACTGAAGTCAACTAAAGAGAAACTGCTGAAAAAGTGCTCAGACTGGAACGAGAAATATATGTCCGGTGCTGCAAAAGAGGCTCTTGTTAAAGCTGTCGCCCAAGCAATTCCAACTTACGCAATGAGCGTCTTCAAATTCTCAGCTGGTCTGTGTGACGATCTTTCCCACATTATAAGAGACTTCTGGTGGGGTGACGAATTTGAACGACGGAAAGTACATTGGATGTCTTGGGAGAAAATGACAAGGCCTAAAAGCCAGGGAGGCATTGGTTTTAGAGACCTGAGAATGTTTAATCAGGCTCTTTTAGCTAGACAAGCTTGGAGACTTATAGAATTCCCTGACAGCTTATGTGCTAGACTACTCAAAGCCAAATACTACCCAGCTGGTGACCTCATTGACACTGTCTTCAGTCAAAATGTGTCCCCCGGCTGGCAAGGTATTGCTCATGGGCTGGAACTGCTCAAAAAAGGACTCATTTGGAGGATAAACTCAGGCTCCAAAGTCCAAATTTGGCGGGATAATTGGCTACCGAGGGGCAACCTAAAACCCTTAGGGAAAGCAAGTAAAAGGAGAACTCGCTGGGTTTCTGATCTCATCAACCAGGACTCAAAAACATGGAAAGAGGTAGAAGTGAGAGCTCTGTTCTTTCCTCCGGATGCTGAGACGATCCTTCAAATCAAAATTCCAAAGCTTGTTGGAGAAGACCTGCTTGCTTGGCACTATGAAGAGAGTGGTAGATTCTCTGTGAGAAGTGCCTACAGATTGGGAATGGCAACAAAGAACGTGAGTGATCAAGAATCCACTAGCAGCAACCCAAGTGGCGATAGATCATTATGGAACCTAGTCTGGAAAGCCAAAATTCCTCCAAAAATCAAAGTATTTGCCTGGAAACTAGCTTCCAACACTCTAGGCGTGCAAATGCATAGAGTCAGAAGAAACATGGACGTCATTCCCACCTGCCAAATCTGTGGAACTGAACCAGAGTCTGCCCATCATGCAATGGTTAACTGCACAAAGGCCAAAGCGCTCAGGCAAAATCTGAAAGCATACTGGGATATCCCCTCTGAAGAAGAACTAGCCTACACGGGTCCTGACTGGGTCCTTGTACTCCTGAATAAATGCAGTGAAACTACAAGAACAAACTTGCTATATCTATGGTGGAGATGTTGGCACCTTCGCAACAACGCCATTTTCGGTGATGGGAAGTGTGGTATTAATCAGTCAACCACATTTCTTCGTTCATATCTCAACTCCTTCCATCACAGGGAGATTCCTTCTCCCGACGTGAATGACAAAGGTAAGAAACCTCTGTTACCTGAGGGGAATGAGAGGTGTACCCGTAAACAGGACACTAAAGAAGCTTGGAGGAAACCGGTGATGGGATGGACAAAGCTGAATGTCGATGCTAGCTACAATGAAGACGACAACAGTGGCACTTGGGGAGCTACTCTGCGTGATGACAAAGGTGCTGTTCTGATCTCGGCCTGGGGAAGAATTCTCAGATGCTCCTCTGCTAAGATTGCTGAAGCGCTCGCCTGCAGTGAAGGAATTAAGGCAGTCGTGCCTATCGCTACCTTGCCTGTTCAATTAGAATCTGACTGTGCTTTGGTTGTTGCTGAACTGAAGTCTAAAGACAGCACAAAATCTGACATATCCCTCATTGTTGCTGAAGCGAAACTGCTCTTGCAGTCCCTCCCAGGCTGCTCCGTCTCAAAAATCCCAAGATCTGCAAACCAAGTGGCGCACTACCTGGCTAGATATAGCCGTACTTCAAACACTGATGGCTTCCTTGTTGGTTCTACCCCTAGTTGTCTAGAGAATTTTTGTCTTCTAGATTGTTCTGATCCTTGTAACCCGAATGTTTTACCTTGAGTTTATAAATGGAAAAATCAAAAAAAAAAAATATATTGTATTTACCATTTGTCCAGACTAAAAATTATCATTCTAAGTCCCTGTTTACCCGGGCTTCCAAATATTCCTAGGTCCGCTACTGGTTGCAGCTATGAATTTCTTTTTTTGACAGGGAGCTCGTGTACAAGATCAACAAGAGAACGACCACACACGCACGAACAGAAGGAAGAACGAACTCACACACAGCAGGCGCGGAACCACCGAACAGCACACCATCTTCAATCGCCAGCAGCAGGCCACCGGAGACGAAGAAGGCGAGCTCGCCACGCACCAGGCCAGCCAGCTCGACCAATCGCGTTGAAATGCCGCAGGATCCATCTGACGCAAGCACCAGAATCTTGACGTTGAAGGAACATCGGCTTCGAGCTGCCGCCAGACCGCCATCGCCGTCTCACGCCGGAGACAGAGACGACAGCGCCTCCCTTGTTCCATCGCACCCACCGCGACCACCGAGGAGAACGAACCACCTGCAAACTCCCAGACAAGTTAAGCAAAAGCGCCACCATCCACCGCAGTGGATGCCGGACCCCAAGATCCAGAACTGGCGCCGCCACCACGGCCACCAGCTCGAGGAAGAGCACGCCGCAGCTCCGAGGAGCAGCGGCCGTGCCAGCAATGGCAGATCCGCCCATGGCCTCCACCGGAGCACCGAGGACAGAGGAGAGGTCCGCCGCCGCCAAATGCCTCTCCGGCCGCGCCGCCGTCTCCACAACGCCGCCGGCAGGCACCCACGCACACCTAACTATGTACACGCCGGGATCCGTCGATTCCCCGACCTCCCGCCGCCGGAGCGGCCGCGGAGGCCGGGAAATCGAACGGATCGCCGACGGCGAGCCGGTCGCACGGGAAACGCCCAAAAATCGCCTCCAAGCACATGGGTTACAACTGACATTTTTTCTGTTATACATGTGTTGTAACTTAGAGAAAAATAGCAAGTTGTTGGATCTACATCATCATTTGTGCTAGATCAGGTGTCGTGGGGCTACCCTTCGACTACCCCACGGTGAAGATACCTGGTGCACGCCAAGACTAGGACCCGACATGCGGCCTATTAGAAGATGACAACAAAGGCCCACCTGGCGGCCCAATGAAGCCCAACAAGGTAAAACTTGGAGTACAAAACAAGAAACTCATGTAAACCCTACCTGGCTTCCTTTATAAAGCCAGGCAGGGGCACCCCATTAGGGAGATCCCCACGGGACACACAGATAGGCACAGCCCTAGCGAGACCACGTCTCATACCATCGCCCTTGCGGCCACCATGTAGTCTCATATCTCCATCAATACAAGATCAGACAAGCAGGATGTAGGTCTTTACCTCATCATGAGGGGTCGAACCTGGGTAAATCCTTGCTTGTCAGCCGACGGAACTACCAGCGCGCCATCTCTCTCCCCCTCAATCAACCCGGGGTACACAACCCAGGGATTTGCCGAGTCCACCCCTCGTCAATTGGCGCCGTCTGTGGGAAGAACGCGTGCTGGATTCAACGTTTCGGCGGCTCCAATCTCCATCGACAACGGCGGCTAGATCGCTTCTACTTCGACACCCTGCGCGATCCAATCTGGCCACTGCTTGTGCACGGCGGCGTTCCGTGCCTGGCCATGCTCAGGCTCCAATCTCGTCGGCTAGCTGATACGCGGGCAGATAAGATCTACATCAACACAGCGACGGGCGACTCCCGATGGGTTGACGCGTGCTTCGATCCTTTCAATCGCCGGAGTCGCAAGGCATGCAGCAAACGAGGCTAGTCGCGCCATGCGCCCATGCATCGGTGCTCATGTTCCCAAGGCCGCATGCATCTACGCGGTAAAGACAAGAAGTAGCAGTACTCCTACACGTAAAGGCCATGACAAAGATCGATCAGGTGCTATTGATCCAATCCCTATTTTAATTTAATTTTACGGGACTCTTTTGCTTCCACTATTACTGCTTGTACATGCACAGCCAATACACCGATGACCATGTCATCGTGATCTGGACGCTGGCGAAGAGCGGACGGCCGCGCGACTGGCTGCAGTCCGATCAACAGCGGAATCAGCAATTTCGGTAAAGATCCACGTCGTCGACTCTGTTATGTCGACTCCGGCGACTTCAACGCTGCTACTCATGCAAGCAATCCGCCGATCGAACCAAGAAACCGAAAAAGCTGCACATGCGTGATTGCAAAGGGGCAGCAAGCATGCAACGCATATGCACGCTGCACGGCTCTCCATCCTCATTAATTATTCAATCTTGTCTTATTTTCATTAATTATCTATCACTCTATCTGCTAATATATGCTTTATCTCCTAAATCGTATGGGTGTGCACGCACGAGGAGAATCAAGGCGTGTGGAACAACACTTCGACAGCAGCATCAAAGTCTTGCGACTCCAATCTGGTCGCCACCAGCGAACATGCCAAGCATCGGCACATCGCGACCATCGCTGACTCGCCGGGTCGACTCCAAACCTGTCGCGCGCATCATCTTCGACTGCGCGTAACAGACAGAATGGCGACTCGAATGCCTTCACCGGTTCAGCCTCCGACGCACGGGGGCTGGCGGCCTCGCCTTCGTCGACTCCTCTTCCGACACTCGGGCTTGCGGCCTCGCCTTCATCGACTCCGCCTCCGACGCTCGGGGGCTGGCGCTTCGTCAACGACAAGTTCATCGCTGCACTCGACACGCGACTCGAGTGCCTTCATCGACTCGGCACCATCGACTCCTCTTCGCCGGCCTGATAAGGGACTCGGGGGCTGAGCGTTGCCTACGCCGCATCGACTCCGGCCCGCCGCTTCGACTCCCTCCGCCGCACCACTTCACGGCGTCGACTCCGCCCGCTACGACGTCCATGACTCGACAACATCGGCTCCCGTGTCTTATTCGACTCCGCATCGTCGACTCGGCCTTCATCGGCTCTGCCTCCGACACTCGGGGGCTAGCGGCCTCGTCTTCATTGGCTCCGCCTCCGACACTCGGGGGCTGACGACCTCGCCTTCATCGACTCCGCCTCTGACACTCGGGGCTGACGACTCCGCCTTCGTCGACTCCGTCTCCGACACTCGGGGGCTGGCTGCCCCGCCTTCGTCGACTTCGCCTTCGTCGACTCCGCCTCCAACACTCGGGGGCTGGCGGCCACGCCTTCGTCGGCTCCGTCTCCGACGCTCGGGGACTGGCGGCCACGCCTTCGTCGGCTCCGTCTCCGACGCTCGGGGACTGGCGGCCTCGCCTTCGTCGACTTTGCCTTCGTCGACTCCGCCTCCAACACTCGGGGGCTGGCGGCCCCGCCTTCGTCGACTCCGCCTCCGACACTCGGGGGCTGGTGGCCTCGCCTTCATCGGCCTGTCTCCGACACTCGGGGGCTGGCGCTTCACCTTCATCACTTCCGCCGCGTCGACTACCTCTGCCGCGTTGACTCCGGTCCGCCGCGACGACTACTTCCGCCGCGTCGACTCCGGTCCGCTGCGTCGACTACTTCCGCCGCGTCGACTCCGGTCCGCCGCGTCGACTACTTCCGCCGCGTCGATTCCGGTCCGCCGCGTCGACTACTTCCGCCGCGTCGACTCCGGTCCGCCGCGTCGACTACTTCCGCCGCGTCGACTCCGGTCCGCCGCGTCGACTACTTCCGCCACGTCGACTCCGGTCCGCCGCGTCGACTACCTCCGCGCGTTGACTCCGGTCCGCCGCGACGACTACTTCCGCCACGTTGACTCCGGTCCGCCGCGTCGACTCCAGTCCGCCACACTTACTCCTTCTGCCGTGTCGACTCCGGTCCGCCGCGTTGAAGCTATCTCGCCTTGGCCGTACCCGATGCTCTCCCGGGTGCTGCGCCGCGCAGGCCATAACATACTCGCCTTGGCCGCACCCGATGCTCTCCCGGTGTTGCGCCGCACAGGCCACAACAAACTCGCCTTGGCCGTACCCGATGCTCTCCCGGGTGCTGCGCCGCGCAGGCCATAACATACTCGCCTTGGCCGCACCCGATGCTCTCCCGGGTGTTGTGCCGCACAGGCCACAACAAACTCGCCTTGGCCGTACCCGATGCTCTCCCGGATGCTGCACCACACAGGCCACAACAAAATTGCCTTGGCCGCACCCGATGCTCTCCGGGTGTTGCGCCGCACAGGCCACAACAAACTCGCCTTGGCCGTACCCGATGATCTCCCGGGTGCTGCGCCGCACAGGCCATAACAGATTCGTCTTGGCAATTCACAGTCATAACAAAACAAATCATTCGGTAGGCCAACAGGCTGAACGAGCATTTGAACAACTTTCGAGTGCCCATAGAGAAGTAAGCCAACAGGCTGAATAAAATACACAGTAAGCCACCAGGCTGAATAAAAATACACAGTAAGCCACCAGGCTGAATAAAAATACACGGTAAGCCAACAGGCTGAACGAGACTCTACTCATTATCGAGTCCCTCATTCACTCCCATCGGGAGTATGGCAATAACCGGCTTTCGACTGAAGGCTAATTAAGATTAACCTCAATTACAAGCAATTCAACTTAATCTCGGGGGCTACTCCCATCGGGAGCGCTGTCGCGCCCCCGATAGCATGAGATCAATATTCAGTCGAAACATTACCGACTAAACCATCCTCTGTAAGCCCTCAACGGCCGGAGTCGAATCATTTTTACTTGTCCCTTTCAGGAACCCGACGGCGTGCCCATGAGGAAAGAGTCCTTACCCGAATCTTCGATTCGACAAGCACTCGGGGGCTCCTGTCGTGGGGCTACCCTTCGACTACCCCACGGTGAAGATACCTGGTGCACGCCAGGACTAGGACCCGACATGCGGCCTATTAGAAGATGACAACAAAAGCCCACCTGGCGGCCCAATGAAGCCCAACAAGCTACAACTTGGAGTACAAGACAAGAAACTCATGTAAACCCTACCTGGCTCCCTTTATAAAGCCAGGCAGGGGCACCCCATTAGGGAGATCCCCACGGGACACACAGATAGGCACAGCCCTAGCGAGACCACGTCTCATACCATCGCCCTTGCGGCCACCATGTAGTCTCATATCTCCATCAATACAAGATCAGACAAGCAGGATGTAGGTATTTACCTCATCATGAGGGGCCGAACCTGGGTAAATCCTTGCTTGTCAGCCAACGGAACTACCAGCGCGCCATCTCTCTCCCCCTCAATCAACCCGGGGTACACAACCCAGGGATTTGCCGAGTCCACCCCTCGTCATCAGGAGTTGCACATGAGTTGCAATTATTATTATTTTCCAGTTTTGTAAGGATTGCAACTATGATTCTTTGGGTTAAACATAGGTTGCAACATCGATTTATCTAGTTAAACATGGATGCAATTGAGATTTTTTGTTGTTGCACAAATACCGTTGAATTTAGACCCTCATTCGTGCTAGCTCTGGGGTTGGACATAAGTTGCAATTGTGATTTTGTCAATTGCATATGGGTCGCAGCTGCTATCTTTTCATTTGTAAATGGGTTGGAAAACGCTTAAATGTGTATTTATAATAGTAAAGATGGAAATGCTCTTCATTTTTTAATTGAACTTCTTGTAATGTTGTCTTGATTGTTGTTCTAATACTTACTCCTCGTATTTCAAGGAAAAAAATTCCTATCCCTTTTTTGTAATATATTTCTAAAATGAAACCAATCGTTATTCAGTTTTTGGGGTATTAGTTATTTCGAGTATATAGAGAGCCTCAGCCTGACCCTCGGGCACACCTGCTCGTGCCTGTTTATGAAATTCAAAAAAATATGAAAAATTCAAAATTCTAAAAAAGGGGCAACAAGTATATCCTAGTGTTTCACATATGTGAAAGTTTCATGGTGAAATGACATTTGTGGTGTTCTGCCAAAACAAATCAGTGCTCATTTGTGGCAACAACATATCCCATAAATGAGCTTTGATTTTATTTTTCCACAGAGGGCATCACAAATGTCAATTTCTACACGAAATTTTGCACACATGTGAAAAACTAACATATGTTTGTTGTCCATTTTCTTCAGAGTTTTTTGAATTGTTTTCATATTTATTTTTAATTTTGAAAATGGAGATGAGCAAGTGAGCTCGAGAGTCAATTGGGATTTTCGATATATGTGTGCTTTCAAGCTGGATGTTGGCGTGTGTAGTTTCATGGTGAACTTAGACAGCCCGTTTGGGAAGAAAGCCAACATCGATCTCAATACTGCAAACTGCAGTGGGCTATGTAGCAAAATCCCATACTTCCTGGAATCCAAAATAAGTGTCACAATTTTGAATTAATAATTTGAGTTAGTTCAAAATTATGACACTTGTTATTTATCGGAGGGAGTAGCAAAGAACTACGGTTACTAAAAATGAAAAAGACATTGAAGCGTACATTAAAGACCCCGACATAGAGACGGACATAAAAAAACGGCTGAGCTGACTCTCTCGGGTTGTCTGTACTAGTGTTGTAACTGTAGTGACTACTGGCAAAAAGACATTGAAGCGTACATTAAAGACCCCGACATAGAGACGGACATAAAAAACGGCTGAGCTGACTCTCTCGGGTTGTCTGTACTAGTGTTGCAACTGTAGTGACTACTGGCACGCGATCTTGGGCCCTCTGTCGGTCCATCATAGCCGTCTGATAACTGGCGAACAGTTATCCCCTTGTATGACACTCAACTACTCTGTCTTCAGAGGACAACTGATCACTTGGTTCTTTGCTGCTAGAGCGAAAAATAAGGGGCGAAAAAACAAGAAAATTGATTTGTTCAGCGCATGGCATCTCAACGATCAATATACCTTCCAACAAGGGGATACTGGTGATTTACATCCGGCAAATGGAGATCAGTTCCAGTCGCAACTCTGCAACACCAAGGGAGGCTGCTTCTAATTACATTCACATTTGTGAACCTCGCCCGGGTTTGTTATCTTATCATAAGCTAGCACTTGCAACAGTCAGCAAATACTTACTTACTCGCCGACCTTCCCTGCACTCAGGTTCATCCATATATGTTACACCAAGTAGGAGAGGATCACTGGATCAGGGACGGACGGCTACACAAAACTAATCAAGATTCAAGAAAGGAACAAGGGAGGCGCCGAGGTGGTTGATCTGCTGGTCGAACAAGAGTAAAGGATCAAGCAATTGGAGTAAGTGTGGCATTGGCATGGTTATTGATGCATCTTCGGCTGGGGAGCCGGGTAGCCGACGGGCATGACGTAGGGCGAGTGCCCCGGCGGGAACATCACCGGCGTGCCAACGGCCGCAGCAGGGACCATGTGGTGACCGGCGACGGGGTGGCCCATGGGCGCGCCCCCGTACATGCCCATCCCGGGGGCCCCTGGGTGCTTCATGATCGCCGTGCCGGTGATCGGGGCTTGCTGCGGGACGACCTCGCCGGCGTTGATGCTGGTGATGTCGTGGATGCTGGAGCGGCGCCTGTCCCGGTTCATGGAGTTGAGGCGGATGAAGTACTTCTGCGCGTGGCTCGCCACCTGCGTCGGCGTCCGGGAGATGACGAAGTTGCGCGAGATGCTCCGCCAGTCGCCCTTGCCGAACTTGTCAAGCCCCAGCAGAAACAGCCTGCACGAAGAATCGAAAACTTGACATGAGTACATGGGCAGATGCAAATCCTGAGCTCAAGAACTCGTGGCAATTCGAGACATCTCTACCTGTGCTCTTCCTCTGTCCATGGGATGCCCTTGCGCCTCTCCTGCTCCGCCTTGGAGCAGTTCTTCCCCGAGTCGTAGCTCTTCCGATCCTCGCGCCGGTGCCCGCTACCTCCATCCTTAGACGCGGCGCCGGCACCTGCACCGTCGGGCGGCGCGGCGGACTCCTCTCCGGCGTAGCGAGGGAGCGGGACGCGTCCCGCGTCGATGGCGCCGACGTCCTCCACCAGCGACTCGTAGTGTAACCTTACCTCCTCCGTCGACCGCGCCGGCACGCTCGCTGCGAGCGCCACGAACCAGTCGTCCTCCGGCAGGCCGTCCAGCGGCGGCGGCGCGCCGGCCGCGAGCGCGTTCTCGAACGCCTTGTCCTCTTCCTTGGTCCACGCCGCGGTGGCCGTCGCCTGAGTGGTCATCGATCGGGGAGTTGTGCGCGCGTGCTCGGCCGGCGAGATGGCTGTGGTGGTGTTACGTCGCGGGTTAGCCAGGGCCGGCGAGTAATTAACAAATGGCGGGACAGAGCCTTATCCGCAGGTGCCCGGGCGCCTACTGGTTGGTCATTTCTTTTGCTTTGTGGCCTGGGTTGGTAGTAAAACCGTATTTATCTAATCCATCATGCCAAGCCAATCTATACAATAGTACATGCATGCACTTCTTCTTTCTGGTCAGAGTTAACTTATTGTCGTGGTGGTATCACGGCAAATGCGATGGGTATGGCTTAGTTGGTGCCGATGGACGCTGGTGGATCCGGGAGAGGGCTAACGCGCTGAATAGCACGCTCGGATGAACAAGCAACCAGAAGAACACACAAGGATCTACCCAGGTTCGGGGCCCTCGTGAGGAGGTAACACCCCTACTCCTGTCTGTCTCACTCTCTATATCTCGGTGTGTCACAGTTACAAGCGTGCTCCTTGAGCTGTATATCTCAACAATGGTGTTCCCTCCGTGAGGAAGATGAAACTAAGGGGGAAAAGGTATCTCCGGGTACCGTCGATGCCGTCGTCCTCGTCCCTCACGCAGGAGGGGGGTGAGGCCCTATTTATAGGCTAAACCGAGTTACGGTGCTGCCCTCAGCCGACACTGTAGCCATGCACACCGTCCATGACGGTGCGCTCATCATTGCCTCCTCTGGCAGAGACAGGACATGCCCTTGCCCATGCCTTGCCTCGCATTCTGCACCCCGGATGACCCGCGGTCAGCGGTATGGCCCTAGCCATCCCGCCAAACCCGCAGCACGCCCCTGCCACGCTCCGTGTCAGGCGCTCCCGTGTCAGCCGGGACACGACAGGAGCATTGACTTCGGAGCCGACATCCAGCTCCTCTTCTCTTTTAACCCGACATAGATATGTCGGACACTTCTTCACTGAGCTATACCGGCACGGATATGCCGGTTTCCCTGTCTCGGTGGAGATTCCTCCCCTGCACATAAGAAATACCTCGGTCATACCGACATATATACCTCGGTCAGCTTTACCTCGGTCTGCACATGCCGGTTGGCTCCAGAATCGTATCTTGGCCCCTTCGGGGCCTGATTAACTCGGCTTTTACCGAGCTTCGGTCCACTCCTGGACATAGCTGTTACCACCTTATGCCCCTACCCGGGGGTAGCCTCCCGACATTAGTCCCCGAAGCTGGTGCGGTCCTACAGCCTCGGATGAAGGGCCACACCAGTTTCACCAAACCAACTTATCCTCACCACACATCCGACATTGAAATGTCGGTCCAACTTAAAACCTCAGAGAGTAAAGTTTTCAACCGAATCCGACTTTACTTTTACCTCGGTTTCTCCGACACTGAAGAGATCTTGCCGAGTTCCACCGAGACTCTCTCGCTGCACATGGCAACGAATCCCTGCACCATACCTCGGCTTTTGCGCGCTGACAGACGTGCCTCTGCACGCACGCCTCCCACGTCACGGGCTGTCACACCGTGCGCACTTGAGTGCCTTGACTGCTTCAAAACAGTTCCTCGATTTCCGCGCCATAACTGCGCCACTCACCACGCCTCGGGCGGTTACCACTTCGCGGCGATCGTGCGGCCGTTTCCACCGCTAACCGCGCAGATCGTGCGCAGTAAATCCGGGCGTCAGTTTCGGAAACCGCCCGTGCCCAAAGCGGTAACCGCACCCAATCCGGGCCTTTAAATAGAGGAGCGGGGGCCTCTTCCTCTTCTTCTTCTCCACTTCGCCGCACAGAGCTCTCCGCCCGCGACCTCCTCTGCATCACCGATGCCGCCGCTCCGAGCTCCACGCCGCCGCGCAGCACCGGACTCCGGACGCCGCGCTCCATACCGTCGCCGTCGCGCAGCGCTTGCTGCGCCACTGCTCGACGCCGGACTGCCCGAGCTTCGCGCCCGGATTTCACCGCCACCGACCGGAGTTCATCGCGCCGCCGCTGCGCTCGAACTCTTCTCCGGCACACCGGACCAACCCCTGTCCTCGCACCGCCATTGCTCCGGTAAGATTTGCGCCCGTGGATAGCCTTGAATCTGTACTGTGGTTCCTCAAAGTTTTACCCTAGATTCATCCGTGGAACTCCTTATATGCGCAAAGTTCTTCCTTTTATTTTCTTTTTCACCTTGCCCGTAGATCTTCCCGAAGAGTACCAGGTTGCAGATTTCTGTTTGTAACCGACATTTCCTTTACTCTGCCATGCACCTGCTCCGAGATATCTATCTCGGTGTAATATCCGCCCTTTTGCGTTCCACTGCATAGCTGCACCGAGATACTTATCTCGGTCAAAACTTCTGCCACCGAGATACTTATCCGGTCAATTTTCTGTCTCTTTGCAGGTTTCACCCGAGATGTCTTCTAGCCATACCCCGGATCCCGCCGACGCAGAGGTCGAGGAAAGCACGCGTGCCGGATGGGAAGGCTCCGATGCCACCCAAGCTGAGATAGACTGGCTGATTCGGACTCGGCGAATCCCAGCCGAGGTTACATGCCGGGTTTCTGGTGACGAGATCGAGCCGACATTGGAACCCGGTGAATTCGTGGTCTTCATCGCACTTCGAGCGCGGCTTCGGCCTTCCGGCAAGCGATTTCTTCCGAGCCTTCCTGTCCTGCTTCGGTCTCCAACCTCATCACCTTCCCGCCAATGCCATCACCACTTTATCCGCCTTCATTTCTTTCTCCGAGGGATATCTCGGCCTCTGGCCCAGCGTTGATCTGTGGGCCAGGTACTTCCAGCTTCGGAAGCAAAGTGTTCCGGAGCCAGATCCGAAGAAGAAACACCTCCCCAAGGAGATGACCCCGTGTGGAGCTGCCACCATAATACCTCGGAAGGGCTCCATCTTTCCCCGCATCCAAGGCCTGGAGTCTTGCCGCAAGTGGCAGCGCACCTTCTTCTACGTGAAGAATCCGAAGGACGTCGACCTCATCAACCTACCGGCATTCAGCCTCGGAGCCCCGGTAGAACAACTGAACTGGTCTTTTGACCCGAAGGAGTCCATCCCCGAGATCAACCAAATCCACAAGGTGATCATTGATCTCAAAAAGAAAGGGCTGAGTGCAGATGATCTCTTGAGAACCTTTGTTGAACGCCGAGTTTCGCCCCTCCAACGCCGAGTTCACAAGATCTGCCACATGAGCGGCCGATACGACCCAACTCGGACCAGCTCCCACGAGCTCAGCAAGCCAGAGGTCAGAAAGTGCGTCAAGGCCATTGCCAAGACGATGATGACCGACAGATGGGAATGGGGGGTAAAACCCCATGACCGGACTCGGCTTCCCGAGGATGTAAGTGATTTGCCACTTGCACCGACATAAAATGCTTGCCGAGATAACTTATACATCGGCACCATCTTTGCTCACAGCGTAACCCGGTTTTATTACTTTCCTTTTGCAGAAATTCCCAAGGCAGAAGGTTGAGGATGGAGAGAATCCCTCTGAGCACTGGGGCGAGGACCGAGTTGCCTCGGCTGCCACCGAGGTCGAAGACCCGGATGACGAGGACCAACTGCCGATTCTCGATGCTGGCGCCCCTGCCTCGGGTAAGTCTCGAGTCCGAGACTCCATCCGAGATTGGTCAGATGACGAGGATGATTGCCAAATCTTAGATCCCATTGATGCTCGTCCCATCTGCTTTGCTCACCCGTTACCCTCGGACTCAGCTAACCCGGCCGGCCAAGCCCCCAGCACAACTCGCAAGCGCTCCGGGCCTAATACCTCGGAGACTGGGACATCCACAGCCTCGGATCCTGCTCCTCCGAAAACCAAGAGGCAGAAGAAAGCTGGAGACAAACCCAAGCGCAAGAGGGTGCCACCAACCACGGAAGGGTGAGATATTCCTTACCAACATATGCTTGCCTTCACTTACTTCTTTTAGCCGAGATAACTTTTTCCCGAGGTAACACTCTTTATTCTCAATGCAGCGCTGCCCTCGAAGTACCTCAGAGTGCATCCAATATGTTCTCACCTATCCCACCACCGGCGGCATCTCAGCCAACCGACGCTAGGACTGCCCGCTTAGCAAGGTTAAACTCTCCACCTGTACACCAAACTCCATCCGTCATATTGCTACCGGCTTCTGATGCCGGAGAAACCTCGGCTCTCGACAGAGATGCTGACTCCGACGTCCACATCTCGGACTCCGTGACGGAGCGGTCCAATATTCCGGTGGCGCCACAACAGAAGCAGCAGCAGCAACCGAAGCAGCAGCAGCAACAGAAGCAGCAGCAAAAACAGCAGCCACAAAAGCAGCAACAACCCCGGCAATCACAGCAGCAGAAAGCGCCATCGCCGAAGTCTTCCGTGCTGACAACCCGGAACACTATTCCACCACCCAAGCCGACACAACGCCAAGATGCCACCGAGAAAGCGCCTGCCAACCCAGAGACGCAAATGGTGCTAACTCCAACCACCACTCCGGCGTATCAAGATCTTACTGCCTCGGTATCCCGAGCCTCCACTGGCGGCTGGGGTTTCCCTCAGCTCCGAACTCGGAGCGGAAATAGCTTGGGCTCAGAGGGGCAATACAACATGGACTTGAATGCCGCCGATACTGACGAGGTTTCCTCTGCGACCACCCGACATCCCGCTGGACCAAGTGCGCTAGCTCAGTCCATGCACAACTTGCAGGTTGCGGCCCTTCGGGCCAGCAAGGTTACCGAGGTAAAATTCCTCAGTCCAACCTTTTTCCTTCATAACTTGCAACAGACATACATAATCCCCAGTCCCCGAGATTCGGGTCGAGTAACTGATGCTCGCCCGAGTAAAGATTATTCGGCTCGAATCTTCATAAAAACTTAATATTCACTGCCCTTCATGATACCCGGCATCAGTCCCTGAGTTTCGTGCCGAGTTTACTCGGCGTGACTTCTCCCAAGATTCCGACATTCAGCCTCGGTTTGAAAATTCATACTAACATGAACCTTTTCCTTCTTTCAGGGATGCACCAATGCTCGGACTGAGGTGTTCCACAATTTGCTTCTGGATCACAAGAAGCTCAAAACCTCCTACAAGCGCTTGCAGGAGGAAATGAAGGGTTCCACTGCCGCATTCGAGCTTGCGCTCCAGCAGGAACGCGATGAAGTGTCCCGGCTTCAAAAGGAGCTTGAACAGGCTCAGAAGCAGCGCTCCGAGATGGAACAGGCTTTGAAGCAGCGAGATGCCGATGCTCTTGAGCAAAAGAACCTCCTCGAGCTAACCGAGGTCCGAGCTAACTCTGCAGAGGAAGAGCTCATCGCCCTCCAGGCCAAGAGCGACCTTTGGCTGTCCGAGCTTGCTCGGATCAACAAAGAGATGGACAGTAAGATTTCTTTGCCCCCTCTTCTCAATTTCTTTGCTTCTACCGACATTAGAAATATGCCGGTTTTTAACTTAACTCTGTGCCAGCTTTTCTTTCTTCAGAGCATTTCGCCCACTCCCGAGATGCTGCCTTAAACATCACCAACAAGGCCCGAGCAAGGAGAGCCGAGACTGGCCCAATCTCGGACGAATGGGAAATCGAAGATCACTGACGGCCATGGATGCCCGCATATCCCCTCTGCGGTCCATTGGTACTGAGCTTCTTGAAGCTAGCATCCGGGTTTACTGGGTTCTGTGGCCAGGATCCGAGGCTCCCAAGACCATAGCGGAGCTATCCAAATGCCTGCATATGTCCGAGAAAAGGCTCCGAGAGTGGAGATCCACCTCAGCTCGTGCCGGCGAAGATCAAGCTTTGACCTTTGTGCTTTCTTGGTATGAGGCAATTAACCTTGATGCGCTTCAGACTCTGCGCCCATTCCAAATGGACATCGGATCCGACACTGATCGAGCGCCGCAAGGAAGCTGCCTCCCTCATGGCCAGCTATGCCCCAACCCGGGATTTCATTCCTGGGAAGCTTACTCCGACGTTGAGGATTATGGAGGTGCTAGCGATGATGATGAGAGCGGCGAAGATGACGTGGACAAAGAGATCGAGGCCGAAGCTCCCGATGCTGCCACCGACACTGCCACCGACGCAGCTGCGGACACTGCCGAGCCAGCAGCAGCCGACACTTCCTCGGGTCTAGCCTCCGACACTGCCGGTGCCTCGGCAGGGACCGAGGCTGCTCCTTCTACCGAACCCGCTCCTGCAGCTCGCCCTGCTCCTGTTGATCCAAGCACCTCCAACCCTGCTGCCTGAACTTACTTCGAATGGAGCAATTAAATCCCCGGAATGCCGGGTGCAGATGTAAATATACTTTTAAGTATTTCTCAGCACAACTTTTAATTTGCTAGCTTCAACGACATTGGCTTGATGCCGGATTTCTTTGCATCATGTCCCCGAGTTTACTTTCTCGTTTACTATATTTAGTAATCTTTGCTCTTGTCTACCATGCTGGCGTTCGACAGTCGAGTCACAAGACCAAAATTATAGCATACAGTACTTGCAAATTTTGGGGTAAGATTTTGAGCTATCCGACATAAAGTAAAGAACGAAAAAACTGGGTTAGTAAACAATAAATGTCGGATCATTTTAGGATCGAGTCCCCGAGTCCATTTTCATGTTTACCATATATCATAACCTCTGCTCTTGACTACCATACAGGCGTTCGTCAGTCGAGTCACAAGATCATAACACAATAGCATACATTACTTGAGCTTTGAAACAAGGTCAAAAACCATCCGACATAAAAACAACAACGATAAAACGAGATACAACATACGCATGAGAACGAGGCAGTCCCCGAGTTACTTTTCGGAGTGCCGGCATTTTATTCAAAGGAAACCGAGATACATACATTGCGCCCTTCATGAGTAGAGGGACGAAGTAGGGCTACATTCCAGGGTCTTTTGGTCTCCTCTCCGGACCTGTCCATCACATTTTTCCTCGGTTGTTGCGCATCTATAAGATAGTATGAATCATTGTGCAGAGCCTTGCTCACAATGAATGGTCCCTCCCATGGAGGTGACAGCTTGTGTCGGCCTGCAGTGAGCTGCACCAGCCTAAGCACCAAATCTCCTTCTCGAAAACCCGAGGGCTGATCTTCCGGCTATGATAGCGTCGGAGATTTTGCTGATATATAGCTGACCGAGATAAGGTCAGCTCTCTTGCCTCTTCGAGCAAATCGACATCATTTTCCCGAGCTTCTTTTGCCTCGGTTTCTGTGTACAACGCCACCCTCGGTGAGTCGTACTCTATGTCGGTTGGCAGGACCGCTTCTGCTCCGTAGACCAGAAAAAATGGCGTGTAGCCAGTTGAACGATTTGGTGTGGTCCTGAGACCCCACAACACTACTGGTATTTCCTCTATCCAACACCCGGAGTTCGCACAGTGGCTCAATCAACCGAGCTTTTATGCCGGCCAACACTAATGCATTTGCCCTTTCCACTTGCCCATTGGCCTCTGGATGTGCCACCGAGGCTATGTCCAACCGAATTCTTTTTCAGCACAGAACCGAGCAAACTCTCCCACCAAAGTTTGTGCCATTATCCGAGATAATGCTATGGGGTAACCATATCTCAAAATGATGTCCTTCAAAAAGGACACAGCTGTGTGACCATCACACTTCCTGATTGGCTTTACCTCGATCCACTTGGTGAACTTGTCCACCATCACCAACATATGAGTCATGTTACCTCGGGCTGGTCTGAATTCCCCCACCATATCCAGACACCAAACATCAAAAGGCCAAGTAATTGGAATTGTTTTGAGTGCCGAAGCTGGCAAATGAATCTTCTTAGCAAATCTCTGACATCCCTCACACCTTCTGACAATATCTTCTGCTTGCTGCAGCGCATTGGGCCAATAGAATCCGTGCCGGAATACCTTAGCTACCAAAGCTCTTGATGAAGCATGATGACCACATTCCCCTTGGTGAATTTCCAAAAGCATTTCCTGCCCCTCCGTGGTTCGACACAGCGTTGCAACACCTCGGTTACGCTTCTCTTGTATAACTCCTTGTTGATGATGGTGTATGCTTTGGCTCTTCTTTGCACTTGCCTAGCTTCAACTTCATTTCTTGGCAAACTACCATCCATCATATACGCCATTATAGGTTGTGCCCACTCCGGCACTGGACGCACGGAAAAACCGGAGCATCCACCTCCATGGGCTCAACCGACATTGCCTCTTCCGACATTACCTGATCAGTCTCCGGGTTCTGCCAAACAGTCCCCGGTTTCC
Organism: Poa pratensis; assembly: GCA_947311845.1. NCBI lineage: Eukaryota > Viridiplantae > Streptophyta > Magnoliopsida > Poales > Poaceae > Poa > Poa pratensis. The sequence goes on from CAMZMU010000084.1 coordinate 12,955,211, forward strand.
CAAATGAACCCGACATCGACGTCCATGGGAACAGTTCTGACTCCGGTTTTGCCGGGATAAAGATTGACTCAGACTCAGGGATGGCTTGATTGATGGCTTCCTCAGATGCTCCAAAGCTATGCCGGGTGGGATCGGATCCCGAGATGAACCTAGCTTGGACAATACATCGGCAGCTTCATTCTCCGCCCGAGGCACATGCTTGATCTCACACCTTCAAAGAATCCCGAGATCTTCTGGACATGAACCGATATAACGCCATGTTGGCATCCAAAGCGTCCCAATTTCCCGAGACTTGCTGCACCACCAGATCCGAATCTCCGAAGCATTCTATGCGGCGGATACCAATTTCCTTGGCCACATTGATCCCATGGACAAGTGCCTCATACTCGGCTACATTGTTAGATGCCGCAAAATGAATTTGCAGCACATATCTCAACTGGTCTCGCTTTGGCGAGGTTAGGACTACCCGGCACCCAGGCCAATTTTCGTTCTGGAGCCATCAAAGTGCATTCTCCAATAATTGGAGTCAGGCAATGGTGGCTCATACTGCATCTCGGCCCAATCCACCAAGAAATCTGACAGTGCCTGAGATTTAATGGCATCTCTTCTTCATAATGTGGCGCATAAGGAGATACCTCGATGCCCATTTGGCTACTCGGCCACTTGCATCTTTACAACCAATGATTCCGAGATAGGAGCCTCACATACCACGGTGATTGAATGCTCTTGGAAGTAATGTTTCAACTTCTTTGCAGCCAGATAGACACCATATGTCATTTTCTGGTAGTGAGGATAGTTTTGCTTGGAGGTCGAGATCACCTCGCTTAAATAATACACCGGCCTCTGCACGGTTTTGCCCTCTTCTTCTCGCTCCACCACCACTACAACACTTACAACCGGTTTGTGGCTGCAATGTAAGCAACATTGGCTCTTTGGGTAATGGTGAAGCTAGTATTGGCGCAGTTGCCAACATCTTTTTTAACTCGGCGAATGCCACATCCGCTTGCGGAGTCCACACAAAATTATTGGTTTTCCTCATCAGCTGATACAAAGGCAATGCCTTCTATCCCAACCTGCTAACAAACCGACTTAAAGATGCCAAGCACCCAGTGAATTCTGCACGTCTTTAAGACATGCCGGTAATTCCATGCTTCAATAGCTCGGATTTTTGTCGGGTTTACTTCGATACCTCGGCTTGACACGAGGAAACCAGTAACTTTCCTGCCGATACACCAAATGTGCATTTGGCTGGGTTAAGTTTCATTCGGAATCTCCTTAGATTCGCGAATCTCTCTGAGATCATCAATTAGCGTGGATTTCTCCTTAGTTTTGACAACGATGTCATCGACATATACCAGCACATTCTTGCCTATTGATCGTGCAAGCATTTTTGCATACACCTCTGGTATGTAGCACCAGCATTTCTCAAACCAAATGCCATGACACGATAGCAATAAGCCCCGTACGGGGTAATAAAAGCAGTTTTTATTTGATCATCAGGATTCAGAGGTATCTGGTGAAAACCAGAATAAGCATCTACGAAGGATAACAGCTCACACCCGGCTGTGGAATCGATCACTTGATCAATCCGAGGCAACGGGAATGGATCCTTGGGACAAGCCTTGTTTAAGTCCGTGAAGTCGATGCACATACGCCACACCTTGGCCACCAGAGGTTCATCTTTCTTCTTTTCCACCAGGACCGGGTTAGACAACCAGTCCGGGTGCAGCACTTCCATGATGAATCCAGCCGCAAGCAACTTGGATAGCTCATCACCTATTACCTTTCTTCTTTCATCCCCCAACGTCGCATGGATTGCTTCACCGGTTTCATCTCCGGTCTGACGAACAAAGAATGCTCAGCCAACTCCCTCGGAACACCTAGCAAGTCCTGATGTGACCATGCAAAGATATCCCGATTCTCACGGAGGAAGTGACTGAGCTCGCCTTCCTATTTCTCAGTTAACCCGGTGCCAATGATGACATTGCGCTCTGGAAATGCCGGGTCAACACTGATCTTCTTTGTCTCCTTCGGCATCTCGAATGCCGCACTCTGTACCGGGTTAATCATACCCGGCATACCGAGTTGCGCGGCCTGGGCCATTGCCACCACCTCATGGATCTTCTTTTTCTCCGTAGCAATGATGAGTGCCTCGGCCAAGTTAGAGCCAGCCGAGGCACACTCCATGGAGCGCTTATAGCTACCCGAGATAGTGATGATGCCATTAGGTCCGGCATTTCATCTTGAGGTAACCCACATGGGTAGATATCATGAACTTGGCCAGAGCTGGCCTACCGAGCAAAGCATGGTATGGACTTTCGAGGTCCACTACCTCGAACTGGATGCTCTCAGTTCTGCAGTTGTCCTTGGTGCCGAACAACACATCAACCCAAATTTTGCCCATAGGTGCACAAGAACACCAGGCACTATACCATGAAAGGTTGTATGACTTGGCTGCAACATGTTCGCCGAGATACCCATCTTCACCATGGTGTCTCGGTACATGATGTTGATACTGCTTCCATTGTCAATGAGAACTCGGGTGAACCTGACATTGATGGTGGGCCCAATGAATGTCGGATCCACTACTAGAGCATATCCTCCCGGGCTTGGCATGATCCGAGGATGATCATCTATGCCCCAGCTGATCTTCTGATCAGACCAGTTCATATACTTCGGCACAGCCGGCATAACTGCGTTTACCTCCATTGCACGCCTATTTCGGCTTTGCTTGTCAGTTGGTTCGGTCACAAAGACCACATAGCTTTGATGAGCTTCTCTGTACTCACCCTGGCGACTGGGACCAGCATTGGTGTTGTTGCCTCCGACATTCACTTGATTGACATCTTCTGCCTTCCTCCTGTTATCCACAGGTCTCGGAGCTGCAGGCCTTGGTTGAGGCGCATTCACCGGGATAGCATTTGACCCGTGAGCGGTAAGTTTTGCCTTGGTGCTGGCCTCTGAGGTGCACCCATCTGATTTCCTCCGGATCCTCCTCCTTCTTTCAAAGTACGCTGATACCAGCTGCACTGCCGAGTTGATGATTCGCTGGCCTGCGAGCGTCTAGCGTGTGGTAGCTGCAGGGACCATCCAGCATTGCTTCATAGGTCATGGGCTTCCTCTGCTCACCCATGGTTTCTTCCCTTCTTGGTTCTGGCCCCATGCTGGACCATTGTTCTTCGGACGCTGGCTACCGCCGGCATCTGGCTGTTCTTGTTCCACTGCAGCAACCTGGTTCGAACCATACCGGTAATCCGGTTCTCTTCTCTTGCTCCCGAAGTCCTGACGATCATTCTGCCTGGCTGGTCCGGGTCTATTATTCACCGGGTATCTTCTACTCGGTTCTACCGAGTTCAGCAAGGGTTGCCTCGGATCTCCCAGGGCATAGCAATCTGCAATTCGGATTGTCTCGGATAAGTGGCCGGCATCTCCCTTTGCAGCTTCTGCCAGAGCATGGAGCCATGTCGGCATCCTTGAGCAAACCATGAAATGGCCTGCGCTTCAACAACCCCTTCACAGGAATTGCGAACAGTACTCCACCGAGTCAAATAGTCTCGCTCAGTTTCATCATCCCTTTGCTTGCACATGGCAAGCTGCTGAGGTCTATTCGGCCTCTTGTATGTGCTGGAGAAGTTGCTAACAAAGGCTTCTTCAAAGTCCAGCCAGCAATCAATGCTACCCTCTCTCAAATTGTTCAGCCAGATCCGAGCTGGCCCCTCCAACATCTGCGGGATATATCTCACCGCCCAGCGGCGATTGCCTCCCGCGATATGCACTGCCGACACATAATCTGTCTGCCAGTCTTCTGGCTTGGTGCTACCATCATAGGTCTTTGCGCCTCGGTTCAACTGAAAGTGCGGCACCGGTGGCTCCCTCATGATCCGAGATCCGAAGCATGCAGGGCCAGGTGGACCTTGCTCTTCCAGAACCTCGGACATATAGATCCTGTCCAACTTATATCGGGCATCATTTGGTGACAGCTGGCGAGGTCCCAACCGGGATCCCAGTGCACCTTCATACTTCTGATACCCGGCCCTCTCCATAGCCGAGTTGCCATCATCATATATGTTGGCCATATGGTCAATGCCCTGCGGCTGCTGAAGATGCGCGGTAGTTTGCCGCTGCCGCGCAGGATTTGTCCCTGGATACGAGGTGGATAACCTCGGTCAGCCGAGTTAACCTTTCCGACATCTGGATGTCCCGGACCGGGAATGCTTTTACCCCGGCCATCATTGCCTTGCCCAGCTAACTGTTTTCCGACATATGCTGCATCATATGTCTGCAGCTGCTTGTTCTTACCGGAGTTTACACTCCGGTCACGATCTCCACCGACATGCGGTGATGAAGCTTGCCCCAGAGATCTCGCACTGACTACTTTAGCCGAATGCACGATCTGGGACCCACCAGCACCTGGGTTAGCCTTAACATAGGCCTCATTCTGCCGGTTAGCAATACCAACCAGTTCATTAACTCGGTCCTGCTGCCTTTGCAGGGCTTCTCCGGATAAACCAGATAGCTCGGCTCTGGCTGCCTCGGCAGCTCTAAGAGTCTTAGCAGGAGAACTATAGATGGGTTTCTCAGCCGACACACGACTAGGAGTTCTACTAGTTTCTGCTCTACCATCTCTAGCAATCTCGGCATTGAGGCCTTTGCCTCTCCTACGCACATCATCTATGCGACTAGGTTGAGCACTTACCGGAGTAAAACCATGAGCAGCATTATACTCACGGAGGGTTGCACCGAAATCCCTCCGTATCTCGGCCATTTCCATGGCCTCCTGATGCAGCTTCTGGCGCTGCGCCTCTAACTCGGCAGCAGTTTGGGCAGCATCTGCCCCGGTTGCTACCGGCACAGCCAACTTCTCAATGATCTCTTCGAGAGGAGCTGGTCTGACCGGCACACGGGATGTACCGGCCTGAGGGTGCTTCTCCCCCTCCAGCGGTGGCTTCGCCGATCTGGTGACCTTGGCAGCAGGTTCGCCGGCATCTCCTTTGCTGGCATTTCCTTGGCCAGCAGCTCCCTTGGAGCCTGCCATCATTACCTCGGCGCAGCTCTCGGGGCGAGTGGTACGCCGGCCGCGAGCCGCACAGACAGCAGGGGGATCCTCTGCCACAAGCACCTGCTCGGGGTACTTGCAGACGATCTCGGTGACGACGTAGACCTCGAACGTCCCGAAAGCGATGAGACAACCGTTCCTCGGGAATGGCTTGCGGCCGAACCAGCTCGCGTTGTCGCTGATGAAGTTCATCGAACCGAGCTTGCAGATGAGCCCGCTGACGACGCGCTCGCCCGAGGCGATGATGGAACCCGTCCGGATGAACACACCAGCCAGCGCCTCTGTCTGCCCCACGGTGGGCACCAACTGTCGTGGTGGTATCACGGCAGATGCCATGGGTATGGCTTAGTTGGGGCCGATGGACGCTGGTGGATCCGGGAGAGGGCTAACGCGCTGAATAGCACGCTCGGATGAACAAGCAACCAGAAGAACACACAAGGATCTACCCAGGTTCGGGGCCCTCGTGAGGAGGTAACACCCCTACTCCTGCCTGTCTCACTCTCTATATCTCGGTGTGTCACAGTTACAAGCGTGCTCCTTGAGCTGTATATCTCAACAATGGTGTTCCCTCCGTGAGGAAGATGAAACTAAGGGGGAAAAGGTATCTCCGGGTACCGTCGATGCCGTCGTCCTCGTCCCTCACGCAGGAGGGGGGTGAGGCCCTATTTATAGGCTAAACCGAGTTACGGTGCTGCCCTCAGCCGACACTATAGCTATGCACACCGTCCATGACGGTGCGCTCATCATTGCCTCCTCTGGCAGAGACAGGACATGCCCTTGCCCATGCCTTGCCTCGCATTCTGCACCCCGGATGACCCGCGGTCAGCGGTATGGCCCTAGCCATCCCGCCAAACCCGCAGCACGCCCCTGCCACGCTCCGTGTCAGGCGCTCCCGTGTCAGCCGGGACACGACAGGAGCATTGACTTCGGAGCCGACATCCAGCTCCTCTTCTCTTTTAACCCGACATAGATATGTCGGACACTTCTTCACTGAGCTATACCGGCACGGATATGCCGGTTTCCCTGTCTCGGTGGAGATTCCTCCCCTGCACATAAGAAATACCTCGGTCATACCGACATATATACCTCGGTCAGCTTTACCTCGGTCTGCACATGCCGGTTGGCTCCAGAATCGTATCTTGGCCCCTTCGGGGCCTGATTAACTCGGCTTTTACCGAGCTTCGGTCCACTCCTGGACATAGCTGTTACCACCTTATGCCCCTACCCGGGGGTAGCCCCCCGACACTTATCAAGTTAATTCTCTTTTTTTTACAATAATCCAGTGTATTATCTTGAGAAAACCCAACTGTAATCTACTCCATCCGTCCTAAAATAGTTGACGCATATATTTTGATATCGGAGGGAATAGTAATTACAATAATAATCCAGTGTATTATCTTAAGAGGAACCAACTACAAATTCATCAAGAAACAAACAGGCAGTGAAACACAACAAGTAACGGTAAGTTTGATTTTGAATCAGGGCCAAGGAATTTATCCACAAGACCAAACAGCTTGTAACGAGTGTAAATAAACTCAAAACAGGGAAAAACCGAGGCACTACATCAACATCAGAAAAGTTTACCATGAGAAGGACGTGGACGCAAGGCTCCACGCCAAAGCCATGTCATTGGCCGATGAAAGAAAAGAAAAAAGAACATGCATCAAATGATAATTGTCTAAACTCGAAGCAAGCCATTATTGCTTCAAATTAAGAACAAAATATAGGAGCCACCGGGTCCAGGATTTGGTCCTCGATACGGTGACAGTTTCACTTTCGTCCCGTACTCGCCACCAAACCGCAGCCTCCGTCCGATCCACTTGATTAGATTCTTTAGGGATGGTGAAAACTTCAAGATGTTGGACTCAAGCTGTGGGTGTAGACGAAAGTGGCATTGTCATAGTGGTCGCATCTCTTTGACGATTACAATACGAGTGCGGGGCGTGCAAATAATTGAGCTTCTACTCTAACGCAGTCCCTCTGTTCCATAATACAAAATATTTTAAATATTCTAATATTGACTATATACAAAGCAAAAGGAATAAATATATACACTAAAATACATTTATATATAGAAGCGATGGAGTAGTTATTTAAGTTACAATATCTACATTTGAGAGATCTGTTGAAGAGCGAAGACTATGCTTCATTACTAGCGACGCGAGAGGGCTTAGGCTCCGTTTGGGAGTATGTTTGAAGTTTCGAACGGTTTCATGAAATACGGAAGTATCAAATACTTCGAGGTGTTTGGCTTTAGCCAAAACTGTAGTTCTATATATTCCCTCTGTGCTGGAAAATGATGTCACTAGATGCATCCATTTAAATGACATTTTTTTTTTAGAAATAAAGGGCTCCTCGCTCCAGTTCCATTCCAACGAAACGAAACTTATAGACAACCGTTTTACAGCTTTCGGGGAATAAAATGACAGAGATGTCGCCCCAGAGATGCAGAAGCTAAAAACAAAACACCAGGCAAACTACGATCTACTGATCTTCTGCTTGATGCGGAAAAGAAACTGGACCTAAACAATCCCAGATGGTCGAAACCGAGAGCAGCACTGCTATCGGGGGTACGTCCCAGCACCGTCGTCGAAGCCCACAGCCACGAGGACGACGGGCAGCAACAGGTCAAGCACGACGACGATGGGAGGGTGCCGGCGTTTCACGGCGACGCCTCCATGGAGGAAAACGACGCCCGAAGGCGCCGTCGTCGTCGGCACCAACACAAGTTGGGCAGGACTTTCGTCCGATAAGCCGCACACCCAAACCACCACCCGCAGCTGCAGAACTCACCGGAAGGTCGCCGGACCCGCCGGAGAGCACGAAGAGGTAGGGGAGACCAGCACGCCGGCCTCACCCCGGCCACCAGCGGCCAGATCGAGCAGAAGGCTCGATCTACCACCGCGGACCCGGAATCCACTCCACCGATGCGCCACCGCAGAAGAGGTGCACGTCACGCGGCCGTGTGGACGAGCGGGCCTGCTGGGCCCAGATCGAGCCCAAATGGGCCGAGGCGTCGCCGCCCGAAGCCGAGCTCCAGGGCACGCCGCCACGCACCGATCCGCCGCCAGCTCGCGTTGCTTGACCGCGCCGCCACCTGCGTCTGCCTCGGCGCACCTCTGGGGGCGACCGACCGGCGCCGCTCCTCCCGCTCGCAGGAGCGCCGCCACGGTACGCCTCCAACCGCCCTCCCGCCTTTGGCGAGCCGAGCGCCGCCACCGCCGGCGGCGACGGCCAGGGGAGCGCCGATCTGGGGGTGGTTGGGTTAGGGTTGGGGAGGCCCCCGGAGCCGCTCGAGCGGAGCGACCCGGGAGGCAGTGTTCTAGTCCTTCGATGAGATCTGCGCGGAGAGAGTACTTCATATATAGAAAACTGCACTATTTTTGAAGTATATGAAAACGTGGGTTGGACCTCTTTTCCCAAAACTGAAATACTGAGGCCTAGTTTGGGAGCTCCGTTTTTGCTAAACTGCAGTATCCTGATACTGAAGTATTAGGGTGCCCGGCGGAGGAATACTTCAGTTTCATCATACGGCATTATTTCTCAGTTTTGCCAAAAAATGTGAAGCGTTTGGGAAGTGTCATTTAACCATCGGTTTGACCGAGTGCATGGATGATTCCTTTTGACCATCGATTGCTGCATGGCTCTTGCATGCATGGTTGTGCATGAGTTGCGCAGGTTGAATGCTTCAGCTTCAGCTAATTGGCTCCCCTATAAACGATCCTTCTAATCAACAACGAGATATTACGTCAAATCTTAGTTCTTGTACTCACGGCAAATCCTTCCTTCGTTGTCATAGCATCCGGCAACCGGCGATCGCGGTCAAGTCCGGCGCGCGGCCATCGGCGAGAGCGCGTACATACTTCAGAGCTAATTAAACTGACCGGCCGGCATATAGGAATGGAGCAAATAGCCAAGTACATGGGCATCTCGTACTGGGCAGCGGTGGTGCGACGTCAGTTGGCCGTCGTGGAAGGAGCGCACAGGCGCTCACATGCGTTTTCCTCTTTCTCCGTTTTAGAAAAAACAGGTCCCGAGCTGTTTTTAGAATACTTCAAAAATACCACAGTTTGAAGGATACTGTAGTATTAAAACCACAGTTTCTAGTCATCACCAAACACATCAAAGTATTGTAAACTATGGTATTTATGGAAACTGTAGTATTTCTAAAATACTTCAAAAATACTTCGGTACCAAACGCAGCCTGATTCCTTAGGCATAAGAATATTGTCGTTTAGAATACTTTGGTTTTATTAACACTTCGATGCAGCAATGCAGCATTGTATGATGTTGTCGCGTGATGCTAGCAGCAAATGCAGTTTCATAGGCTGTTTCGACAGGTATGGAGGGTTGTAAGTTGTACTCCCTCCGTATCAAATTATAAGTCGCACCACAACTTACCACACATGTATCTACGAAGTAACTCGTAACTGATTGGAGAGGTAGCAGGAGATAGCTAGGCGACTGATTGCAGCAGGTTGGGCAAACGTGGGCGATTCTCCATTTCTCATTCTCCCTGGCGCCTGATCCGCAGGCTCGGCGTATGATTGGCTCCACGAGCACTCACTCTCTTGGACACTTGCGTTGGTTGGGTCGGGTGGGTGACGGACGCTGACACCGATCAGTGTCAGACGCGCCGCGGCCAACGGACAGCGGAAACTCGGTTTCTACCGGCGCCGGCCGGTAGAATTGCGGAGGGGTCGCCCTTGTGGACCTTCCAGTCCAGCGGGTTCATGCAGGCGGCCTCCACCGTGACCTGCAGCTCGCCTTTCTTCGGCGATGGGATCGGCAACTCCACGTGCTTCGGCTCCTCCGCCGTACTTGTCCTACTGCACCGCCCTCAACGTCCTCGAAGAAGAAGCCGCCATGGCCGTCGCTCGCCGGAAGATAATACGTGCTGCCGACTTACAATCGCTGCAAGGTGTCCAGGTGTTCGTCATGCGGGCGCGCCGACCCTGCTCATCGATCGAACCGAAAGCCGTGCTGTGCATAGGCAGCTTGGTTTGTCTGACACGGCGGCTGGTAGATCAACGGTAGACGGTTCACGCCGGCCGCCGGTGATCGGCCGCATCGCCGGCAGTTTGGTTTGTTTGACACGACGGCTGCTCGAACGCGTTGTGTTGTGCCGTGGCCGCGCGCGGCGGCTTTCTCCTTCCACTGCGCCTGGAAGCAGCGACAGTCCGGGGTGAAATCGATCGCCTTACGACCATTCGACCGCTGGGCATCTGATCTGCGGTGGCAGATCATCTCCGACGCCGGTGGCCGGCCGATGGATCACGCTGACCTGCGTTTGACGGAATCCCCGTACTGATCGCAGCTTCGATACACAGCCTTACTAGTCCCAACTCCCAATACACGAGTCCACAATTCATGTTTAAAATTTATTTTCTTGCAAATCAACGGCAAGAGCGGTGGCCTCTAGTCATATAGTCGACAACGGTGGGCTCAAGAGCTGGTTGGAGAAGTGCAAGTGATGGGCAGTGTGAGCTCGGTCTAATGCGAGAGGACGGTTCATGTCAGACTCCAGAGAGGTGGCAAGACAGCCCGGAGAGAGACTACGCTGAGGAGAGGAGTGGGTGTCGGTCGACACACTACACAATGGCAGTCTGCGGCCTTTAGAACATGACATGCCAAGATTTTCAACGGTCGTCGCCGTTTCCCCCGGTTTCCTTCAGGTTGTAAATCTTTTCAGTTCAAGAAAATCATGTCGGTGTAGACTATATAGGTACCATTCACGTTGTAATCCTTGGGCAAGTTGCCATATATTCATAAACCAGATCTCATCATCATTCAACACAACAATATTTAACAGAATACAGCCACAAGCCAAATGAGCTACACACAACTAGGACTAAAAGTGTCACTGCAACCCCCTAAATCTTCCCAGAAGCAGCAGCTCGCTTTCCTGGATGCCGCCGTGGCTCAAGGAGTACTCACTAGGTAGTATTTGCAGATTCGTCAGCAGCCAGATCATCACAGCGAGAGAAATGCGCTTCCACCAAGCTCTCCGTGCAACAAAAGAGTCGAATAGAAAAGCACAGAACTTGGCAACGACAACTATATCCAAGCATCAGAGGTGACGAGAGTTTTCGCCAGTCGCAACATACTCCAATCGACACTTCACCAGTTCACCACCTGTTTGTACATAATCAAGTTAACTAGCTAGGAGCCAAGCGTGACCTCTATTTTATTCGCCTTTGCCACTGGAGGATCACATATTGTTCAGATCAGGGTCATTCCATTGGTGACAAATTGTTCTTGCCAGGATGATACAAGTCATAAGGAAAACTCCCTGCAAAAAAGAAAGGCATAAGAAAACCATGCGTTGGAATAGGCAGCACAACTTGGTGTCGACAACAAAACTAATTATCCAAACTATGATACTACTACGGAGGAATGAATTGAGAGTGGCATGATTGGTACTGCCTCATTAAGCAGACACAAAATCAGAAACCATAGCTCTAGAAAGAATCCAAGATCAAAACGCATACAAATCTAATTTGGTGTAGAAATATAAACAAACTCATATCCTTTATGACCGGTTCATGTTCTGCTCTTAGAATTCCGTAAGTAAGCACTGTAGAAGATTTAGTACAATACGAAACTGATATTTGATACACCAACATTAGTTATCATGGATGAAAGCAAGAATGCTCCGGTTACGATGTTAATTTCTCTAACAAAAGCCATTTTTATATTGCATCATACAAGCCATAGACATTCAAACCATAGTTTCCAGCAGAAGTACTTTATCTCGAACATGAACCTTTAAATTAGTTTACTAATTTACCCTGCCAGAGTGCATATTTTGTTTTCTTATCTTCTTACTTTGTCAAAATACTGGTGGCTGATACAGACTACTTCAGTTTGTGCAATAGTTTCAAACAGAAGAGAGGTTATCTCTAATACCTTTGCAACAGCTTTAGGAGAATAGTTCCCGCCAGGTCTCGAGTCAAACTTGACTTGCAGCAGATAATATTAACCGACCACACACCATTCTAGGCAGAGACTATAGTTGCCGGCGTGTCGCTCTGCTTCACATCTCGCCTCCAAATAAATAGCTCTCCTGTTTTCATGCAAAAGCTATAAGTTAGCAGACTGGAAGGCACAATGAATGGCTATACAACTGACTCCCATTTTATATTTGAACTGTCCACAAAACAAACTTTCTTGTTCAACTTGAACAGTAACCAGAACAGAGTTCTGTGCTCCTAGTGCACAGTTGGTACTGCATACCAAAAGAAATGCAATTACAAACCTAGTTATTATTCATTTTGTCCCCTAATCGCAAATGAATACAGTCTACTGGAAACGGAATAATTAATTATAACAAGGTCTCAGGGAGAACCATAGAAATAACAAGATCTAATTTCTCTGAAGATTTGATGGAGAAGTACAGAAAGAAGAGTGTGCTCAATATAGCGTTACTACAGGGAGGGAGGAACCACAACCTAACATTATTTAGTGATGGGTGTATGATCCTTGTGAGGTGAAGTGCTGTAAAACCCACAGGTCCAATTTGACATCCAAAATGGACAGGGTAGTCATACAGAATTCAAGTGCACGGCAAGCAGACATGAACGCTTAATGGATAGATATAAAGCTGTCAAGATTTATATTTCATGATCTGTCCACAAAACAAACTTTCTTATTCTTGTTCTAATTGCCATGACAGAGTTGAGTGCTCCTACTACTGCTTATGCGGTTGGTAGTTGCTACTGGCTGGAACGACAAGATCAGCCTAGTTGCTATCTGTTTCGTCAATTAATCGCCCATGGATCAAGTCTACTGCAAACTGAACAATTTATACATCTACCCACTTGCTTCTAATCAGGCAGAACCAGCCATAGAAATAACAAGATCTGATTTCCTTAAGCAATCTGACAGAAAGGTTGGCACAGGAAGAGGAGTATGTCCAACTGGTACTACAGGGAGGGAGTGAACAAAATTATTTAGTGATGAGTGTATGGTCCAATTTGACATCCAAAACAGGGTAAAGCCATAAACCTATACCAACCACAATATGTCCAATTTGATATCCAAAACAAAACAGGGTAAAGTCATACATGATTCTATCTAACTAAGTGCATCATGTATATGTAAGGATAATTTTTTGCAAAAGAAGAGACCTTTCTCATTTTGGCAAAGCACTTCGTCCTCAGTGTCTATATGGACACATGACCGGCTCGACGGACGCTCCTCGTCTTTGAAGTCTGAGAAATAGCCTATCTGCAACTCCTTCCGGTGAGACGGGGGAAGCGACTCGAACCACTTGACGTTACCCTTAAACAGTTGGAACCGCATAGCTTTCTCTTCCTCATCTTCGTATGTCTTGTCGAACTTTATGATCCACTCCTCAAACCTCGCCTTCATGTCCTCCTCCTCGCGAGCAGCTACACAAGGCAGGTATGAGGTGGTGGTTCCTGGCATGAAACGGGGCTAACGACGACGAGGAATCTACCTGACTCGTCATCAATAGGGGTTTTCCTGAAATACGCCAACGCTCCGCCACCAAACAACGCAGCGGCGGCCACACCAGCAGCAGCCGCCGCCCTTGGGGTCGCGTGGTGTGGCGAGAACCTCCGTGCGAGGAGGGAACCGACAGCCCGTCGGAACATGATTGCCTCTTCCTTCGCCTCCTCCTCCTCCTCCTCGATTTTTACTTTTCGCTCGTCTCCGCCGCCCTCGATTCGATTCTAGGGTTTCGCTGCCGATGGGCACGGGAAACAATTTATCAGGGACGGGCTTTGCCTGCTCCCCGGTTTCTAGCCTCCCGCGGTATTTTCAACGACCAGATCAAATAAGTTCGCAAAAAAACGACCAAATCAAATACGTTTACAGACAAATACCAATTCCTCCCGTAATTCTAGGACATAACGAGTCCTTTCGCTGCCAACCAGGCGATAGAGGTGAAGTCCTTGCTGTGGAAAGCATCGACTGGGATCTTGAGCTCTTCTTCCTGCTGCTCAAGAAACAATCGTTTGTTAGCTACTCGGTGGGGATCTCTCGATTATCAGACAAGCACATGATTCAGGTACACATTGAGTAGCTAGGGTTCCTCTCGATACAAGGACAAGTGTGGTAAACGAAGAAGCAAGAATGAGGAAGAATCGAGAGTCAGATGGGAGAGAAAGTTGTCATTTCCGTGATGGATCATCCCATGCCATTCATGTATGGCACGCCTTTTTTATTTGGGTCTGTCTAACTCTCAGCCGACTGAGAATTAAGCTAATTCTCAGTCGGCTGACGTCAGCCGTGTCATGTGCGCTGCTGTGCTGGCGGTGACCTCGCTCGCTTGCCTCGGAGGAATTAATCCAGCGACGCAGTACGCCGTACAGGGCCTAGCTAGCTGCCGACCGGGAAGGAAGTAACGATCGGTATCTTCAGCCAGCCATGGCCCACAATCTTATTTTTTGACTTTGCGGCCCACATAGCTTGTACAGCTAGGGACATCCCTACTGCTGATTGAAAAAATACTACACGGTACCATTACAAAACAAAACAAAAAAGTTGAATTAGTTTATGTAAATCAGATCTCAGCTGGAACCAACATTAACTCTTGATGAGTCAAAAACAATTAACGAAAAAGTCCACCGATATATTAATAATCATCCATAGTAGTACAAAAGACCTAAAAAGTAATAAAAAATACAAATAAGTCACTGGAGAACCTAGTGGCTCTTACGAACGACGCTGGAACGAGCCGAAGGGGCGCCAGTGTCCTCGCTCCTCCTAGCCATGCAAAGCTTGTCATATGAGCTTTGTTGTCGCAAAAACATATTCAGTTACAACTCCACTTGAAACTGGAAAACAAATATCTCAGTTGCAATCACACTTGCAACTAGAAAAAATCTCTCACTTACAACTCCACTTGCAACTGGAAAAAAGATTTAAATTGCAACCACACTTGCAAGTGGAAAAAATATTTCAGGTACAAATCCACTTGAAATTGGAAAAAAAATCCAGTTACAACTCCACTTGCAACTGTAAAAAATATTTCAGTTGCAACTGCACTTGCAAGTGAAAAAATATGTGTTTCCAGTTACAACTCCACTTGAAACTGGAAAACAAATATCTCAGTTGCAATCACACTTGCAACTGGAGAAAATATCTCACTTACAACTCCACTTGCAGCTGGAAAAAAATTCTACTTGTAACCGCACTTGCAAGTGGAAAAAAATATGTCAGATACAAATCCACTTGAAACTAGAAAAAAAAATTCCCACTTACAACTCCACTTGCAACTGGAAAAAAATATTTCAGTTGCAACCACACTTGCAAGTGGAAAAAACATGTCAGTTACAAATCCACTTGTTTCCAGTTGCAACTCCACTTGAAACTGGAAAACAAATATCTGAGTTGCCGTCTCACTTGCAAGTGGAAAAAATATCTCACTTACAAATCCACTTGCAACTAGAAAAAAATTCTACTTGCAACCGCACTTGCAAGTGCAAAAAATGTCAGTTAGAACTCTCTCTTGCAACTTAAAAAATCTCAGTTGCAACCTCACTTGCAACTAGAAAAATATGTTAGTCACAACTTCATTTGCAACTGCAAAGAAAATCTTAGTTGAAATTGCACTTGCATCTGGAAAAATATCTCACTGAAAAAAATCTCAGTTGCAACCGCACTTGAAACTAGAAAAAGAATATCTCAGTTACAACTCACTTGCAACTGGAATAATCTCAGTTGCAACCCCACTTGTAACTGAAAAAAATCTCAGTTGCAACCCGACTTGCAACTAGCAAAAGGCGGACACCTTACTCAATCGCAAAAACCAAAAATTGTGATCAGTACAAAAAAGGTAACAACTTTCACCCGCATACACAAAAGACACAGACTGGAATCTGGCGCCCAGATCGAACAATTACAAAGTTGACTTGGATTTAACTAATTCCAATAGTTAAGAATAAGTAATTCTAAAAAAATAAAAATAGAGTTAAAATAATTAAGAATAAACAATATTTAATAATGTCACACTCTCTAAAAAAAAAGATCATCGTTTCACAAACTAAAATAATAATGTATAGACAAATTAGGACACATTAGGATTACCAAGCGAAACGGAAAAAATAAAAGATAAGAAAAACAAATTAGTACAACGAAATATTAAAAACCTTTATTTTGGTTTTTAGAATTAACAAAAATAAATAAAATAATCGAGAGTTTCTCTCTCCCTTCAACATAAAAAAATGCAACAAAAAAAGGCATACACGCGATATAGGCTCGATTTCGAATAGAGAGTAAAAGTAATAAAAGCCCATTATACAAACTTCATGAAGCGATAGAGAAACAAAATAACTAAAAGGCCCACCTACACGCTCGTACATCCGCTGATACAATTCGCAGCTTGTAACCGAACTAGCGACGAGACCAGTACTAACAAAAAAGCTAACAAAGACCGAAGAGACCAAGCACAACTCACACTAATCTTAGAGAACAAATGGACCGTTCAAACGCTTAGCTAATTCTAAGTTTTTATTAGAAAGTGATAACTCTCAGCTAGCTGATTACATAAGTTGCCAAAGAAAAAACAAAAATCAACAGAAAGCACAAAGCCGAAATAGTCAACTCTGGCCATCTAACGAGATGCCATGCACAGAAAATGAAAACCAGCACGATCGATTGGATGGAGGCTAGGCCTTTTACGCGAATCCAGCCCGGCAAAAAGAGACAACGAGGAGAAATAGCAGGCCCATCTCGCCCACTGCCCTCGCCAGACAACACGAAACAGCGGAAAACGCCAATTCCTGCACGAATCTCAGCATACCTTATCTGACGGTTCAAAAGTAGACTGAGAATTAAGCTAATTCTCAGTCGACTGAGAATTAGCAAAACCGTTTTTATATCTGCTACCGTGTCCAGATGTCGTGTTTCCCTTGCGTGCTGGTTCGTTGGGCCACCTCTCCTTCTGGGCTCGCAAACCATGAGTCGCCAGAGTGCTAACACAAGTTCACCGACAATCTTGCCTAAAAAAAGTTCACACACAATCGTTTGGTTTCCACTGGTTATACACTTATACTGAACTGCATATTTCAGGCGAATTCATATACGTCAAGCGATATCTCTCTAAAAAAAGAGGGTAACTGACGAGGTGTGCCCTCGGCAAGTCCCATGGTTAGGTACCTAGAGTTGATTGTGTGATAGAGAACGCGTAGTGTTAGTAGAATCGACGGCTGACAAGCGGGAGTTTACCCAGGTTCAGGGCCCTCGAGTGAGGTAAAACCCCTACGTCCTGTTTGTCTGTATTGATTGTGTGAATATGCGGATTACAAGGGTCCCGGCGAGTTGCTGATCTCGCTAGGGTTTCGGTGGCTATGGATTGCTTGTCCTCGATCGGTCACCCTCCCAGTCCTTATAAAGGAGCTGGGTCTCGGGTACGTAACCGACCAGGTTTACAGGTATGGTATGTCTCAACCGACTATTGCTTTATTCTAACTTGGTCAATACTCTTCGTCTTGGGCCTTCCTTCATGGGCTTCGATTGTCTTGGACTTCTTTAGTAATCACGTGCACCATGTACCCTTACGTTAGGGTACCCGCAGAGTATAACCTCGTCATTAGCCCCCGAGTGCTTGCTTGACCCGAAGAGTTGAGCATGTACTCCCTTCATCGTGCACGTCATAGGTTTACTTCTGTACTCATGATCTGACATAGTTCTTCTGGCTTTAATCCATTTCGACTGTATGTTTATGCAGATCAAGGGATATTGACATAGTAGGCCCAGTTCACTCGACTGATCGAGGCTGGTTAACTGCTCATTCGGGCAACACCATACTAGCCTTCAGTCAGACTCGAGTCCCCGGACTCGAACCTGGAACGTAATTGAAAATTTTGCCTAGGGATTATGACATAGTAGGCTTGATTCACTCGAAAGGTCGAGGTCAGTTAACTGCACATTCGGGCAAAACCATACTAGCCTTCAGTCAGACTCGAGTCCCCGGACTCAAACCTGGAACACAGTTGAAACTTTTGCCTAGGGATATTGACATAGTAGGCCTGATTCACTCGAATAATCGAGCTCAGTTAACTGCACATTCGGGCAAAACCATACTAGCCTTCAATCAGACTCGAGTCCCCGGATTCAAAACTGGAACACACTGGACAGACTCGACTTCAGGCCGTTGAGGACTTACTGAATCGTTTTGCAGTTTCTATTTGCTACCTTAGCGCGTCCGCCAGGATTTTTCATCATGTCTGCTGACACGGAAAACTTAAGGGTGAACACTGCCGGAGTGACCCTCAGCCCAGCTCGATTAATCAGCGGGTCTTACCTTTGCATTTGCGTATGCAGCATCCGAAATATCTGCGATTGGCATAGTCCGGGGATTTATGAAGTATGATTTTATTTTGGATTTGTGAAGTATTTTAAAGACTTAGTCGAGTCTGCTTTCGAGCGGGATTCTTACCTTTTGAAATCTATGGGAGCCCGACAGCGCTCCCATGGGAGTAGGCCCCGAGATTGTGGTTTATTGTCTTGCAATAGAGGACAATCTCAAATAATTGCTTCTGTCAAACGAAATATCGTTGCTTCTGTCAATCGAAATATCTTTGCTTCTGTCAATCGAAATATCTTTGCTTCTGTCAATCGAAATATCTTTGCTTCTGAAACCAATCGGGTGCGCGACAGCGCTCCCGATGGGAGTAGCCCCCGAGATTATGTTTTATTTCTTTGAGGTAGAGGATAATCTCAATAACTTTGTATGCTATATATATGAGAAATTTTTGATATCCTCCCGATGGGAATACTTTACTCTACTCGATAACATGTCGAGTGTATGACGTTACCTTAGTCGACAGGTGCTACGAAGACATCATGTTTTTGCTTAGTCGAACCATATCTCGACTGCCGTTATTTGCATCTGAAGATTTTCTCGATGGAAGACGTCATGTATGACGTTCATAGCGTGCTCGCATAACTTTGACAGGACATGTCTGTGTGGGCCTGTTGTCAGAGTTTGACCACAGAGGACGCCGCTTCAGTTCCGATTTGACCGGACGTGGCGAAATTTTCGCGACGTGATCATAACTTCCTCGTTTTACGTGCGTAGTGGGCGGCGTGACCTGCGACGGTTGCTATCCAGGCACGCCACGTGTCCTGCAGATTGTGCACGGACGGCTGAGATCGTTCAGCGCGTTGTGGTAAATATGGATTTCTTCACCACAGGATTTTCACCCTGCCATTTGCCTCCTCTGCTTCCTCTCGTCTTCCTCCTTGCGCCCTTTTCCCCATTGCCACCACTCATCAAGCTTGTCGCCACACCTCGCGTGGCCATGGCGCCAAAGAGAAGAAGCGCTACCGTCCCCTCATCCTCTGCTGCCGATGCGGGGAAGAAGGGGAAGGAGAGTGCGGTTGCTGCAGCAAATCCCGCCGCCGCTCTGAAGGAGGTCGCCGGTGACTGGGCAAGATCCACGGTCACCGAGAAAAACCTGTCGTCGTATCGACAGAAGGGTTTGCTGCCGCCGGCGGACCAGCTTGCAGCCCGTGCGCCATCAAACAAGGAGGTACTCCCCGAACCCCGCGCCGGCGAGCGCGTTTGCTTTGCGGAGTTTCTTCCTCGTGGCTTCTCTTTGCCGTTGCATGATTTTGTGCGGGGATTGTTGTACGCCTACGGGGTACAGATTCATGATTTTACCCCCAACAGTATCTTGCACATTGCCTGCTTTATGGTTTTGTGCGAGTGCTTTTTGGGGGTATCCCCGAGCTGGGCACTGTGGAAGTCCATCTTCCAGGTGCGCCACAACTGTCGAGGTGGACGCCCATGCCCAATCGGTGGGTTTGGGGTTCAGGTGCGAAACGATTGCCACTACTTCAACCTGAAGGCAGTCGACTCTGCACAAGGCTGGAGGAGCAAGTGGTTCTATGTCAGCGTCGACCAGGAAGTAGTCCCAGCTTTTTCGATTGGGAGGCCTCTGCTGAAGACGAAGGCTTGGAACCACCCACTCTCGACTGAGGAGATGAAGGAAGCCGCCCCTCTTTTGAAAAGAGTTGGCGAACTACTCGGCACTGTTACCGGTGTTCAGTTGATCAGCACCTTTGTGAAGCGTCGAGTGTGGCCTCTTCGTCTCCGAACCAATCCCATGTGGCAATATGAAGGTCCACTCGACGCCAGCAGGATGAGCGATGTGGAGTTGTCGCCTAATGAGCTGGATACTCATGTGAAGGGAATCACCAGTATCAAGGCCGACGAAACAATCGACTTCAACTTCGCCCATGCTCCATATGGCCTTGACAATGCCTTGCCCAAAGTAAGTGTGAACTTTTCTTCTACTTTGCACATTTTTGAATTTTGCGAGCTGTTTTGTGCGACAGTATTTTTGACTATGATGTTTTCCTTTGAGTATGTGCAGAACCACTCGACTGCTTCCACTCTGCCTCCCTTACCCGAGGCAGGACCTGTTGCGGAGGTGGAATTACAGGAGGAGGCCCAGCTGCCTATTTCTGAAATTCCTTCTGCCCACACCTCACCTGTTGATGCTTTGGAGGAGGCAGGTAAAGATGAAGAAGAAGTAGAGCAAGCTATGGAGGACGCCGTTCCTTCGACTGAGCCCGAGGCGGACATTCGTCGTGTGAAACGCCGGCGTATGATTTCTTCTGATTCTTGGAGCAGCGAGTCTAAGGAAGATGAACTGCGGGATGATGGCAACTCGGGTACCTCCCCTTCCACTAAGACTTCTCCTCTGGCCGCTACTCCTTTGGTTGCACGCCCTCCTGCAGCGTCGAGTAGGGCTACTCGCTTTGGAGTACCGCGCATTGGTGCTGAACCTGATTCTGACGAGGATGAGTCTGGGTACGTGTCCCATTTATGCCATTTTTGTGCTTGTACTTTTATGACGTTTATCTTATGCTGTTGCTGAATTTTGCGCAGAACCTCAGGTGGACAACTGTCTCTTATCCCAGTCGTAGATGCTTCGACTGTGGTTCCGCCGAAGGTCGTTCCAGAAGCGACCCAGATCACAGCTGTGGTGGCCACTTCTGATGCGGATAGGGCTGGGGCTGTTGCGCCTCCCACTGCGGAAGCGTCCACTTCCAAATCTTGGACAGAACACGTAAGTTTTCTTTGATACGCATCTCACTCGAAATCTCTACGAGTACTGAATGCTCTTGAATGTACTTTCACAGCCAATCTTCGCCAACATGGCTACCTGGGGCCAGGCTTATGTTCAGATGGAGCAAGAGAGGGACTCTCTCCGTTCCAGCGCAACTCAACTTGCCAGTAAGTTTTGCTAACTTTTTTGAAGTGCCGTCATGCTTTGAGTTTTGTTTACAATCGATTCATTTACGCTTAACACAGGCGACAAGAAGTCAGCTGAAACGTGAGTGGAGAGTCTGGAGAAGCAGGTGAAGGACTTGGAAACGCTGCTCGCTGCCCAGAAGAAGGCACTTGAAGATGTTCAAGGTGCGGTTGTGCTTCGAGAAAAGGAATATGCTGAGCGCTTATCAAGCCTTGCTCGAGCTGCTGGAGGTTAGTAGAAATCTTTGTCGAACATCTTCTTTTTGGTTTCGAGTGTTACTTATCGATATGCTGTTTCGTCATCTTTTGAAGGGATTGTTGGCGTACCATCTCCGACGGATGCGTCGAGTGACAACTTGTCACTCGACCAAGCTGTGTCAGAGCTGGAGTCTGCGATTGCCAAGGCAAAGGGTACCTTGGTCAGCATGACAAGCACACTGGGCGCTGTTCACTCGGAAGTACTTCCAGCGGACGCGGTTCCTGCGACTGCCCAAGGTTTTGCTGATGCCCTTGGTCCTGGCTCTTCGACCATGGCGGAGTTTGCTCGCGAACTTACGGTACGCGGCTCCGAGTATACCCTCAAGCTTCTCTTAGGACATGGCATAGTGGCCGAGTTTGAGTCTGCGATGTCCGATTTCCCCAAAAAGTCAGATGAGAAACCGGTGTCTTTGAAGGGTGTCAACGATACGGCGGTGCGACTGGCCGAGGCATGCATAGCTACCATGGAGCGTAGATCAGCTGCGATCACTGCTCAATCGCAGGCGCGTAGGGCCAGGTCTGAGTCTATGTCGCGTGTGTAGGACACCTTTTTCACGTCTTGTAATGATACCCTTATTCGCGCGAGTATGCGTATGCTTTTGCTACTTTGTGTATCAATGACACCATTGGATGCTTTTGTGTTTATACTCGAAGAATTATGTATGGTTAGCTCACCTGATTTATGCCTTGAGTTTTCTCTTTCTGACTTGAAGTTTATCGCCATACTTATGCTTTTGAACAGCCACAGCCGACTGGCACATCGGCTGGTTCCTCGCGGCGGCGCAAAACCACCCGAACACGGGCTCAAGTGGCCAATGATGCCAGAGTTATGGAATACACCAAATCCCTAGTCTTGCGACTGAAGGAAGAACTGAAGAGTACCCAGGGCGAACTGGATCGGCTAAAAGCGAGACCAGCTCCGTCCACTGAACGGGAGGATTATGTGCTTGGGGAAATGGACATCATCAACAGGCAACTCGAGAGTGAGTTATGCTTTTCCTTTGCTATGTAAATTGTGTACTTTTGCTTTATGCCTCTGACCAGTAATCTGGTTTTTTGCAGATTTTGTGCCTGATCACCAAGCAGAAGAGGAGAGGGTCACTCAACTGCTGGATAATGTGGTTGATGAACCCACGACCAGCAGGCAGCATTTCTATCTTGACAAGGTGCGCGCTTGCACACTTGCCACTTTGAAGGATCGGGTGTGGCGGAACGCCCAGGTACTCGAGATTTGCAGGCAAATTCCTGCTCGCCTAAATTGCGCATTATTCCCATCAGGGCCTCAGCCGCAAGGGCTTTTCCCTTTGGTTGATATCTTTCGAGTTGCCGATTCAATCAAAGAATCCTTAACTCAATATGTAGTTCTTGGCGCCAATGCGACTATGGCGCACATCCGAAGTCGTCTCCCGAGCTTTTCATTGCGCCCTCCTGCTGTTGGTGCGCTTATATCTCAGACACAGTTAATCGAGACGCGTCCTGCTGCTGAAGCCTTCATCGATCGCTGTAAAGAGCAGCTTCTTGGCCCTGTGTTGGATATTAAGGATGAACCATCCGCTTAGAATTCTATAAAACTGTAAATTTGTGTAATCGGGGCAGCCCCCGAGTGTAAATATGCTCTTTTGTTTATGTGATGAAATGTCTTGTGCTTATATTGATGCCAGCCCCCGAGTCTATCGGGTGGGTTTGTTTTGACTTATGGTGGCGGAACTCAGCCCCCGAGCCCTTCGGGTGGGATGTAAATTCCGCGTTTTTTTTTTCTTTTTGAACATTTGAGCGAGACCTTCGGTTTATGCATATGTTTTTATGATCCAGCCCCCGAGTATCTTTGATGGGGCTGTGTGTTTTATGACGCTGTTTATGATCAAGCCCCCGAGTCTCGAGTGGGGTATATGATAGAAACATATATGAAAAATATGGAGGAATATATATCTTTATTCCAAATTGTGTGTTCGACCAGCAGACCGCCTCATTAAAAACCTTCCAGTCCCCTTAGGTACCCTGGTAAGGGAAAGAGTGCGTCTGAAACCTGCTGGTTCTTCCGACATTGCGTGCAATTACATATGAGACTAGGAGATCTATGCGTAGAACCGACGCAGATGCGCCACGTTCCATGGGTTTGATACTAACTCTCCCGTCTTTGCGTTCTTCAATCGATAGGCTCCGCCATCGATGACCTCTGTGACGATGTAAGGTCCTTCCCATGGTGACGCAAGCTTGTGCACCTTCTTTTGCTTCTCCCGTAGCACTAGGTCTCCCACCATGAAGGATCTTGTGCGCAGTCGACGACTGTGGTAGTTGCGGAGGTCTTGTTGATAGATAGCCGTTCGTGCCAAGGCTGCGTTGCGTGCTTCTTCCAGTAAATCAGCTGCGTCTTCGAGTGCTTTGTTTGCGTCATCTTCCTCGTATGCTTCCACTCGAGGTGCGTTAAACTTGACATCGGATGGTAGCATTGCCTCCGCGCCATAGACCATAAAGAATGGTGTGAACTGCGTAGATGCGTTTGGAGTGGTCCTTAGGCTCCATAGTACTGATGAGAGTTCATCGACCCACGCACCTGCGGCCCTTCTGAGTGGTACCAAGAGTCTCTTTTTGATGCCGCTGCACACGAGTCCGTTGGCTTTTTCGACTTGGCCGTTAGTTTGCGGATGTGATACAGAGGCATAGTTGAGCTTGATGTTGTGCTCCTTGCAAAGGGATTTGAACTCTTCTGCTGTGAAGTTTGTGCCGTTGTCAGTTATGATGCTGTCTGGTACCCCAAATCGATACATGATCGATTGTATGAAACGAACCGCTGTAGAAGCTGTCGAGCTTGTGATGGGGATAGCTCGATCCACTTTGTGAACTTGTCGACTGCCACCAGTAGGTGAGTATGACCGCCAGGCGATGATTTTCTGAGTGGCCCAACCATGTCGAGTCCCCATTGGGCGAAGGGCCACGCCAATGGTATGGTTTTGAGTGCGAATGCGGGTGCATGTGGCCAGGAAGCGAACTTCTGGCACCCGATGCAACGTTTGACTATGTCCTCTGTGTCCCTTAGCGTTGTAGGCCAGTAAAACCCTGCTCGGAAGGCTTTGGCTACGAGTGATCGACTGCCGGCGTGATGCCCGCAGGTACCTGCATGAATGTCCCGAAGGAGGACTTTGCCGTCCTCGAATGCGATGCATCTTTGTAACATACCTGAAGTGCTGCGTTTGTACAGCTCACCGTTTATGGTGTATGCTTTTGCCCGTCGAGTAATGCATCTGGACTCGTTTATGTCTTCTGGTAGCTCGTTGCGAAGCATGTATGCGAGAAAGGGTTGAGTCCAAGTTGGCTCAATGAGAAGTACCTCAGTCGGAGGATCCTTTGTGCTTGGTGCTTTGCTCTTATCTGCAGCTGGTGGTGCAGTAGGTGGTCGTTTATGGATTGACCTGTGTGCTATCCGCTCGAGGAAGACACCTGGTGGTACTGGTGCTTTTGTGGAGTCGATGTTGGCTAGCATGTCTGCTTCTTCATTGCTTTCTCCCCTATGTGCCGCAGTTCACAGCCATCGAAGCTGCCCTCCATTATGTTGTACAGGTCCCGATATGCGATCATGTTATCCGCTATTGCGTCGCAGGCCTTCATTGTCTGCTGCAAACTAAATTAGAGTCACCATAGATCATTAGTCGAGTGCATTCCATGGCCTTTGCCATTCGCATGCCATGGATCAGGGCTTCGTACTCAGCCTCGTTGTTTGATGGGAACTCGAAGTCCATTTGTAGGATGTAGCGCAGCTTATCGCCTTTTGGTGAGATGAGTATGACGCCTGCTCCTGCCCCTTCATTCTTCTTAGACCCATCGAAGTACATGGTCCAGGAGTTGGATACATCAGGTACTCCTGGAAGTTGAGCTTCTATCCACTCTGCGTGGAAGTCGGGTAGGATTTGTGCTTTGATGGCCTTCGGGTGCTCATACTTGATGCCCAGAGGTGCCAGCTCGATGAGCCACTTTGCTACTCGCCCAGTTGCATTGGGGTTTATGAGAACGTCTCCAATCGCTGATTTGTTGATCACCGTTATCGGGTGTTCTGTAAAGTAGTGTGCCAGCTTTCTGGATGTCATGAACACGGCGTATGCCAGTTTCTGATATTGCGGGTACCGCTGTTTTGACGGGGAGAGGACTTCACTTACATAATACACTGGCCTTTGTATGCTCTGGTTATGTCCTTCGTCCATGCGATCGACTACCAATACGGTGCTGACCACTCGATTGGTGGCTGAAACGTAGAGGTAGAGTGGCTCGTTTTCCCTGGGTGCTACTAAGATTGGGGGACTTGTAAGCATCTTCTTGAGTTCAAGAAAGCTGCTTCGGCTTCGTCCGTCCACTCGAACTTGTCTGCTTTCTTCATTAGTTAGTAGAAGGGTAGTGCCTTTTCGCCTAGTTTGCTGATGAACCGGCTGAGTGCTGCTACTCGACCGGCCAACTGCTGCACTTCGTGGAGTTTGGTGGGTCTCTTCATTGTGAGTATGGCCTGTATCTTCTCCGGGTCCGCTTCTATTCCGCGTGCAGATATCAAGTATCCCAAAAGTTGCCCGGCTGGAACACCGAAGGTGCATTTCTTTGGGTTGAGCTTGATGTTGTATCGACTAAGGTTCTTGAATGTTTCCCGTAGATCATCGATTAGAGTGTCTTCTTTTGCAGTCTTGATGACAATGTCGTCGACGTAGACCTGAACATTGCGTCCTATTTGTTCTTGTAGACAGTTTTGCATCATGCGCTGGTACGTTGCACCCGCATTCTTGAGCCCGAAAGGCATGGTTATGTAGCAGTAGACCCCGAGTGGGGTTATGAATGCTGTTTTGTCTTCGTCTTCTTCTCTCATTCGAATTTGACGGTATCCAGAGTATGCTTCCAGAAACGATAATTGAGCACATCCTGCTGTCGAGTCGATGATCTGGTCGATTCGTGGCAACGGGAAGTGATCTTTGGGCAGCATTTGTTCAGGGCGGTGAAATCCACACACATTCGCAAGGTGTCCGAGTGCTTCTTTTCGACTAACACGGGGTTAGCAACCCAGTCTGATTTTTTGATTTCTCGAATGAATCTTGCAGCGAGTAGTCTGTCAACTTCTGCCTCGATTGCGTCTCTTTTGGGGCCGGAGAAGCGGCGCATAGTTTGCTTGACTGGTCTAGAACCTGGCTTGAGTTGTAGAGAGTGCTCGGCAAATTCCCTGTGAATACCTGGCATGTCGGCTGGACACCATGCAAATATTTCCCAGTTCTCACGGAGGAATTTGACGAGCGCGCCTTCCTATGCGTCAGTAAGACTTGATGACACATTGACCGTTTTCGAGGGATCAGTCGGGTGCACTTGGTATGTCCTTGTGTCATTGGTGGCATTGAATTCTCTGTCGGTTGCTAGCCTGTTGTGTTCTGGCATAAGTGTGCGGTCGTTGGAGACCTCAAGCTCAGCGAGTGACTTTTCCATGCCAAACATCTCAGAGATTTTACTGAAGTCGCGGTCACACGAGTCTGATTTTTGGAGATTCCCTTTGACTGTGATAACTCCTTTTGGTCCTGTCATTTTGAGCTTGAGGTAGGCGTAGTGTGGAACGGCCATGAATCGGGCGAATGTGGGCCTCCCGAGTATTGCATGGTATTGTGATTTCCAGTCGACCACCTCGAACTCAATCGACTCGGTTCTGAAGTGTGTAGGGTCTCCGAATGTAACATCAAGCTGTATTGTGCCTTGCGGGAGTACCGCTTTGCCTGGGACGATACCGTGGAAGGTGTTTGTGGATTTTGGCAGGTTTTCGACTGATTTGTTCATCCTGCGGAGTGTATCCGTGAAGATTATGTTGAGGCCGCTGCCTCCGTCCATGAAGACCTTGGTCATGGCGTAGTCGCCGATCTGAGCGTCGAGTACCAAGGCTGCGTGCCCAGGTCGATACACTGCAGGTGGGTGGTCCTCTCGACTGAAGATGATTGGAGTTTCTGATCCTTTCAAAAATTCTGGGACAGCGGGGGTGCCAGGACTGCCATATTGACGTGTCGAGTGTGTAATTTCTGCTCCCTGTTAGATGGACGCCCTCGTTGGATCATGTTCATCTGCCCGCGGGTTACGGGATATTTTTGCTCCTCCACTTGCGGCATCTGATGTACGGCTCCCGTATTTTGTGCTCCTGTGTTGGTTTGCGCTGGTATCATGTAAACTGGTGTTGGCTGCACTTGTGATGGCGCAGAATATACCTGAGTAGGCTGTGCTTGCGGTGGCGCTAAATATACCTGAGTAGGCTGTGCTTATGGTGGCGCTGGACATACCTGAGTAGGATGTGCTTGCGTCATAAGTGTTGTGATAGATTGAGCTTTTGCGTTAATTGCGGGGGAGCACGCCCTTCCCTTTGCAGTCGCAGTACATGTTCAATCGCCAGTTGATCGAACTCTCTGCAGTTTCTCAGCGAGTGATTGGAGCGTAGCCTGCCGTCATCCCCTTTGTATAGATGGAATCTGCAATAATCGTCCATCCTCTCTTCGGCTGAACGCTCAGGTTCTTTGTCTGTTCTCCTGCGCCACTCTGGCCTTTTGTAGCTGTCGCGCCTGTCATCTCCACGATGGTCTCGACTGTCGCGGCGATCGTCTGTTCGTTTGTCACTTTGGTCACGGCCGTCCCGTGGCTGGGCAAAGCTTGCTGCAATAAAGTTTGGTTTGTCATCGTCGTGGTAACGATGTTTGCGTTTGCGTCTCCGATCATCTCTGTAGTTGTCTCTGCGGTCTCGACTGCCACTCTCGTGGTTGTCGTGTGAAGGGTTTGGATGAGTGCCTCGCACGGAGTCTTCTCCATCCGCCCACTTTGTTGCGATTGTCATGAGTGCTGCCATTGACCTCGGCTTTTCTCGACCAAGCGCCTCTTTGAAATCGTCTCTTGCGAGTCCGTTCATGAAGGCATCGATGGCCCTGTCTTCTGATACACTGCCTACTGAGTTACGAATGGCGGTCCATCGCCGTATGTATGACCTGAGTGATTCATCTGATCTTTGCTTGCAGGTTCTAAGTTCTTCAAAGGTTTTGGGTCGCTCGCAAAGAGGTTCGAAATACTTGATGAAGTCATCCCTGAAGTGTTCCCATGTGTCATAGTATGATTCAGGTAGTGATTTGAGCCAATCGCGAGCCGTTCCTTCCAACATGAGCTGTATGTATTGCATTGCTGTGGTCGTGGTGCCGTGCTGACATCCCACTGCCAGTCTGTAGTCCTCTAGCCAGCCTGACAGTTCTTGTTTGCAGTTGAATTTGGGCGTGGAAGTTAATGAAAACTTTTTTGGCATGCGAGCCTCTCGAACTCGTCGAGTGAAGCACAATGCTCCACAAGGTCCGATTTCTGCCTCTGAATCTGAGCTGATGCTGTACGATCTCCTAGATCGGCTCCGGCTGGAGCGATGATGGCGTGAGCTTCGTCGACTGCTTTTCCTACGAGGGCTTCGACTGCGGTGATTCCGATCTGTGTTTCTCCTTGGAGTTGGTTGTGGCTGTTGTAGAGCCTGTGCCTTGGATCTCCGGCAGGAGGTTCGATTGTTCTGAGGTAAGTGCCTAGCGTCATCAGTGCCCCAGCTGGATTAGTGGGTATGGGTACGCCCTCTCCATCTACGGCCATGAAATCTTGATTCAGGTTTCTAGTGACCGTCGCACGGTCTGCGTCCCCGAGGTTTATGAGCCTCGACCTGTTTGCGGGGTCGTTTCCTCCTGTTGAGCTTATGGAGAGCGCCCTTCGACGAGCACTCGATATACTGGCCTGCCTTTTGCGTTCGTCGAGTACTGCTCTGTAGTTCTCCAGTCGCATTGATTCTTGCCAGTTGAAGTACCGGAAGGTCAATATTTCTTCTGGGGTTGCGTTTGCTGGTAGCATTGTGCAGTCTTTGATTATTTTGTCAATTTTCTCCGCCATCTCTGCAGTTATGGTTAACGTAGTTTCTCCGTCTGGCATTGTGACTGTGCATGGGTATTCCGTAGGTCGGCGACAGGCTGCGGCTGCTGATGTTTCTGCAGTACTCGCGGTGTAGACCTGATAAGGCATCGCCTGGTCTTCTGTCCACATGCCATTGACGTGCATCATGGATTCGGCGTCGTCGTACAGGCTCATATCAGAGTTGCTCTGTTTGCTGAGGTTTTTGCTACAATCGAGTAGGTTCTCGAGTGTCTTTTCCATACTATCTGTGTTGCAGGTGAATATTTCGTGGCTGGCACGGATTTCTGGGCCGTTGAGATCGGCGAGGTAGATGCTGTCGTCTATGTCCTCCTCCTGTGCTACGATGTCGTTGCAGTCGAGGATGTTGTCGAGTAACTCGGTTGAGTTGTTTTGACGGTACGCGGATTCGACTTCGCCTCCTTCAAATCTTTTAGCTACTTTGTCACGGAACTCCTGCGACGTCATGGTTGTTGCAGAGTCACTTGGTGATTGGATCGGAACGATTTGTGATGAGGCAGCTACCAGGATGGGTGGTGTTGCAGATGTAGTCGATAGATCGTCGAGTATCGCCATGTCGAGTGGATCCAGCAGGTCCTGCACACCATCTTTATCGACGAAAAAAATTGAAATCTCCAACCGTAACATCCAAACCTGATTCAAGTCCAGCAAAGGTCTCTCGAGCTTCCATCGAGTATGGCTTGAGTCTCCTTGGAGAGATTGGCGAGTGATCGCCCCTTGAGTTGATGCTAGTTGATTTTGCCGGCGATTTGCTGTTTGTAGATGTGATCGGCGAGTGGCCGCTTGATGATGAAGCCGGCGATTTGCCGTTTGCAGATGCGATCGGCGAGTAGCCGTTTGATGAAACCGGCGAAACCGTAAGTCCAACACTACCTGTTCCCACAGACGGCGCCAATTGACGAGGTGTGCCCTCGGCAAGTCCCATGGTTAGGTACCTAGGGTTGATTGTGTGGTAGAGAACGCGTAGTGTTAGTAGAATCGACGGCTGACAAGCGGGAGTTTACCCAGGTTCAGGGCCCTCGAGTGAGGTAAAGCCCCTACGTCCTGCTTGTCTGTATTGATTGTGTGAATATGCGGATTACAAGGGTCCCGGCGAGTTGCTGATCTCGCTAGGGTTTCGGTGGCTATGGATTGCTTGTCCTCGATCGGTCACCCTCCCAGCCCTTATAAAGGAGCTGGGTCTCGGGTAAGTAACCGACCAGGTTTACAGGTATGGTATGTCTCAACCGACTATTGCTTTATTCTAACTTGGTCAATACTCTTCGTCTTGGGCCTTCCTTCATGGGTTTCGATTGTCTTGGGCTTCTTTAGTCATCACGTGCACCAGGTACCCTTACGTTAGGGTACCCGCAGAGTATAACCTCGTCAGTAACCTAAGGTCGCTGATCTACCGATCATACTTAAAATAGAGGGAGGTGTTTTGACTCCCAAGCTCACATTGTCCTGACTGAACAAAAAAATCGAAAAAAATGTAAAACATTTTTTAAAAAACTATTTTTTAGGGATGAACATACAGAAGTTTTCAACAAACGTGCAAAGTTTCGTGATGAAATGACATTTCTGCTCTGAGAGAAAAAACAAAATCAGTGACCAAAATGAGATCAACCTTCTGAGAGAAAAAACAAAATCAGTGACCAAAATGAGATCAACCTATGTTTTTCAGATCACTTTTTTTTTACAGAGCACTACGAATATCATTTCATCACGAAACTTTGCACGTTTGTTGAAAACTTCTGTATGTTCATCCCTAAATATTTTCAGAATTGTTTGAAACGTTTGACTATTTTTTCGATTTTTTTATTCAGCCGGGAGCAGATGAGCGCGGGAGCCAAATTGAATTTCTGCTTGAAATATGTAAACAATGATTTGATATATACTTTGTAAAGTACTGCTGTTTAAGAAAAGGCTTGAATTCTCCAACGTTAGGCTTGACCGGTTACTTTTTATTTAGGGAAATGCTTTTGAGATTTGATTACAAAATTCCATCCTCGTTTTGGACCTTCTCCTCTCAATTCCCTTCGGCATCTAAAAAACAAACACTTTGCTTCGTATTCGGCATTTCGGCCCAGCTGACCCACACACACCACCCGACACACACACACACACCACGCCTTCGTCCCCCGTCTCGCCCGCGGCCGCCGCCCGTTCCTTTGTCCCCGCAGTTCCGGCCGCCGTCTTTGTCCCCGCACCCCTCCAATTTGGTGGAGGGATGGAATTGCGGTCGGGCCGTCTCGTCAGCTCGCAGACGCCGCCAGAAGCTCCCCGTCGCTCCCGGCCACGCCGTAGCCCAGACGGCGGCGGAGAGGACCGGATCAGCGCCCTTCCTGATGACATGGTTCTCCAGGTTCTCGTTCGCCTCCGCTGCGCCCGCGCCGCCGCACTCACGAGCTCCCTCGCCCGCCGGTGGCGCGGCCTCTGGAGGCACCTCTTCGAGCTCTCCTTCCGCGGGATCCCCTTGGGCGCAGTCGACGCCGCCCTCCAACAGGTCGCCTGCTCTTCTCTCTCCCGCCTCGAAATAGTGATCCCCGAGAGACACAGGTTTATGGACCCTGCTCGCGTCTCCACGCTGCTCCATGCCGCCGCCCGGTTCGCTCCGGCGGATCTCGTCATCGATGTATGGGGGCACTGTAAAGATCGGGACATTCCTATCGAGATTCCCTGCTTCGAACACGCTACCTCGATCAAGCTACGCGTAGTCAACCTCTATCTCACGCTACCGACTGGGGGCGCTGAGTTCCGTGTGCTGGAGAGACTGTCTGTCGCTGGCTGCACCTTCAGCAACTTGGTTGAGTTGTTCAGGCAGTGCCCTCGCCTGCGCGTGCTAGAAGTAAACGACTGCTGGGGTGTCGGCACGGTCAAAGTCCACTCACCAACGATTGAGGAGCTTGTCTTGTGCAGCTACTGCTCTCTGGGTGACCTTGATATCGTGGCTCCCGTGCTTAAGCAGTTCAGGTTGCGAGCCGACATGGGCAGGAATTTCAGTGTGTTGTTCTCTGCGCCGATGATGGAAGATCTCTGGTGGTCGTACTCGAGTCAGCATCGAAATGTCGGGATTGGTGAGCTATGGTGTATGCGCAGCATGTATCTACGGACAGAGGAGAGTGCCATCGCCCTACAGTTGGACTTAGATTTTACGGTGCGTCTTCTATCCTGCCTAGAACATAGTTTACCTGAACTGGTAGTCTTCATACTTGTTGTTTTAGTTAGTACATGGCTATTTTTTCAGTATGATGGTGAAGCCTAGAAATGTTGAGCTGATGCAAATTCTGAAAGGACTTACATTTTGGATTGGAGATAGCATGCCACAAAGTAGATTCTTATAAATTGATGAAATAAGATCACCCACAAATTAACTAGGTATCAAATTTGGATACAGTGGAGTCCAAGTATATCTCCCAGGTAAGATCCAGTACAAGATGACCATCGTAACTTAGTCTCTAAGTAAGCAGAAAAAATACTCCCTCCGATCCGGTTAGTTCAAAACTGCGACACTTATTATGGATTGGAGTGAAGGGAATAGTAGTATTGTAGTTATGTAAGCTTACAGCTAAGCTACTCTATATTCAGCTAAGAAAGAAACAAACAATGAAAGGTGGTGAAAAAGTTCGGGTGTGACTAGTTCTCAGTCGACTGAGAATTACCTTAATTCTCAGTCGACTGACGTCACAGGTTTACACCCGATCAACTAATTTTTCGTTTGACCTGTACCGCTATACGTGTTCTCGCCTCGCTCACCCAGTCACCCTGCATAACCCTAGCGAAGGGCCAACGGCCCAGGTAGCTTCTGGCCAGGTACAAAGAGAAGGTGGGCTTCCTCGTTACCCTCACCAAAAAAAAGCTGCTGTTAGTCGTTACCAAACAAAACAAAAAACTGGTGTGGTCGTTCTTCTTAATGAAAAATAGGTTATAGTTCTATTTTTTAATTGTTCGGAAAATAAATTTGGTACATAAATATTATTATATTTAAAGTTTAATAATTACTAAAAATAATCATTTCGGGAAACAAATGTGTACCTGTAACAAATAAAATGTTTGACCGGTATAAAAATTGTTCGCATTTTGAAAAATACTCAGCAACCTAAAAGCCTTCAAGGGTTCGACAAAAAAATGTTCATATATTTTTTAGAAAAGTTCACTTGTATTGAAAAAAGTTTATGAATTTAAGAAAATATTCGTGGGATTCAAAAAGACGGTTGTTGTTTGACTACGTGAATATTTTTCTGAACATGTGCACATTTTTTAAACACGAGAGCATTTAGTTTGACCCACATGGACAATTTTTTGAAGACCCTAAATAATATTGTTAACCTTCGTGAATATTTTCATGAAAATTTATGAACCTTTTTTACAGGTGAACGTAAAGCATAGCCCACAAATGGGACAAACAATATCTTAAAACACAAGGAGGCATGTGCGGACATAATTGGGCAGCTCTTATTTTAATTGCAGAAGATTCACTAAAAAAGAAATTAGACACAATAAATAAATATGTAATTCTAGAATAAAAATGGAAGTGCAACTTTTTTTTTGGGATTTGTTGAGCGGTGTGACTAGGTCTTAGTCGACTCCGAATGAACCAGTTCTTAGTCGAATGGTGTCAGAATGTTGATTCCTAGTTGTTTTTCTCTGTTCCTTTGATTAAAGCGGAAATATCAATTGCAATGTACTTGTAAAAAAAAAATCAGTTGCAAGTGTAGTTGCAACTAGGGCATCCCTCAAAAATCTCTGTTGCAACTGGAGCATACTCTAGGAAATCTCAGTTGCAACTGAAAAAAGAGAAAAAATCTCAGTTGCAGGTGGAGTTGCAACTGGGCATCTCTCGAGAAAGTCACAGTTCAAGTGAGTTGCAATTAGTGGACAAAAAAAATCTCAGTTGCAAGTGCAGTTGCAACTGGGGATATCCTTGAGAAAATCTCGGTTGCAAGTGCAGTTGCAACTCGGACAAAAAAATCCTAGTTTCAAGTGGAGTTGCAACTAGAGTATCCTCGAGGAAATCTCAGTTTCAAATTCAGTTGCAACCGGGAAAAAAGAAAAAGAACTCTCAATTGCAAGTGCAGTTGCAAGTGGAACATACCTCGAGAAAATTTCAGTTTCAAGTGCAGTTGGAGATGGGGGCTTTCTTGAGAAAATCTCACTTGCAAGTGCAGTTGAAACTGACAAAAAAAGAAAATAAATCTTAGTTGCAAGTGCAGTTGCACCGGGAGCATCCTTGAGGACATCTTAGTGTCAGATGCAGTTGCCACTAGTAAAAAAAAAAAATCTTAGTTGCAAGTGCAGTTGCAACTAGGTCATCTCTCGAGAAAGTCTCAATTACCGGTGAGTTGCAATTGGTGGACACAAAAATCTCAGTTGCAAGTGTAGTTGCAACTGGGGATATCCATGAGAAAATCTCTGTTGCAAGTGCAGTTGCAACTGGAACAAAAGGAGTCTCAGTTTCAAGTGGGTTGCAACTAAAGCATCCTCGAGGAATTCTCAGTTGCAACTGGGGGTAAACAATCTCACTTGCAAGTGCAGTTACAGCTAGGGGCATTCTTGAGAAAATCTCAGTTGCAAGTGCAGTTAAAACTAACAAAAAAAGAAACAAATCTTAGTTGGAAGTGCAATTGCACCTGGAGCATCCTCGAGAACATCTCAGTTTCAAATGCAGTTGCAACTGGTAAAAAAAGAAAAAAATCTCAGTTGCAAATGCAGTTGTAACTGGGACATCTTATAGAAAATCTCGGCTGGGGAATAAAAGTAAAAAAAACCCAGTTGAAGTGTAGTTGAAATTTGGACAAAAAAATCTCAATTGCAAGACAGTTGCAATTGTGGGAAAAAATAGCAACACATATTGTGCGGAAATTTGCAAATAAAATAAAATATAAAAAAGATTTAAAGGAGGTCAAGGTAAGAACAAAGTTAACAACATGAAGATACAACTATCATATTTCTTTATGTATCAACACATATATGGAAAAAATAGTATCAACCATGACACATCTAAAAAGGAATATTTTGGAAAATAAAATTCAGTTGCAACAAGCTTGGAACTGATAAAAAAAATCAATTGCTACCTAGTCCATCCAAAAAAAAGGGCATGCGAAAGGGTGGACAAAAACTATGCTAATTCTCCTGGACAAAGTAAATCACGATGACGCAATTTATTATTCGTTTTTACGTAAACACATATTAGTACAAAATAGAAAGACATAATAAGGCCTAGAAGTGTACGAAAAAATAAAACAATTACAAATTTGAAAAATTCCATTGATGAAAACATATTAAAAGCATTGCACTAAAATAAGAAAAATAAAACGTAAATAAAACCAAGGAAAAAAGGAAAAGAATATAACAACAAACAATAGTTCTTACGGCAATGAACAAAAAAAAGGTGTTTCTTACCCATGTTGTACAGGTAATTAACGATGAGATTAATTACAAGAACAAAAAAAAGAAACAGAAAACTCAAGCATATGGTCACATGACACATCCAGGATTTAAAAAGAACCGAATGGGATGTACGATCCAACACATACTCCCGTTGGAAACGGAGCAAACCCACAATAGTTATTTCTTAATGTAAAGACGCGCTCGGTTTCAATCAACCATCAATTGAATGGATGGCTAAACACATATTTTCACTCTCGCTCTCTTATAATACCGGGCTATCCAGGACATGCTAGCAGCATGTGCAAAACAATAGAAAAGAAAAAACAAACAACAAAATTTATGAAACTCCGCGTAATATCTAACGTCTGTATAGTCAACTGATAATTAAATAAATCTCAGGCGACAAATTAGAAAATCCGTATGTAAGAAGAGTGTGACTAGCTATCATTCGACCGAGAACTAGCTTAAATCTCGGTTAAATGATGTCACCCATGTCTAATAAGAAATTTTTGGTTTCACCTCGGTATACATCTAAAAATTAATATGTGCAAAAAACGAAAAAAGAAAAAGAAGCGAAGAAAAATAAGCAAGCGACAAATTCGGACAGTTAGGGTGTTGATGAGTGCTAAGCTAATTCTTGGCTAGCTGAGCATTAGCAAAACCCACAGAAAAAACAAGGATAAGAGAAAAAGGAAATAATTTCAAAAAATATAGTGAATAAAAAATATTACAAGTATGCCACAAAAAATCAGGAAAAGAAAAAACTAAAAAAAATAACTACCAACAATAATTTATAAAACAACAATAATTTGTACGACAGTGAAAAAGAAAAGTTCTTTATTATCTTGGTACAGACGAACCACTAACTAGCATTGAGAATAAGCCACAAGACAAAAAATAAAGCAACGGAAAATTCAAAGCCGTATGTTCACGGCCCACCAAACAAGAGGGGGAGGAAAAAAGCCCAAAACAGTTTCCCTCGTCCAAAGGAAGAAGCCCAGTTCGTACACGACGCTACACTCGGTCATAATTAGCCGTTAATAGATCAAGTAAACGGACGGCTAAACAATCGACTGAGAATTAACAAGTTCTGAGTCGACTGAGAATTAGCAAAACCGAAAAAGTTCAGTGTTATTGTTAGATGCTTCTAATCTCCTGCTCAATTTGCCTTATGGTGCAGTCTTCATGCTAGGTTGTCTTAATACATGACTTTGAGATAGTATTGCCGCAAAGTAGGTTGTTATAAACTGATGAAGAGTATGATCCATAAATCATCTAGATAGCAAATTTTGATAAGGTTGGAGTCCAAATATGTTGTCCAAGTAAGGTTCAGTACGAGATGATCATTGCAACTTTGTATCCAAATATAAAAAGGGTGTTATAGTTTGTTCCTTTTCTTTTATTACGAGAGATCTTTTACTTCTTGCTTATAGAATGAAGGATGAGCTTAGACTTCCCTTGATCGCCTGGCTAGACACTCTTTAGTATTTTTCTTGGCTATGCCCTTTGTACATTCCCCACCTTGTAAAGATTTGTTCTCTTTTAATAGAAAGTTTACTGTCGGGGCCTCCTCCGCTACAGTTTTCAGCTCAAAAGCACACTACAAAGAATTATTGTTGTACTTATGTATGTGATACCATTAGGCTACTCTATATTTAACTGAGTAAGAACAAAGCAATGGAAAGTGGTGAAAAAAATGTTGAAAATATCACCAAAAGCACAACAACATGTATGTTTCCCCTCTGAATGTGAGCAAACAATTTCCGTGGAGTTGTTTTATAAATTTTTCCAAATTTGGACCATCTGTTCCAAACCGCCTGGTGTTGGTCTGATATACTGATACCGCCAACAAATTATGGGCTAAATGTTATTCCAAACACAACCTTGCATCTGATTATAAATTTGGGATGGAAGTCAATGTAGCCAAAGACGGTAAGAGAATGAAACAGGAATCAAGGAATTCTGTTATGCAAAGCTAGGTCTGAAAATTGTATCTTGTGTTCTGAATGTATGCATGTACATAGAATAGCGAGACTACCATTATGAATTTCGTCAAGTAAAGAATTTATTTTGCTATCGTGATGTTCGTTCCCTACCAAGACCAACACTACCAACTATAAGCCCCAAGACCACCTTACCAGCTGTGAGTCCGTCGGGTCATAATGCTACCTGCCCACCCATCAGTCTCACCCTAGCTACCACAGATCGCACAACATAGAATTGTTGTTGCAACACATGTCAAGTGTATTGACTCAATTTATAAGGCCTGAACTATAGTGGCATTTTGTGAAAGAGACATTGCCATGGTAATTTGGCCAACCACTTTGACCATGTTAGAATGACACTAATTATCCCTGAGAAAGTAACAATATAGCTAGGGAGTTATGTATGGTGATGTAAGGAAAGACTTGCAGGGTGATGGATCGGCTTGATCGAAGTCAAAACTTTAGCAGTCATTGGTAAGTTTGATCTTAAAAATGACAAACCATTGAGAACATGCACGGTTGAGGTAGTCGGGAATGATGTAACTTTGCTATGCTCATGTTTAGATCTTTCTTTCTATTAATGTCTGCCAAAGGCATGCAGCGTAGGCCGTTGACCTTGCATCACAAATCAGACAGTCAATTACTTCTGTCTCACATTGTCAAATTGCTTTCATATTACTATGAGTTAATTTTTTTATTTTATTCTCATGGAACTTTTATTCATTTACAGGAATTTATTTTGAAGCATGACTTGATTCAACAGATAGCAGAACTTCCTGAGTTTTCTGTTCTGGAGATATATTTGGCAGCATATGGACATGTCTTTGGAGCACTGATGTTGAATATACTTGGAAATTACAATGGTATACTTAGGCTTAAGGTGGTTATACGAAACTTATCGGTAATTCTTCAATCTGGCATCCTGATGTATTATTTATTTAAGAGAGTTGTTTTCGTATATTTTTTCAGATTGCCATATAAGTTGATACTCCTTTATGAGTAGGCTTTTGGAAATTCATAATCAACAACACTTAACATTTATTTCAGAGAACAGAACCATGCCCACCTGACTGTCTTTGTGATGAATCCCCAAACTGGAGAAGTCAAAGTATTGCACTGATGTCTCTTGAAGAAATAGAAATAGATGGTTTCAAGGGAACTGGCCATGAAGTTGATTTCCTGAAACTTCTGTTCAGATGCGCAACTCTGATGAAGAGAATGATCGTGAGGATATCCCGTAAGCTTTTCCCAAGTGATAGAGGATTCAAGGAAATGCGCAGCATTTTCGAGGCAAATCCGTCCGTGAAATGCTATGTTTACCGCAGCTCTGGTTGGTATTAAGCATGTTATTTATCCATGCCTATCATAGGATTCTCGTGTAACAAGAGATGGCATCGCCTGTCTCCGTTTTGTTAAAATTTGGGCTACAGCCTAGGCTACATGTTTTGCTGAATATTCACGATGGTGCTACAGACTTTTCCACTGTCCTCCGTTTTTTCTGTTGAAAGTACCATGAACTTGGTTGGCAGATACCCAGCCGTTTCATGTAGTATACATCTTTTGCTTAGATTTGTATATGGAGCTTTCCCCAGCTGGTTCCGTGTCAAAATAATCGAAACCCACTGAAGTCGACAACGCAGGTTCAGTGTATCTGGCATGGTGAGTTCTTCCTACATTACCTGCGACCCTAGACGGGTGTCTTATGTCCAGGGAAATGTCACACACCCTCTACAGCTTCTCAGTTCAAGTTCTTCAGTTTCATCCTGTCTGCTGCCTCATTCTGCAGATAGTGTTTTTGAGTCGGAAGTTAAAAAATCTCCAGCTAAACAAATGCCGTTAGAAATGTCAAAAAATCTAAAAAAATCAACCATGCACAGGTCTATGTCCAGATATTCGTGTGGCGGTGGCACGTGTAGAAAACAAACGTGATGCTCTCGAAACCTTTTATTTACAACTTCGTATTTTTCTTGTCATGGAGCACCGCATATGTCATTTCATCAAAAACTTTGCAAACATGTCAAAGAGATCAACTTGCACAATGTAAAATAATCAGAGTTTTTTCAGCTTTGTAAATACGTACTTTTTTCAAGCTGATAAGTTATAATACATTGACAACTTTCAGGATTTTGTTTTTCAAATCGAGATTTTTCATATTTGTGGGGTACATCGTTGACAACATGCATAATATTTTTTAGATTTTTTAAACTTACATATATAATTTTTAGTTTTTAAAATAAAGAAATCACTCGAGCAAGGGAGTCATAAATCTCTACTCCTATTTCACTACAAAATTCCATCCTCTTTTTGGACATTCTCGTTAATATGCAGCTTAGAATATAAATTATTTCAAATCCATATTTTTCACATTTGTGGGGTACATCATTGAAAATTGTAGATTTTTTCAGATTTTTTAAATTTTAAATGAATTTGGACACCTACACGGACCATCTCGTGTCAACTCTCCACACTTTCATTCCGCATCTAAAAAAACTTTCCTTCGGTTTTGGCATTTCAGCCCACCCGGCCCACACACACACTTTCCTCCCTCGTCTCGACCGCCGCCGCCGGCTCTGGCGTTCAGTTCACCGCACCTTCAGTTTTCGTTCAGGGATGGAATTGCAGTCAGGCCGTCTCCTCCGATCGCAGTCGCCGTCAGGAGCTCCCCGTCGCTCCCGGCCCTGGCGCTGCCCAGACGGCGGCGGGGAGGACCGGATCAGCGCCCTTCCGGATGACCTGCTGCTCCAGGTCCTCGTTCGCCTCCGGTGCGCCCACGCCGCGGCCGTCACAAGCCTCCTCTCCCGTAGGTGGCTCGGCCTCTGGAGGCACCTCGTCGAGCTCTCCTTCCGCGAGATCCCGTTGGACGCAGTCGACGCCGCCCTCCAACAGGTCGTGTGCCCCGCTCTGTCCCGCCTCGAGATAGAGATCCCCAGGAGACACAGGATTATGGACCCTGCTCGCGTCTCCGCTCTGCTCAATGCCGCCGTCCGGCTCGCTCCGGCGGATCTCGTCATCGATGTCTGCGGGGACTTCAGATATCATGAAATTCCCATCGTGATTCCCTGCTTCGAACGCGCCACCTCGATCAAGCTACACGTGGCCAATCTTGGTCTAACACTACCGGCAGGGCGCGTTGAGTTCCCTGTGCTGGAGAGGGTGTATCTCGCTCGCTGCTGCTTTGACGACATGAAGATGGTTGAGCTGATCAGCCGATGCCCTCGCCTGCGCGTGCTAGAGGCACGCCAGTGCTATGGTCTCAACGCGATCACAGTCCACTCACCGACGATCGAAGAGCTTGTCGTGGACGTTCACGGGTGGCTGAGTAACCTTGATATCGTGGCCCCCGTGCTTAAGCAGTTCACTTTGGAAGCCGAAATTGGTATGGACTTCACTGTGTTGTTCTCGGCGCCGATGGTGGAAGATCTCTCGTGGTCGTGCTCGTTTGTGCGTCATGCTATGGGGATTGGTGAGACATGGTGTGTGCGCGGCATGGATGTACGGACAGAGGAGAGTGCCTACGTCCTAGTGTTGGACATAGATTTTCCGGTATGTCCTATTTCCTGCTCAATTTACCTTACCTTATAGTCGTTGTTCATGCTAGATTGTCTTACATGATATACATGACTATATTTTCTGAATAGATGATATGCCGCAAAGTAGGTCGTTATAAATTGATAAAATAAGATCATCGGATCATCCCAAAATTGATTATATTATAAATTTTCATATGGTGGAAGTCCAATATATTCCCCAATTAAGATCTAGTAAGATATGAGTATTGCAGTATCGTATCTAAGTATATAAAAGTCGTTTAGTAAACGCGATAAAAAGTAGAATTGTAGTTATTTAAGTCTACAACTAAGCTACTCTATATTCAACTAGGAATCAGGTTTAAAAAAATCAACTAAGAAAGAACCAAACAGTGAGAAGTGCGTGTTGTTGTCCAGTGCGTCTTCCCTCCTGCTCAATTCACCTTGAGGTTTAGTCTTCATGATAGGTTGTCTTAAACTCTTAATACATAAAAACGTGGACTTACTTGGGTCGGAGATATTATTGCCACAAAGTAGGTTGTTATAAACTGATGAAAAAATCACCCACGGGACTAGATAGCAAATTAAGGTCACTCCAGTTATATTGTCCAAGTAAGATCCAATACGGGATGAGCATTGCAACTCTGTTTCTAAGTATAATAGAGCCTTTACCTAAGAAAGCACACTAAAGAGAATTGTTGTTGTATTTATCTACGTCATACAGTTATACTACTCTGTACTTGAAAAAGAAATAACTAAACAATGAAAAGTGATGAAAAAGGTAATTGTAGCTAATCACTAAAAGCACAACGGATAATTCTCCCCCCTAGAAATGTGAGAAAACAACTTACATGGAGCCATTTTCAAAAGTTTCCCTAGTTTGGATCATCTTTTCCAAACCCCCTGGTAGCAGGCCAATATTACTGATATGCCAGCAATCTGGCTATTAAGTGTTTTGAAAACGTAACCATGCCAACATGCTTTTTTAAGGACTCATCTAGAGTAAGTGTGGAGCAGAAGAATGGTGCAGTACACAAGTCGAGACGAGCAACAGATGACAGTGGATTGAGTGAGCTCGCAATTTTAGATCAGGAAACCAAGTTTTGGTTATAAATTTGGTGTGATTGTCAATGGAGCTGGAGACGGCAAGAGAATTGAACAGGAATCAAGGGCTTTGGTAGTGTAAAGCCAGGTCTGAGAAGTGTATTTTGTGTTGTAAGTGTATGCACGTGCTTAAAATATCGAGCCAATCTACCATTGAGAATTTCGTTGAGTAAATAGAACTTTATTTCCCTACCCTGATGTTCTTTCCCTACCAAGACCAATACCAACTATAAGCCCTAGACCAATCACTTTGACCATGTCTGACTGGTAAAACTCCTCCCTGAAATAAGTAACAATATCGCTAGGGGAGCTTTCTGTTCTGATGTCAGGAAAGGCTTGCAGTGTGATGGATCGCCTAACTGAAGTCGAAATTTTAGCAGTCTTTGGCAAGTTATGGTCTTCAAAACGACAAACCATTGAGAACATGCAGGCTTGAGGTAGTGGGGGAACAGAACGATGTAACTTTGCTATGCTCATGTTTAGGCCTTTCTTCTAGTCATGTCTGCCGAAGTCATGCATCATAGGTCGTTGACCTAGCATCGCAAATCACACATTCAATTACTTCTGTTTCACATTGTCAAATTGCTTTAATGGTACTATTTTATTTTATTTTGTTTTTTTTTCTCCTTTTAATAGGTACAGGGGTATGGGCCTCCAGACAGTGACTTGTTCCAACAGATAGCACCGCTTCCTGAATTTTCTGTTCTGGAGATATATTTGGCATCAGATGATCATGTTTTTGGAGCACTGATGTTGAATCTACTTGGGACTTGCACCGCTATACTTAAGCTTAATGTCATCATACGCAGCTTACCGGTAATTCTTCAATCTGGGCACTGATATGAAATTTATTTGAGAGACCTGTTTTATATATTCTTCACATGGCCGTATAAGTTGATACTACTGTATGAGTGGCTTTTTGGAAATTCATAATCAACAACAGTTCACATTTCTTTCAGAGAAAAGTATGCTCACCAGATTGTGTTTGTGATGAATTCCCAAACTGGAGAAATCAAACTATCCCGCTCATGTCACTTGAAGAAATAGAAATAGACGGTTTTGAGGGAACTGGCCATCAAGTTGATTTCCTCAAACTTCTGTTCAGATGTGCAACTCTGTTGAAAAGAATGACCGTGAGGATATCCCAGAAGCTTTCTCAAAGTAATAGAGGATACAAGGAAATGCTCAGCGTTTTGGAGGTGAATCGATCCGTGCAATGCTATGTTTATCGCAGCTCTGGAGATTTCTAAGCATGTTGTTTGTTGTATGGCTACCATATTATTATTATTATTGTAGTTATAACAAGAGATGACATTGCCTGTCTCGGTCTTGTTAAATTTATGACAGTTCTATAGACTATTTCGTGTCCTGATTTTTTCTGTTAAAAGTACTAGAAAGTGTGTATGTGCAACACACGTTTTGACTATCATTAATTAATTTTCTTAACCATCACCCTATTACCCACCCAAGGGCCACCTCCAATGCTAAGTTGCTAAATCATGAGGACCCCACATCACTGCCGTAGATGAAGCGGTGGTTCACATCTCTTGAATCCCACCATACGATGACACCTCACACCAGACATGAGACAACAAGGCAAATTGGGCGCAACCATAATTCATAGGGTAGTTATATCAAGTGCATACTTTGGACAATTCCAATTTTTACGAATCGAAGGCATCATACGTGACTGACAGAAATTTCAGAGGTCTCCAGGTCGCACAAGTTGCATAGCTAGTTGCCACTTTTTTATAGGAGCAACTGAGAATCTTCTGGATCGAGAATACACTCAAAGCCATTCATGGATAAACCTACGGAAAATGGATAGAAAGAAACAACAAATTAAGCACCATATATAAG
The DNA here is from genome assembly GCA_947311845.1 of Poa pratensis. Classification (NCBI taxonomy): domain Eukaryota; kingdom Viridiplantae; phylum Streptophyta; class Magnoliopsida; order Poales; family Poaceae; genus Poa; species Poa pratensis. The sequence continues at coordinate 12,999,542 of CAMZMU010000084.1, forward strand.
GAATGTCTGCAAATGAACCGTATGTTGCAAAAATAACTTGAAAGTTTAATCTTCTGATTTTTTTTCCCCAAACCAATACATCCGAAAGTAAGAAACTTGATAAAAGTGACTGGTCTTTGGGAGAAGGAATAAGGGGGCGATGTCGTGCACACCACGTGAATCTTCGACGACATCCACCATGCGATGGAGGGGGGAGTGGTCCTGGCGGATGTGGTTGTGGCCGTGCAAGCGCCTTTCACCTACATGTCGCGGATTCGGAACCTACAACATCCGTCACAACAACCTCTAAGTCGACTCCGGGCGATTCGATATATCTAGTCGTCAATTAGTCTCTCCATCATGTCTTTTATATCAAAAAAAACACACACAAAAAAAGCTGGTGTCATCGTGTGAAAGATATGGAAGACATGCGGAATGCCTCTCCATAAGATAAGGGACTTTCCTTCTACAAGTGAACTCATATTTTCCGAATAAGGAATCAATCAAAGCCTTTAATAAATCTAAAAGAGGTAACATTTAAATTTAGACAAACTATAACAGAAAAAAAATGCGGTAGGCCCTCTGAAGAAAATGACCTTTTGGACATATGGAAGGAAAGTATATTCGCTACAACAAAAATATCATGACACTTTCATTCTCTTTATATAGAAGGGAGTTAGACTGCTATATCCATTATTCAGCTTTGAATCCAGTGAACATATATATGTTTTCATAGAAAAGAGTACTTATGGAGAAAAAAAATCATATATTGGAGGACAGGGTTAGATACCAATTTGATAGAAAAAGTGGGAACAAGTGCACAAGATAATACGTAAGCTACCGGTTACTATTAGACAGCCATTGTATCATATAAGAGTGAAATGGCTAATGTATGTGTAAATGCTTCCTTGTCCTTTAGATATAATCGCATATTACTATTGGACGGTCTTGTGTTAAATAAGAGCGAAATGGCCAAAGTATATGTAAATGAACCGCATCTAGCATGACTTCTTAAGAGGACAATTCTCTGGAACAGAAAAATCCCAAAAGTCATGTAATTAAAAATAAATGTTTTAACATAATTTTTAGTGGAGTTGGGAAACACATGTTTTGAAAAAATCATAAGGATTTAAAAGTGTATACCAATAGAAAACATGTGTATACATAATAATCAATTGATTACAGATGAACACTTTCTTGTGTTTCGGCATTTCAGCCCAGCGAAACCGCCGCCCCAATCCACCCACAGTCCCACACACACTTTCCTCCGTCGTCTCGACCGCCGCCACCGCCGCCGGTTCCTTTTGCCGTTCAGTTCCGGCCACCATCTCTGTCCCCGCATTCCGGCAGTCTCCTCGGGGATGGAGCTGCATTCGGGCAGTCGCTCCGAGGAGCTCCCAGTCGTTCCCCGCCACGGCTCTGCCCAGATGGCGGCGGAGAGGACCGCATCAGCGCCCTTCCAGATGACCTGCTGCTCCAGATCCTCGTTCGCCTCCGCTGCGCCCGCGCCGCCGCCCTCACGAGCTCCCTGGCCCGCCGGTGGCGCGGCCTCTGGAGGCAGTGGCGGAGTTAGAGCTAAGCGGACCATGGTGCACACATGGTGCCACAACAGATAAAAACGTTGGTTTCAGGGTGCACACATGGTGAAAATCTGCTATTATAGGGAGAAAAATAAATTTTCCCGGTGTCCTGTGCACCCCCTTGGCTCCATGGAGCTCCGCCAGTGTCTGGAGGCACCTCGTCGAGCTCTCCTTCCGCGCGATTTCCTTGGACGCACTCGACGCCGCCTTCCAGCAGGTCGTCTGCCCCGCTCTGTCCCGCCTCGAAATAGAAATCCCCGACAGACACAGGATTATTAGAGACCCTGCTCGCGTCTCCGCGCTGCTCCACGCTGCCGCGCGGCTCGCCCCGGCGGATCTTGTCGTCGTTGTTTTGGGACAGTGTAAGGATCGTGGCATTCCTATCGAGATTCCTTGCTTCCAACGCGCCACCTCGGTCAAGCTACGTGTAGCCGAACTCAGTCTAACCCTACCGTCAGGGCACGTTGAGTTCCCTATGCTGGAGAAGCTGTATGTTGCTGGCTGCTGCTTTAAGAACATGGTTGAGCTGATCAGCCGGTGCCCTCACCTGCGTGTGCTAGAAGTAGAAGACTGCTGGTGCTGGGATCATTGCACGGTCCAAGTCTACTCACCAACGATTGAGGAGCTTGTCGTGTACTGTTCGCAGAGGCTGAGTAACCTTCATATCGTGTCACCCGTGCTTAAGAAGTTCACGTTGCGAGCCGAAATGGGCAGAGGCGGGGACTTCAGCCTGTTGTTCTCTGCGCCGATGGTGGAAGATCACTCGTGGTTCTGCTCATTTCCCCATGAAATATGGGGATTTGTGGGGTATGGTGGGTGCGCCAGCTGAGTATACGGACAAGCAAGAGCGCCTATGTTCTAGCGTTGAAAATAGATTTTCCGGTGCGTCTTCTCTCCTGCTCAATTTACCTTACCTTATAATCTTCATGCTAGATTGTCTTAGTTGGTACACATGACTATCCTTTTTGTATAGATGGTCGAAACCCAGCAATGTTGAGCTGATGCAAATTCTAAATTAACTAAGATTTTGGATACTATGCCACAAAGTAAGTTGTTATGAATTGATAAAATAAGATCATCCACAAATCAACCAGATATCAAATTTGGTTAAGGTAGAAATCCAAATTGTTTCCTAAGTAAGATCTAGTGCGAGATTAGTATTGCAACTTCTTATCTAAGTATATAAAAGTCGTTTATCTAAGTAAGCACAATGAAAAGAAGTGGTGTTGTGCTTATGTAGGTCTACAGCTAAGCTACTCTACATTCAACTAAGAAATAACCAAACATTGAAAAGAGGTGAAGAAGTTTAGTGTTGTTGTTTGGCGCGTCTTCCCTCTGCTCAATTCACCTTGCGGTTTAGTCTTCATGATAGGTTGTATTAATAGATGACTAACTTGGATTTGCATGATGAGTCGGAGATATTATCACCGTGAAATATTTATTTATAAACCAATGAAAACAATTCGGATCAACTAGATAGCAAATTTGGATAAAGTTTAGTTCTATTATACTGTCCAAGTAAGATCCAGTGCGAGATGAGCATTGCAACTCTGTATCTAAGTAAAAAAAGACCTTTTTTTATCTTAGTAAGCACACTAAAAGGATTTATTATTGTATTTATCTACATCATACTTTTGCATTACTCTAAAGTTAACAAAGATATAACAAACAATGAAAGGTGATGAAAAACGCAAATGTTGCTGAAAATATCACTAAAAGCAAACAAGTTCCGTGGAGTCATTTATGAAGTTCCCAAAATCTGGACAATCTTTTACAAACTCCTAGCGTCGGCCCGATATACTGATGTGCCAACAAACTGGCTATTAAGTGTTCTGAAAAGGTCATTCCAAAACACAACCATGCATCCCTAGTAAAAGGGAATTACTCCTGCTGCATAGGTACTTTTGCGTGTAGCCAATAGAAAACCAGTGTATACCTTAATGATCACCAGCTATTTCCCCACCACCTCGCACTTGACGAATAATCAATGTCTGACCCTGCTCTGCCACGTCAACCTCCATGTACCCCATTTGGATAGCACAATTACTTTTCTGCTCCCTTCGACCTTGACGACTGTTACTACCTCAGCACCTCCCAGGAACGGGGGAACGATCCCTCCCTTGGCTATACGCTGTTAGGTAGATGAGACCTCTCCCACGACTATTTCACGCGGATAGCACCCCAGTTAGTCCGAACGCTTCACCGCGATTCGAACCCGGGTGGGCTAGGCTTACAAACCGTGAGCTCTGCCACCAAGCTAGCGCTTGGTTCACTTTTTTTATGAGTATAGCAGCAGAGCCATCTAGAGTAAGTGTGGAGCCGAAGAATGATGCAGTACACAAGTTCAAACAAGAGCAGATGACAATAGATTGAGTGAGTTTGAAATTTTAGATGAGGAAAGAGAAACCAAGTTTGATTTTTAATTTCGTTTGGCTGTTAATGGAGCCAAAGACGGCAAGGAAATTAAACAAAAATGAAATTTGGTAGTGCGAAGCCCAGATCTGAGAAAGTGAGAAGTGTATTTGTGTTGTAAGTGTATGAATATGCTTAAAATATCGAACATCGGTAGTTTCGTCAAGTAAAAAGAATTTTATTTCCATACCAAGACCATAACACTTTCAATATAAGCCCCAAGACCATCTTACGAGTAAAAATAATTTTATTTCCCTACCAATACCATAACACTTCCAACTATAAGCCCCAAGACCACATTACCAGCTGCGAGTCTGTCAGGCTCATAATGCTATCTGCCCACCCATGGGGTATTACCTTAGCTACCCCAGATCCCCCCACCACACAACATAGTAATTGATGTTGCATCACACATCAGGTGTTTTGACTCCATGGTCGTAAGGGCTGAACAATAGTGGCATTTGTTTTCAAGTTATGTAAAAGAGGTTAGAGAGATTTCTCCCTGACAATGTAACAATATCACCAGGGGAGCTTTCCATGTTGATGCCAGGAAAGGCTTGCAGGGTGATGGATCAGCTTGATCGAAGTCAAAAATTTACCAGTTTTTGGTATGTTATGGTCTTCAAACAAAAAACCATTAAGAACATGCAGGCTCGAGATAGTTGGGGACAGAATGATGTAGCTTTGCTATGCTCATGCTTAGACCATTCTTCTAGTCATGACTGCCCGTAGGCATGCATCATAGGTCGTTGAACTTGCATCACAAATCACACATTAAATTACTCCTGTTTCACATTGTCAAATTGCTTTAATGGTACTATAAGTTGATTTTTTATATTTCATTGTCATGAGACTTCTATACATTTACAGGAGGATGGGTTTGTGGACAGTGACTTGATCCCGTGGATAGCACCGCTTCCTCAATTTTCTGTTCTGGAGATAAATTTGGCGTCATATGGACATGCTTTTGGAGCAATGGTGTTGAATCTACTTGGGAATTGCACTGCTATACTTAGGCTTAAGGTGGTCATAAAAAAGACACCGGTAATTTTCCAATCTGCGTGCCTGATATAGAATTTATTTAACAGACCCTTGTTCATTAAATATTCTTCTAATCGATGTACAACTTGATACTCCTGTATGATGAGTAGGTTTTTGGAAATTCATTCAACAAAACTTCACATTTATTTCAGAGAAAAAAACGATGCCTACCAGAATGTCCTTGTGATGAATCCCCAAACTGGAGAAGTCAAAGTATCGCACTGATGTCTCTTGAAGAAATAGAAATATATGGTTTCAGAGGAATTGTCCATGAAGTTGATTTCCTGAAACTTCTGTTCAGATGCGCACCTATGATGAAAAAAATGACTGTGAGGTTATCCCGTGGGCTTTTACCAAGTAACAGACGATACAAGAAATTGCTCAGCGTTTTCAAGGCAAATCCATCTGTGCAATGCTGTGTTCATCCCAGCTCTGGGTGAGTTTGGGCATGCTATTTATCGTATGGCTATCTTATTATTCTAGTTGTAACAAGAGCCTAGGTGCTCAAGAGTTACGACAGTGCACTGCTACAGACTTCTCCACTGTCCTTGATTTGTTCTGTTGAAGTATGAACTTTTATTTCGAGCCTTTTGAAATATGAACTTGGTTGGCAGCATTAGCAACACTGTGCAACGGGAGACCCTGATGTACATTGTGTTTACGAGTTCCTAGATGTATAGGGAGCTTTCCCCAGCCGGTTCCGTGCCAAAATAAGAGAGTCGCGAAGTCGATACAGCAGGTTCAGTGCATCTGACATGGAAAGTTCATGTCGACAGGTTCAAGTTCATACATGACCTACATCCAGGAGCTGTCATCGACCCTTAGAATTGGAACTTGGTTATTTGGTTCACTGCAATTTTACATTGTGCAGGTAACGGTCGACGCAAAGTGTATACACAATACAAATAGATGGTACCGAGCCTAGAGATGGTGTAAAGCACTTAAATCTGAAAGCCGGGAATTTAGTTGACAATTGGTTTAGTATACAAAAGAGTCTTTATTTGTAGGTTGAGAATGGTCCAGTTTAGTATTTTTTTGTTGTACAGTTTACACAGAAAATCACATAATTAAAACACTAATTATCCCGAGCTCCAGCGATCCTGCTAATTAAAAATTCAAAACTCATATTTACGAGCTCATAAAATATTGAAAAAAGAATCCAGATGTAGCAAATGGTGTATCTATCAAGCATGGAAATATAAATTTAAAATAATTTATATTATGGCTACACAAAAATAACAAAATGTGATAGATCTGAAATTTGAAAAAAAATGCATACACAGATCCACACTTTTGTCATTTTTGTTCAGCTCAGAATATAAAGTATTTGAAATTAATTTTTACACGTTTACGGAGTACACCATTGGCCAGATCCAGATTTTTTTCAGAATTTCTTGAAACTCATAAATACTCCCTCGAGTATTATTTTAAAATGGGGAGAGCACTGGATAATATGCATCCACACCTCGAGTGCCGGCGGTTTACACTTTCCGACTAATTTCAGCCCAGTCGAACCCCCGAGGCCCCGACACACACACCCACAATATCGTCGCTCGTCTCGCCCGCCGCCGCCGCCGGTGGTTCCTTTGCCGTTCAGTTCCGGCCGCCGTCTCTGCCCCCGCAGTTCACCGCGCTCATCCGATTGTCTCAGAGATGAAGTCGCAGTCGGCCACTAGCCTCAGCTCGCAGTGGCTGCCAGGAGCTCCCCGCCGCCCCCAGCCACGGCTCTGCCCAGATGGCGGCGGAGAGGACCGCATCAGCCCCCTTCCAGATGACCTGCTGCTCCAGATCCTCGTTCGCCTCCGCTGCGCCCGCGGCGCCGCCCTCACGAGCTCTCTCGCCCGCCGGTGGCGCGGCCTCTGGAGGCACCTCGTCGAGCTCTCCTTCCGTGACATCCCCTTGGATGCAGTCGACGCCGCCCTCCAGCAGGTCGTCTGCCCCACTCTGTCACGCCTCGAAATACAGATCCCCGCAGAGCGCATGGCTATGGACCTGATCGAGTCTCCACGCTGCTCAATGCCGCCGCGCGGTTTGCCCCGGCTGATCTCGTCATCGATGTTTACGGGCACTGTAAATATTGTGACATTCCTATCGAGATTCCTTGCTTCGAACGTGCCACCTCGATGAAGCTACGCCTAGTCGAACTCTATCTAAGATTACCGGCGGCGGCCGTTGAGTTCCCTGTGCTGGAGAGGCTGTCTGTTGCTCGCTGCGGCTTCAACAACTTGGTTGAGGTGATCAGGCAGTGCCCTTGCGCGTGCTAGAACTAGACTACTGCTGGGATCTCGGCATGGTCAAAGTCCACTCACCGACAATTGAGAAGCTTGTATTGCACAGCAACTCGTCTCTGGGTGACCTTGATATCGTGGCTCCCGTGCTTAAGCAGTTCAGGTTGGAAGCCGACATGGACGGGGACTGCAGTGTGCTGTTCTCTGCGCCGATGGTGGAAGATCTCTCGTGGTCGTACTTGTGTGATCAACGAAATGTCGGGATTGGTGAGGTATGGTGCCTGCGTAGCCTGTATCTACGGACAGAGGAGAGTGCCTTCGCCCTACAGTTGAGCATAGATTTTTCGGTGTGTCTTCTCTTCTGCCTAGAACATAATTTACCTGAATTTGTAGTCTTAATGCTAGGTTATCTTAGTTGGTAGATGGCTATTTTTTCTGCATAGATGGTAAAACCTAGAAATGTTCAGCTTATGCAAATTCTAAAAGGACTTACATTTTGAATTGGAGATATTATGCCGCAATATAGGTTGTTATAAATTAATGAAATAAGATCCCCCAAAAATCTACTAGGTATCAAATTCTATGTGCTGCTTTGTCTGGAAATTATATCTTATGCTCTAAGTGTATGCATGTACGTAGAATAGCAAGATTCTACCATCAGGAATTTCGTCGAGTGTAGAATTTTATTTCCCTATCCTGATTTTCGTTCCGTACCAAGCCATAACACTACCAACTATAAGCCACAAGACCACCTTAACAGCTGTGAGTTAGTCAGGTCATAATGCTACCTGCCCACCCATCAGTGTCACCTGAACTACCACAGATCTTCCCACCACACAACTTGTGGCAACACATGTCAAGTGTTTTGACTATATTTATAAGGTCTGAACTATAGTGGCATTCGAACACTTTGACCATGTCTGAATGGTAGTGCTCGTCCCTGAAGAAGTAACAATATAGCTAGGGGAGCTTTCTATGCCGATATCAGGACAGGCTTGCACCTTGCAGGGTGATGGATCGGCTTGGTCGAAGTCAAAAATTTAGCAGCCTTTGGCAAGTTGTTGTCTTCAAAACAACAAACCATTGAGAACATGCAGGCTTGAGGTAGTTGGGAACCAGAATTGTGTAGCTTTGCTATGCTCATGTTTATGTCTTTCTTCTATTCATGTCTGCCAAAGGCATGCGTCGTAGATTGTTGACCTTGCATCACAAATTACAGATTCAGTTACTTCTGTTCCACATTTGTCAAATTGCTTTAATAGTACTTGAGTTGATTTGTTTTATTTACTTTTCATGGAACTTTTATACATTTACAGGATTATATGTTTGTGGACCGTGACTTGATTCAACAGATAGCACCACTTCCTCAGTTCTCTGTTCTGGAGATATATTTGGCAGCATTCGGACATGTTTTTGGAGCAGTGATGTTGAATCTACTTGGAACTTACAACAGTATACTTAAGCTTAAGGTGGTCATACGAGACTTGACGGTAATTATTCAATCTGGGTACCTGATATAAGAGACCAGCTTTATATATTCTTGGCTGTATAAGTTGATACTCCTGTGTGAGTAGGTTTTTTGGAAATTCATAATCAACAACACTTCAAATTTATTTCAGAAAACAGAAGCATGCTCACCAGATTGTCCTTGTGATGAATCGCCAAACTGGAGAAGTCAAACTATCCCGCTGATGTCTCTTGAAGAAATAGAAATAGACGGTTTTGAGGGAACTGTCCATGAAGTTGATTTCCTGAAACTTCTGTTCAGATGCGCAACTTTGATGAAAAGAATGATCGTGAGGATATCCCGTAAGCTTTTCCCAAGTAATAGAGGATACAAGAAAATGTGCAGCATATTCGAGGCAAATCCATCCGTCAAATGCTATGTGTATCGCAGCTCTGGTTGATATTAAGCATGTTATTTATCCGTGGCTATCATCTGACTCTAGTTGTAACAAGAGATAGAAATGTGCCCTGTCTTCCTCAGCCTAGCCAACATGTTTTGCCGAAGATATACGACAGTTCTATACTTCTCCATTGTCCTTGATTTTTGCTGTTGAAGTACAAACTTCTTTTTTTAGCTTCTTAAAGTATGAACTTGGTTGGCAGTATTGGCAGGTACTAGCGGTACTATGAGGGAGCTCCTGCTGTGCATTGTGTTTACGAGTTCCTAGCCAATTGAGGTGCCCAGCCGGTTCATGTTTTTTTTATGCTTAGATGTATAGGGAGCTTTTCCCAGCTGGTTCCGTGTCAAACTAAACGAAAGTCGCCGAAGTCGACACAGCAGGTTCAGAACATTTTTTTAGGGGGTCAGTACATCTGACGTAGCGAGTTTTTTTTAAAGCGTAATTGTAACGTGTGTCTCCACAAAAGCCCAATAGTTGCGAAACCTCCTGGGCCACTCCCTTCCCATGCTTCTTTTAGGCCCATGAGTTGCCGTTGGGATAAGTTCGTGGGCTCGTGGCCTAGTACAGGCCTAGATGTATTCGAGTGACTACTAGGTGGCGATTATATATGATCGCCATATTTATCGACAGCTAGGGTATCGTTTACTACCTGCCAAGGGCTGCCGCCGACCTAGCTAAGGTCGTGCGTGACCTTGTGAGAGGAGTCATGGCGCCGAGCGTTGCCGCCGGAGGGCCGCTCGGAAGAGCGTTTTTGAGGGCCATCCTGTGGGATCTGCAGGCATGCATCACCGAGCCCGCCAGAATTATCCAGTACTGCATCCGAGATATTGTCCGGCGACTTCTTTCTGATGGAGAAACGGGAAGGGAAGCGGGAGAAGAAACCGTCGTTGCGGCTGCCAAGGCGGCAACGGGAACGGCGGAAAAAGAATCTCCCGCCATTGACTATGACGAAGACTGCAACCAGCAGCAACCTGATGACGACAGCGACATCGACGATGTTGCCGAGAGCACGGACGACGACGACGTCGACGACGACAGTGGCACAGAAAGCTTAGAGAGCCTAAGAACTGGCTATCACAGAGACATCGTTACCATGCGGTACAACTTCCATTGTAGGCGCCTGGTGGAGCTGCTGGCCGTGCGTCCCATCTTCAACTTCGTCGGACACTTATTTGCCTCGAACTTTGACGCTCGTTCGGCATACCGCTGCTCCTCCAAGAGAGGGGGAACTCATCGCAGCAGCGTTGATTCATGGGGCAATTTGATACTCAACGCGGAAGGTGTGGCCATTCAGGACGGCTTCTACATGGATATCACAATCCCGGCGGGTGACGATGGAACTGAAGACGAAGTTGGATACCTCTCCTACACTGTGGACCGGGACGCGTGCAACTATCCCGTAACCAGCACCATCACAACCTCACGCGGACGTAAAATACTTCTAACTTTCATTCCAATGGATAGTGCTATACAGGTGGATGTGAGAGTGACACTTGATCTCATGTCTCGAGGCGGCGCCACCGGCACCGGTGATGGCACCGTCTACTATGTCCATGGCGAAATCTCTGCATACCACCGATTCTACGATGGACATGGTGTCGTGCTATTTTCTCGTGGAGAAGAGGACGAAGTGGAGGTTACTAATGGCGAGCTTCCACTGTCACGGAGCTGGGTAGCTGTTCCTACTTGCTTGGAGCCGCTCATGACAATCAGGATGAACCTGCGCGTTCGGACTAACCATGACCATGATGGTGAGGGTCATGCCATATCTTTCCGAGGAGATATAGCCTTCTACAATGAGGAGTATGAAAAAATAATATGCAGTGGCGACCATGGTGACACTACGGAAACCGTCTAAACGCCGACGGCGGGGGCCCGCCGTCGGCGTAGCAACGATCGCCGTCGGTGTAGGCCTACGCCGACGGCCGCATCGGCGTCGGCGTAGGACGCTGTCGGCGTATGAAAACTGCCGTCGGCGTATCCGTCGCCGTTGGCGACGTCGCAGTGGGACCCACAAAACGGACGTCGAACGTCTCCGTCTGCTCCACCTATACGCCGACGGCAGTGTGCCGTCGGCCTAGGCTGCCACGTGTGCTGATCTGGTGCGACTGGGAGGAGTCTTACGCCGACGGCAATGCCGTCGGCGTAGGAATGACCATATGGTCCTCCAGCGTCGACGTGGCGCCATCCTGTGCGTCCCCACAGCATCCTACGCCGACGGCAACGCCGTCGGCGTATGTTAGACCATATTTTCAGTTTCTGAATCTTTTTACTGCTGGTTTCTGGCGCATTTTAAATACAATTAAAATTGCACAAATTATAAAACATCACAGAAACATCAAATAAAACATCACATACATATCCAAATGACACAGACATGATTCAAATTCATCAAAACTCAAAAATGACACAAACATAGTTCGAATTCACACACGCTACACCTGAACACATCCTACACCTCCCGAGAGCCCGAGGTATCCATTTCTGACGGCGTGAGAATAGGCGACCGACCGCGTGGGCCAGTCGAACCACACAAGGAATCCGGCGAGGCACGGGACGGTGTGGTCTCACGCGACGACCTCGGCGAGGCACCACCAGTGCCATGCTCCACGAGCGCGCGCGTCGAAGTCGGCGAGGCGGAAGCACGACCAAAGGGTGCAGTCCTCGAGTATTCCGATCCCTACATGTTTTGAGTCCAAGTTAGCAACTTGAAAAGCACAGCATGGCGGTAACAACTTGTTTAGGAAATAACTTACCGGAGTCGCTGGCTTGTATGTGCGAGCGACCGACTCCCTCGTTGGGCCGACGGGCATGATCCCCGGCCTAGGTGGACGCGTAGGCAGCTGCGACCGCTCTCCAGTGGCATGAAACTTCTCGTCAGCCTACAAGATAGTTTAGATGTCAGGAGTTGTAGAAAAAGAAGGTTCAAACTGAGGAAATGGGACTTGTCATATTTTGCAAATATAAAAGTTGAAACTTACAGCATCCCTCAACTCTGTCCACTCTTCATACTCCTGGCTCTTCTGTACCCACAACTGATACTCTCTTTCATAGCTCGCGTAAGCGGCATCGAAGGCCGCCTCGAAATCAGCCTACAGTTTTAAAAGGGAACGTATCTCGTCAACTTAGCCACTTAGCTAGGAACGAATGTCGGAAAGAGAATGAAATTGAGAAAAACTTACATCGGGGCGAGCTCGGGAAGGCCGACGAGGCAGGACGGGAGGGTCGTCGGCGGTGAGGGTAGCCTTAACACGCGAGAGGCCCAACTCAGGAGTACGCGTGAGTACCGCACTAAGCATGAGAGGACGGCCATGCTCCCAACCGTTCCCGGCAAGGACCACCGCTCTCTCGTCGATGTCACTTACTCTTTCCCATTAGGCGTAATGAGGATCTTCTCCTCCTCGGTAGCAGGTTCCTTGTCCTCATCAGCGACCTGGGATTCCCCTCGAAGCTTTGGCGGCTTCCGCCGCCTGGAGGGCCCCGCCTCCAAGTCCGTGGAGGGGCCCGCCCCCATGTCCGTGGAGGGGCCCGTCTCCTCCGAACCCTCGTCGACAGAAGCAGAGGGTATGTCCGAAGACACGTCGCCCCCACCTCGCCCTCGTCCTCCCTCACCTCGCCCTCGCCCTCGTCCTACACCTCGTCCTCGTCCTCGTCCTGCACCTCGTCCCCTCGAAGGAATTGGAGCATCGGCACCTCCCCCTCCTCCAGCATCTCCACCCTCACTTGCATTGAGAAAGGGTGAACAATTAAGCATAAAGACATGATCCAATTAAGAATTGCATCACCTCTACTCTCACCACTGTCAGACAGGTAACGCGGGTTCGGAACAGTTGCTCTTCCACTTTTAGTAACTTTCAATTTCTTCAGCAAGGAGGCCGAGGATTCCTTGCCTTGGCTCATCTTGATCAATCACCTGCATTGAGAAAGGGTAAACAATTAATAAGCATGTTGAAAAATCTCGTATGGTAATTGTGTTACCAAAACAAAACTTAAGCAAAATAGACAATAGTTAACACTCAAGTTAAATAGGAAACAATACCAGACGCACACTCTAAAGGCTAGAGGGTCCATAGGAAACAATACCAGACGCACACTCTAAACACCACCCATGCCAATATTGATTTGCTCTTTCGACAATATAACTTATCCTTGCAATAAATTAGAGTATATGTTTTTTGTACTTTAGCATTGTGTCAAATGGATAGATGCCCAAGGACAATATGATCCACAAACGCGGAACAATCATTACAAACTACTATTTGTGGTAGAGGAAATTTCTAGCACACCTATCATTAGATGTCTATACTAATATTTGAAAGTTTAATCAATGGTATTCAAAATAAATCTAATCAAATGTACTTTACTACTATTTGTGGTAGAGGAAATTTCTAGCACACCTATCACATTCTGTTCATGTGCAAAGTAAATTCAACATACGAGTAAAGACTACGACATATGGTGGCTACTTTTGAGATGACCAATCCTCCAAGGATAAAATATACCTAACAACTTGCTCATTTTGAGTATTTTGGTTTCGCAAAAAATCAGACGCTCCAAATCCATCTCATGTATCCCAAATTGTATAGCAAAATAGACAATAGGAAACAATACCAGACGCGGGGCGAGTGGAGAGATCCTCAAACGATGGAGCGGAGGTTGAGATGAGGCCGTTGTGATCCTCCGACGCGGGGCTAGGGTTGTGAGGGAGAGGAGGTAGCTTGTGGAGGCCGGAGGCGAGCGCACGGTGTCGGGGAAGAACTCGGACGTGCGGCGCGTCGGGGAGGTGCTTTGTCCGTCTGCGGCGTCGAGAAGGAAGAGGAGGTCGCGGGGCAGCTGTATGCGCGAAGGGAAGGAAGGAGGCGCGCGGTATCACGCCGGCGACGTGCTCTGCGCCTCGGGCTTCATGGCGACGGCGGGTGGCGTACGGGGTGGGGCGAGCAGAGGAGCGGCAGCGCTGCAATCACGAGGTGGGGCGGCGCGGTGGGTGGCGTACGGGGTGGGGCGGCCGGCGGCGGGGTCGGGGATTTAGGGATTTGGTGATTTGGGGGATTTGGGGATTTCGTGGCGCGCGAAGCCATTCGGGCCGATTTTGGCTTAGCCATTCAGGCCTACGCCGACGGCGTATGGTTTTGCTTAATTTTTTTTCCAAAGAAATCAATTATTCTTTTAATTTTTTAATTTTTTTTCAATTCTTCTATTATTTTCTATTTTTTCATTATCAGGGTTTTCCGATTAATGCAACTGAATCTGCATTGCTACATGAATAATAAATAAAAAGTGTAGTCAGATTCACATTGTATTTTAGACTAATCGGGCCAAAAATATAGAAATTACAAATCGGGTAGCCGGATGTGTCCTTCCTCGTCAGTTTCCTCGGTGCCATTGCCCTTCGACGACGCACCACCCTTGCCCTTCGAAGTTGCCTACCTTCTCCAGTGGCCACTCTGACCGGCAAATCGGCAAATCATCGCGTGGTCGTGAGACGGCATATCGGCCTTCGATCCACGGAGCGGCAAGACGTCTCTGATGATTTGCAACCGTCGGAACAAGTGTTGAGAATGTTGCTAATCATCAGAGATTCTTGCCGCTGCTTGGATCCGACCGAGGGAACGGTGGCTCGTGAGTGCCTGCATATCAAATCCTCGTCATACACCCGAATGTTTTGTGTTTGAGCGCCACTTCGATCCAAGCAGCGGTAAGACGTCTCTGATGATCTACAACCGTCCGGCAAAACATCTCTGATGATCTGCAACCGTTTGGAACGGTCGCAGGTCATCAGAGACGTCTTGCCGCTGGTTGCCCAAAGATGCCTCTCCGAGTGACGCTGGAATGCTTAAAAGAAACACACCGCTGATCCAACGGCTCACAAGCGCTGGAAGGAAGCACACGATCCGTGTGCTTCTTCCTGATTGGGCATACTACAGCTCACAAGCCCTGAAAAGAAACACACACCGCTGATCCAACGGCTCACAAGCGCTCGAAAGAAACACACCGCTGATCCAACGGCTCACAAGTGCTGGAAGGAAACACACGATCCGTGTGCTTCTTCCTGATTGGGCATACTACAGCTCACAAGCCCTGAAAAGAAACACACACCGCTGATCCAACGGCTCCCAAGCGCTCGAAAGAAACACACCGCTGATCCAACGGCTCACAAGCGCTGGAAGGAAGCACACGATCCGTGTGCTTCTTCCCGCCATTTCTCACTATATATATGTATTCATATCTGCAACCTCGTCACTCTCTCCCATGGCTTCCACCGTACCCACTCTAACCTACTCGGAGGCGGAGGCGCTTTGCGCCTCGAACTACCCCTGCCCACCCGGCTACAACGTCCCCGCCGGCTGGAGGCTGAGCACCGGAGGCGTGCCGGTCCCTCCTGTCCCTCAAGGTTTGGCGCGCCGGGCGGCCATCACAAACCACTGCTACCTCGAGCTCACTCCGGAGCAGCGGATGGATTCCCGCTGGCAGCCAGACTATCGCCCAACTTGGGACGCCTTCTTCATCGAAAGGCGTGAGAAGGCGCTCGCCAGGTACGAGGAGGACCGCCCGCGTCCTTCGAACTTCAACGAGGCCGGCCGTCGGCTGTGGTGGGCCGGCCGGATTCTCAAGAGGGTCATGGACTACATCACGGCCGGCGATAACCCCCGCCTGCGCTACCCTCAATTACAGTCCAGGCGACAACCCCCGTCAACGACTACATCACGGCCGTCCGACGACAGCGACGACGACGACGGCGACTACGACGACTACACCCACGAGTATTATAGGCCTAGGCAAGAGTATGACTAACCTGAGCCACATCATTGGTTAGGACAAAATGGTTTGTTGTTATTCGTCTATGTACCCAAGTTTGTTGTCATTCGTCTATGTACCCAAAGTTTGTTATCATTCGTCTATGTACCCAAGTTTTTGTTGTCATTCGTCTATGTACCAAAGTTTGTTGTTATTCGTCTATGTACCCAAGTTTGTTGTCATTCGTCTATGCATCACTTTCTCTCTAGTGAGTTTCTGCACTTAGAGGTGAAAACTCCCCTTCCGGGCGAACCGGATGGAATCTTGTGTTGATTTGGGGTAGACCTTGGTTTCTCACCTTCCTATGGCCTAACCTAACACAACCAAGCAAAAAAGTCCACTGGCCTACCCCCTTTCGACGCACGTCTATGGGGGTAGACGAAAACGTTAGGGTTTTTCCAGCGGATTCAGGGTTTCGCCGAAGCGGGGCCCCAGAGCGTCGGAAACCCACCCAAACCTAGGTTTTGCCATACCATGTGTATACAAGTGTGTTGGGTGCTGTGGATGTCCAAGTTCCCACTCCGGGATGTGAGCGGGTTCACCGGCATCACTTTCTCTCTACTGAGTTTCTGCACTTAGAGGTGAAAACTCCCCTTCCGGGCGAACCGGATGGAATCTTGTGTTGATTTGGGGTAGACCTTGGTTTCTCACCTTCCTATGGCCTAACCTAACACAACCAAGCAAAAAAGTCCACTGGCCTACCCCCTTTCGACGCACGTCTATGGGGGTAGACGAAAACGTTAGGGTTTTTCCAGCGGATTCAGGGTTTCGCCGAAGCGGGGCCCCAGAGCGTCGGAACCCCACCCAAACCTAGGTTTTGCCATACCATGTGTATACAAGTGTGTTGGGTGCTGTGGATGTCCAAGTTCACACTCCGGGATGTGAGCGGGTTCACCGGCATCACTTTCTCTCTACTGAGTTTCTGTACTTAGAGGTGAAAACTCCCCTTCCGGGCGAACCGGATGGAATCTTGTGTTGATTTGGGGTAGACCTTAGTTTCTCACCTTCCTATGGCCTAACCTAACACAACCAAGCAAAAAAGTCCACTGGCCTACCCCCTTTCGACGCACGTCTATGGGGGTAGACGAAAACGTTAGGGTTTTTTCCAGCGGATTCAGGGTTTCGCCGAAGCGGGGCCCCAGAGCGTCGGAACCCCACCCAAACCTAGGTTTTGCCATACCATGTGTATACAAGTGTGTTGGGTGCTGTGGATGTCCAAGTTCCCACTCCGGGATGTGAGCGGGTTCTGGCCGTTGGCACAGTCGGCACAGGTGTTTATTTATTTTACATGTATATGTTGTAGGGTCGGGTTCCGGAAAACTCAAACCGTTATTTTATGCGGGTGGGATACCGAAATTGTGAGGGAAATTATATAGTCTAATTTATATATAAATTATACCTACATTAAATATTATATAGAGAAATAAATAAATAAATTTTATATAGAGAAATAAATAAAAAAGGAACATATATACGCCGACGGCTTTGCCGTCGCCGTATTATATCAGCGGAAACGTCGGCTCCGCTCCGTCACGGAGGGATTGGGTACGCCGACAGCCACGGGTACGCCGACGGCGGCCGTCGGGCCCGATGTGGCTACGCCGACGGCGACTGGTACGTCGACGGCCTGTTGCGCGGCTGCCCTAGCACGGCTTGTACGCCGACGGCCCCGACATTTGGCCGTCGGCGTACCAGACGGCCGTCGGCGTTTTGACGCATTCCCGTAGTGTGAAGTTAAAGTAGAGCTTTTCTACTAGTGATTGTTGTGTGGAGAGAGAGAGACAGAGACAAGGCGTTGGAAACTGAACTGTATGGATCCGTTGGATATGTGATTATATGTCATGTTTAGTGTTTGGAACAATCGAAAAATCGCATCACGATCCATGCACACTATCATACCGACACTAGTAATTGTATATATATACTGTATTGCCGACTCAAGGAATTCCCGTACTACTGACAGCTTTGATACACAAGTTTACTAGTCCCAACACGAGTAAAAGATTATTATAATTTACTTTCTTGCGAGAACAGTGGCAAGAGCATTTGGAAGTTTCAACAAGGTCGACGAAGTCCACATAATGGACATGTTCGGGGTTCGATCGACAAAAGTGAATATGATCCTCATATTGGGTGAACCTGTCTCGTCGATGGTACGACCTCTCAACCAGCGCCTCCACGACTCTGACATGCTTTAGGTTAGTCTGTTTCCTTTGTACCATGGACCATGCCCCTCATTTGGGTTCTTGTCGTCGTGTTAGGGTAACACACGTCTATATTGGAAGTTCATCGATAACAAATGCATAATATCTAAATGTATTCAAATATGTTGCAACAATAGCAAGCAATGTGTTGTTATGCATCGATGGATAGTTATCCGTTTTATGCGTTTTTAAGTCCAATGCTTTTCTGTACCATGCACATTGCTATTTATAGACGAGCAATGTGAACACAAACGCCTTGTAAACACGCACTCTAGAATTTTCCTTTTTACCTACACATGTAATAGATAATTTTATAGTAGACATTCCAATGAAGATAATTTCATAGTAGGCAAATATTGTAACCAACGGTACTTTTGGCTATTGTTGTAATGGCCGACCGAGCATAGCCGACGGTAAGGTGACCCTCGGCTAAAAGGAGATATCTAGTAGTGTGTCAATCCCTTCTTCGAATTCGTGGGAGACTAACCATGATGGTGAGGGTCATACCTTATCTTTCCGAAGTAATGTAGCCTTCTACAATGAGTATGAAAAATAATCTACAGTGACGACCATGGTGAAGTTAAACTGTTAAAGTAGAGCTTTCATACTAGTGATGGGCGTTGTAAACTGAAGTGTATGGATGAGGTGGATATATGTCATGTTTAATGTGTCGAACAATCGAAGAATCCGAGCACGATTCCATGCACATCATACCGGCAGAGGTATATATATACTGCATTGCGTACTCAAAGAATTTCGCATGCTTCTCACAACTTTCTGCATCATAGATGTTAATGTTTTTTGTTCTATAAGCTTGGTCAAACTTTGTGCAGTTTGACTTTTGAAAAAAGTATAGGCCTTGTTTTAAGAAACGGAGGAAGTAATATACCTAGATTCTTACTTTTATATTTTTAGATTCATATTCTACCTTTTCAATTTTATTTTTATGTTAAACCTACTTTTTAACACATAAGATTTTTCTGAATTCATGGAACTTTCTTTTGAAATGCATGAGTATTTTTTACTCGTTTTAACTATATAAATATTAAATGTTCATTACTTGATATGCATTAAGAAATCTCCCAAAATATAGGAAAATAATTGAAAATATAAATAACAATATTATAACTTAAAATGTGAATAAAATAAAAGGCTTAAAAATCTAGGAAATGAGAGATCAAAAGAAAAATAGATGAAAGAATGAAAATAATGCAAAATGTATGTGTAGAAAGTATAAAATTAAGTACAGAAAGAATGTAGAATCCAATATTGAAAATACAAATCCCAAGTTATATGGCCTTGCCCAATTATTCAGGGGCTCATATTAAACGACCATTGTGTCAAATAGGAACGATTGAGCGTTTTTATAGACAAGACACCCGAATGCATGATATATCTGATATTTATCAAGTAAAATGAAGTAGCCTAGAATTGATCCCATAATTCTTCACAAATCTTGTGTAATAACTAGTCATACCAAGAAAACTCCTCAACTGAGTTATAGGCTTAGGTTAAAACAACTGGTACAAAGGAGATATAACTCGACCCAACACGGCTCGTACAAAATAAAAATACACCGATAGTCGTCTTCTTCCTCGGACTGTTCAATGACTTCTGGAGCTTAAAATATGCATTGAACATGCATATTTGATATGGTCACCTGCAAACTCTCTCGTCAATCAAGCTTTTAAAGATCGCAATAGCCACTCGCCGCAGACAATAAGATCGAATAATGCAAATGGGACACTGCACCCAAGCAGCAACTCAGGCTTCCTTGGTTCTCAAAAGAAAAAAGGGTTAATTGGATCTATGCCATTGCCCAATTCACAGATTGGACTTATGCCATTACAAAAACCGAACTTGGAAATATGCCACTCAAATTTCTCAATACCTCTATCTATGCCATTGTCTCCACTAAATAGAATAACGGTTCAAAAAATATATGTATTTGAGCATGTAGTGCCGTATTTACCATACTGCGTTGTGCCCAACTTTTTGGCAACACTTTAGCGTCGTCCGGGGCCCAAAAATTCAAAATTTCAAATTTTGGTCAAAACTGAACTTTGTCAGAAAAATCTATAACAAATTACACAAAATCAAAAACAGTAATATGAACATACTGTTCAAACATGAGCCAATTCTGGGCGCATATAGACCCTTAAAATGAGATTTTAAGTTATGTCTAGAAAACTTTCAAATTTGTTGCTGAACCTGCGAGCAGCCAACGAGTGGGGCGTGGGAAGGCCTCCAGCCGAACCCTGTGGGCAGCCAACCAGTGGGGCGCGGGAAGGCCTCCTGCCACGGGCGCCCCTACCGCCGGGAGGGCCGCCGCCACCCGCCGCTGGGCCGCCGGCGCCACCCGCAGCTGGGCCGCCGACGCCTCCCGCCGCTGCCGCCTCCGCAGCTGGCGCCGCCGCTAGGGTTCGTCGAGCGCGAGGCGAGAAGGGGCGCCGGAGCTGGCTTTGTTTCTAGATTCGTATACGATGCGGTTCCAGCTTATGGCCTCGGTTTGGATCGATTCCTTTTTCTTTTTTGTGTGTGTGTGGGTCTAGTACGTGAGCATACAGAGTATATACGAGCCGTATATGAACAAAATGGCATAGATAGAGTGTGGACGTCTGTGTTTGTACTGTGTTTCTCAAAAAAAAAAATTAGAGTGGCATATCTCCAAGTTCAGTTTTTGTAATGGCATTTTGCAATCCATGAATTGGGCAATGGCATAGATCCAATTAACCCAAGAAAAAAAGTCCTTTGTTTTGGACCTTCTCCTGAACACTTTCTTGAACACTTTCTTTGGGTTTCGGCATTTCAGCCCAGCCGAACCGCCGAGTCGCCGACACACACACTTTCCCCCTCCTCTCGCCCGCCGCCGCCGGCGCCCGGCGGTTCCTTTGTCTTTCAGTTCGGCCGCCGTCTCTGTCCCCGTAGTTCACCGCGCACATCCGATCTGTCTCAGGGATGGAGCTGCAGTCGGCCAGTCGCCTCTCCTCGCAGTCTCCGCCAGGGGCGCCCAGCCGTTCCCGGCCATGGCGCTGCCCAGACGGCGGCGGAGAGGACCGGATCAGCGCCCTTCCGGATGACCTGCTGCTCCAGGTCCTCTCTCGCCTCCCCTGCGCCCGCGCCGCCTCCCTCACGAGCTTCCTCGCCCGACGGTGGCGCGGCATCTGGAGGCACCTCGTCGAGCTCTCCTTCCGCGGGATCCCCTTGGACGCGGTCGACGCCGCCCTCCAACAGGTCGCCTGCTCTGCTCTCTCCCGCCTCGAAATAGAGATCCCCGAGGAACACCGGATTATGGACCCTGCTCGCGTCTCCGCGCTGCTCCACGCCGCCGCCCGGTTCGCTCCGGCGGATCTCGTCATCGATGTCTGGGGGGACTGTAAAGATCATGAGTTTCCGATCGAGATTCCCTGCTTCCAACGTACCACCTCGATCAAGCTACACGTAGCGAACCTTTATCTAACACTACCGGCAGGGCGCGTGGAGTTCCCTGTGCTAGAGAAGCTGTATGTTGGTCGCTGCCGCTTTGACAGCATGAACATGGTTGAGCTCATCAGCCGGTGCCCTCAACTGCGCGTGCTAGAGGTATGCGGCTGCTGGGGTCTCAACACGCTCAAAGTTCACTCACCGACGATTGAAGAGCTTGTCGTGGACGGGTTGCTGACTAACCTTGATATCGCGGCCCCTGTGCTTAAGGAGTTCAGAGGTCGAGCAATTATGGACAGATACTTCAATGTGTTGTTCTCAGCGCCGATGGTGGAAAATCTCTCGTGGTCGTGCTCGTTTCACCATCAAAATATTGGGATTGGGGAGTTTCAGCTATGGTGTGTGCGCGGCCTGAGTCTAGAGACAAAGGAGCGCGCCCACATCCTACTGTTGAACATAGATTTTGCGGTGCGTCTTCTCTCCTGCTCAATTTACCTTATCTTGTAGTCATCATGCTAGATTGTCTTAGTTAGTATCATGGTTTTTGAGTCGACGAGTCGACGGGTCGTTTAGGGGTAGCGACTCTTGACTAGTCGTGACTAGTCGAGACTCATGTTCGACTCATGAAATTACCATATTATATGCATGTATATAATTATATACTTATTAATAGTTTAAATATTGATGATAAGAAGGAGTGATACAGCCAGAACAATACTGCCCTATAGATTCCAATCAAGGATTACGAGTCGACCTGTCGCAACTTGTCGCTCGGGTACCGACAAGTAGACAAGTCGCGCGACAAGTCGTGACTTGTCGCAACTTGTCGCAACTTGTCGAGGTTTTGAACTTGTCGCTGGGGTACCGACAAGTAGACAAGTCGTGCGACTTGTCGCGACTTGTCGAGCGACACTTAATCCTTGATTCCAATAGAATCTCCCAACTCCTTGAATTGACAATATTTAGTGGAAGACAATTCTCATACAAAAAGTCTGCCACATGATCATCTACAACCTCTTTTTGCTCCTTTGTCTTCTGTATGTAATCCTTCATTGTCATTTGAGTGCCAAGCCGCCAAAACAGTTTTGGCTTTGGGGGAAAATGTGGGCGATCTAGGGTTTTACAGGGAGCTGGGCAACTTTTAAGTCGCGTTCGACTCAAAAACCTGGACTAGTCGCGACTAGTCGAGACTAGTCGATTGAGTCGCTCGACTCAACCAATGAGTCGAGTCGAGAACCTGAGTCGGACTTTGAATTGCGACTCATCGACTAGTCGTCGACTAGTCGCGACTAGTCGTTCGACTCAAAAACCATGGTTAGTATACATGTGTTATCTGTAGAAATGGTCAAACCTAGAAATGCCGAGGTGATGCACATTCTGAATGGACTTACATTTTTGGATATATGCTGCAGAGTAAGTTGTTATAAATTGATGAAATAAGGTCAATACTGAATTTGGATAAGGCAGAGTCCAATATATAGCCCAAGTAAGATTTAGTACGAGATGAGTATTGCAATTTTTATTGAAGTATAAAAGCCCTTTATCTAAGTAAGCACAATAAAAAGTACGAGTAGTATTGTAATTTTGTAAGTCTACAGCTAAGCTACTCTATATTGAACTAAAAAAGAAACAAACAATGAAAAATGGTGAAAAGTTTAGTGTTGTTGTTCAGTGCGTCTTGTCTCCTGCTCAATTCACCTTGCGGTATAGTCTTCATTCTAGGTTATCTTATTGCATGACTAACTTGGTCACTTGGACTTACATGTTGTACCAGAAATAGTGTTGCCGCGAAGTAGGTTGATATAAACTGATGAAAGAGATCATCCACATATCAACTAGATAGCAAATTCGTATAAGGTTGAGCCCAAATATAATATCCAAGCAAGATCCAGTGTGGGATGAGCATTGCAACTTTGTATCTAGGTATAAAAGACCTTTTATCTAAGTAAGCACACAAGAAAAAATTATTATTGTATTTATGTAGTCCAGGGAGTAAGCCATACAGTTAGGCTACTTTTTCCAAAACCCCTCGTGTTGGGCCGATATATTGCTTGCCAACAAACTATTGGCTATTAAGTTCTGAAAACGCCATTCCAAAATTCAACCATACATCCGTAGCGAAGTTCACTGTGACGACGACTACTACTACTGCTGCTGACCTACTGCTACTGCATAGATACTTCTGCTAATAGAAAACCAGTGTATACCTTAATGCGCACCAGCTATTGCCCCACCACCTTTTACTCGACCAATCGAGCTGCTACCCTGCTCTCCCACATCAACTGTCATGGACCCCATTTGGATAGAACAATTGCTTTTGTGTTCCCGTTTGAATTTGACGACTGGTATGACTTACGAGGAACGGCTTTTTCATGGGTATGGTAGAGAATTCATCTAGAGTAAGAGCGTAGCAGAAGAATGGTGCAGTACACAAGTTCAAACCAGAGCAACAGATGTCACTGAATTGAGTGAGTTTGAAATTGTAGATGAGGAAAGAGAAACCAAGGTTTGATTATAAATTCTGTATCGCTATCATTGGAGCCAAAGACTGCAAGAGAACTAAAAATGAATCATGTAATTTCGTAGTGCGAAGACAGGTCTGAGAAGTGTATTTTGTGTTTTAAGTGTGCATGTGCTTAAAATAGCGAACCGCTGTACCATCGGGGATTTCGTCGAGTAAATAGAATTTTAGCAGCCTTTAGTAAGTTATGCTCTTCAAAACAACAAACTATTGAGAACATGCAGGCTTAAGGTAGTCGGGGAACAGAATGATGTCACTTTGCTATGCTCATGCTTAGGGTTTCGCATGCTTAGAACTTTCTTCTAGTAATGTCTGCTGGAGGCATGCATAGTAGGTCGATGACCTTGCATCGCAAATCACACATTCAATTACTTCTGTTTCACATTGTCAAATTGCTGTAATGGTACTATGTCTATGAGTTGATTTTGTTTTATTTACTTTTCATGGAACATCTATACATCAGCACGAGGCTTTTCTTGTGGACAGTGACTTGTTCCAACAGATAGCACTGCTTCCTAAATTTCCTGTCCTGGAGATGTATTTGGGATCATATGGACACGTTTTTGGAGCAATGTTGTTGGATCTACTCGGGACTTGCAAGGATATACTTAGGCTTAAGGTGATCATGCGAAGATCAGTGGTAATTCCTTAATCTGGGTACCTGATATATAATTTATTTAAGATGTGTGTTTTTATAGATTACTCGGATGGCCGTATAAGTTGAAACTCCTGTATATGAGTAGGTTTCTGTGAGATCATCACCGACACACTTCGCATTTCTTTCAGGAAACAGAAGCATGCTCACCAGATTGTCTTTGTGATGAATCCCCGAACTGGAGAAGTCAGACTATCCCGCTGATGTCTCTTGAAGAAGTAGAAATAGATGGTTTTGATGGCACTGCCCATGAAGTTGATTTCCTGAAACTTCTGTTCAGATGCGCAACTGTGATGAAAAAAATGACCGTGAGGATATCCTGTGGGCTTTGTCCAAGTACTGGAGGGTACAAGAAAATGCTCAGGATTTTGGAGACGAATCCATCTGTGCAATGCTATGTTTACCGCAGCTCTGGGCAGTTTTAAGCAGCTTAGTTGTTGTATGGCTATCTTATGACTCTAGTCTAGTTGTAACAAGAGATGACATCCCCTTTCTCCGTCTTGTTAAAATTTGGTCTACTGCCCTGTCTTCCTCAACCTAGGCTACATGTTTCGCTGAAGATTTACGACAGGGTTACAGACTATTCCACTGTCCTGGGTTTGTTCTGTTAAAAGTAGTATGAACTTGGTTGGCAGCATCAGGAGGCACAACGAGAGCTCCTAATCTGCAACTGTTATTAGCCGAGTTCAGGTATAAAAGAATCCTCATGGTGAGTTCATTCCCACAGGAAAATACGTCTGACATGGTTAACTCATGCCCACAGGATCAAGTTCATGCTTGACCTGCATCCTAGGAGCTCTCATAAACGCTACACGACCGTCTTACATTCAGTGAAAGGGCATAAATCCTCTCCGGCCTCTCAGTCGAAGTTCTTCAGTTTCATCCTATCAGCAACTTCCCATCCAGGAGCCGTCAGATGCTCCCGGCTGAAAAAAGACGTCCCAGGTGTAAAACAAAAAAGGTTCTGAAGTCAATGTGCTATGTGCACATGTTAATCTTCATGCAAAAAATACTTTACATGTGTGAAAAAAAGTTTGGTGCTCCAAAAATCACCTTTTCCAGCACTTTTTTTTTGTGTGCTTAGAGCACCATATATGTCTTTTTATGAAAAACTTTGTAGACACATGTCAAGGACATCAACTTGCATTGTGAAATGATCAGGGTTTTTTCAACTTTGTAAATATTTTTTCCGAATTTAATGTTGCTACCGAGTCTATATGCTCTCGGTTCAAGAAACATACCCTCTCAGTAGGGGTGGGCATATTAACCGAGGACCGAATAACCGGACCGAAAGAACCGTGACCGAATCCGAATAGACCGAAACCGAATATTTCGGTCAGTAGTTCGGTCATAATGTTTTAAGAACCGAAATTAACTCAGTAAGTTCGGTCTTCTGCCTCTGTTACCCGAGAAAACCGACTAAACCGAATAGACATGCACACCAAAAATTTACGTAATCCAGCCCACTGCCCACTGCCCACAGCCCAAGACTTCTAACTCCCGTATGTCCTTTCTCATGTACGTAGGGATGTAAACGGATCGGATCGGATCGGATAATGCTCTTTTCATATCTTTTTCCATATTTTTTTGTCGGATTCGAAGCGGATCGGATAATGACCGGATGCGGATACGAATGCGGATAATATCGGACTACGGATACGGATCGGGAACGGAGCGGATTCGGACCGGATACAAATACTAAGTAGCGGATAAATACGTATGAAGAAATAAAATTTTACCGTGCAAAAAATATGCACAGAAGAACTATCAAGCACATAAAACTACAAAGTGACCAAAATGTACATGGGCATGATGCGAGTGCATGGATTCACGACATAGAACGAATACTCATATATGATTACTGAGTGTAAGTCGTACTACGGTAAGATTAGTTATATACGGGGAGACGTAAACGTGGGATTAGGTCAATGTGGCAATGGATTTGGCTATTTATACTAACTAAATAGGCTAATAAATCAGATTATTCTAATAGAGTATATCGGATAATCCGCAAAAAAAGGCGGATAATCCGTATCCGTCGGATAATAGCAATACCATATCCTCTACCATATCCGCCGGATATCCGCCTAACGAATATCCTTATCCGCATCTGTATCCGCCGGATTTCCATAATTACGTACCAAATCCTTAAAAATGGATACGGATGCGGATTCGGAGCGGAAATTATCCGTACCATTTACATCCCTACATGTACGCTACTCCCATCCACTCAAAAAAAAATGGACGCAACTCCCAGAAGTACAACACCTCCACGCGACCACGCCCTTTACTGATTGCCCGTTCGTAGTCTAACCTAGCCGCCGCCCGCCGCCAGTATGCCGCCTCTCGTTTCCTCCACCTCGGCGGCCTACAGCGGACGCTCCTCCGGCGGGCGGCGGTGCCCTTACGAGGACGCTTCTCTCCACCCCGGCCTGCGACGCTCCTTCTCTCCACCCGGCCGGCAACAGCGGCGGATGGTCGGATCCGATGCTCATTGTATGATTTGTCTCCACCCCCTGCTAGCAATTTATTCTCTTTCTGTGATTCGAGATTTTAATTTCTATGATTGGAGATTATGAGATGTGATGCTTCATGTGATGTTCTTCCCCATATATTCTGATTTTTATCAATTCCACCGTGCGGATCATTTTTATTTGCAAATCAATTTCAGAGGTGTGCATGCTTTTTCTTTAATTTCTCGATACATCGGTCAGCTCGGTCTTATCCGGGGACCGAACCGAATGCTTCGTGGACCGAATGCCTCGGTTAACAGTTCTGTATGTAACCGATCGGTCCTCATATTTTCAAAACCGAATTTCTTTAAAATCCGAAGTACCGAACCGATCGGTTCGGTCTAACCGAATGCCCACCCCTACCTCTCAGTAGAATTTTCTAAAGCAGTAAGCCCTTGTATATTTTGTGTGTGCATGTTGATGTGCTTCGCCCACGTGGTGTTATGAAGCACACCACGATAGCCCGGGGCATATGATTTTTTTCATAAGTCAAACTTACCAAGATTTTAGAAAATAAAGTCATTAGCATCTACAATACACAGTAAATATGGTTAGATAGATCTAAAATACATTTGCATGTGTATATGTAAACACCTGGCAAAACTTTCGTTGTTTGTCCGTTTGACATTTTTGAAAAGTTACATGCCTTCTTTTGAGAAACGGAGAGTACTGCAAAGTTGGATGACATTTTTGAAAAGTTGCATGCCTTCTTTTGAGAAACGGGGAATTTCCTCAACCCCTTTCGTTTTGCATCAGACGAAAGGCACTAGAGGCAATAACCAAACTCAAACTGAAAGCAAGCAGCGGCGAGGTGAAAATGATTAGTACTCCCTTCGTTGTTGTTAAATGTAAGATGTTTTAGATGTTACACATGTTGTATACATGCAGGTTAAAATAAGTGAACATATACATAAAATGTGTTTAAATATATTTATATGCAAAATAGTGGGCTACCCACCCGGCTAGCTACGCACCCACTATTAGCCATTAGATCTACTGGATTTGATAAAGGGAGCATAGGTAGATCACTGAGAAAGTAAGAGAAAGGCTAACGCCGTGCGCTCCATTCGTTTCGATCCGCACTGGAGTTTCTGTTTTTCAGCCATGCGTTTCATTCGTTTACCAGACTCATAGCTCAAAAACAGCACAGGAATCATTTCACCCACCCACCCCCTAGCCGGCTCTCCTTCCACCTCCACCTGAGCCCGCATCTCCTCCCACCTCCACCTCCACCTCCTTTCTCCTCCCACCGCCACAGGTTTTCAAGATCTACTCCGCGCCGGGAGAGTGGCCTCGCCGGCGGCGAACAGGGAGGCGGGGATTCGCCGCCGGCGAGGAGGCGCGTACGGCGACCTCTGTCCGGGTCAACTCCGGCAGCCAGTACACGCGAGGATGGAGCCTCTGTCCGACGGGCGTCCGTTCATATGCGTCACGGATTTGTTCATCTCAAAATCTTTTTCTCAGATCTGTTTTGGTCCGGATCTTACTTCTCAGATTTGTTTTGCTGAAGATCTGTTTTGTCTCTGATCTGTTTGTCAAGGATTTTATTTTGCTCAAGATCTGTTGATTTGTCTCAGGTCAGAATTGTCAAGGATTTCTGCTGTTCATTGATTTTGTCCGTTGATGGAGACGAGATCTTTGGGCTGTGCTTCATAATGTTCTTTCTCTGCCCACAGATTCTTGTTTCCCAGAGATTTTGCTTATCAAATATTCTTGGAATATTGTGCGTGTACATTTAATAATTCTCAGACGGTGAAAAGATCCTAATTAGCATTTTTTCTATGTTGCCAAAACTGATCCTAGTTGGCGTGCAGAAAAATCGATCGAGATCTAATCCAAAACATATTTTATTTAACGTACTGGATTTTGGTTTTTTTGGGATGCTCATTTCCTGGTCGTTCGGTATCGTTTGGATGCATTTTTCTGATCTGTTCTTGGATCCGACTATTATTTTCTCTTTATGTACTTGGATCCAAATATCAGAAATTCTTTTTGTTAGTACATCCAATTTCTTTTTTCTTTCTTTTATGTTCCATGATCCGAATTTCTTTTGGTTAGATACAATTACATGTATTAAATCAGATCTGAATATATTATACTTGTTTTTGAAACATGATATTTCTCAGATTATTTCACTTTCTTTGATCCGTGTTGTGTTCAGATCCGGAAATCAGGGGATTATTATTGTGTCAACAAATGGAATGTTGATATGATTTCCCCCGAAATTTCTTGTTGATACGTGGATGCACAAATTTCCTTTTTTGCTTTGCTTTTCTTTTGGGATTTCTTTTTATTGTTTCAGATCTGTTCAGATTTGTTCAAGTGAACAATGCGTTTTTTTCTTTTTATTCGGATCCGGATTTGCACAGCCAGCCAATGCGAATTTTGTTTCTTGTTGTGTCCAGAGAATCGGATGTATGCAACATTTGCTACGTAATTAATTGATGATAATGTATTTTTTTTCCCATACTGAAAAGCATATCCAGATTCATTCACTAATTTGATGCACGAAAATATGTAAATGTAAAAATTACTTGTTGATGGATACGTTATTGTTATGAATTGTACAAAAGTTCATGTCAATTCATGATTAATGAAATCAGTGTGAGAACGAAAAATTATTTGAATCCAAAACTGGACTTCCGACTAGCGAAGAACAAGTCCGTGGTTATTTGAGCACCGTTTTGTGACAGTGAATGACCAGGATTAATGTTTGCATTTGTGACAGGAATCTCCAGTAAATGTTTTCTTGCCTTTTCAACACAGGAATGGTGCATGTATTTTGTAGAAAAAAGAACAATTCAAATCATGGAGTATCTCAGAATCGAATTTGTCATGATCTATATTCTATTATTTTGGCCACCGAGCTGGAATTTGGCATCAGGTCACAAGTACGATCGTGATTGTTTAATATTAGGTCATGATTGTTGGTGATGAATTCCGTTTCTATTGAACCCGAAGTTTTCCCTTCTATTAATAAGCTAATGAACACCAATTTTCTTAACAAATACCCTGCGATTGTTTTTCATTTTGCTTCGGTTGCCGAGCTAATAAGTAAAACAGCTTTTCATTTGTTATTTGCTGACGCGGCGGACCACAGCTCACCCTGTCGCCACAACTTTTTTGCAAAGGAAACCAATCGTGCATGCATGTAAACGGAAGGTAGGACGGCGTCAAAGCAAGGAGACACTATGTAACTCAGCCCAAAACATAGAGATCCGATACTCTCTATATCGGATGGCCAGGAGGGTATGCACAGCTACCCACCCGGGTAGAAAATCCGCGTCGATATTTGTATACATGTGAATGTGGATAAAATCTACTCCCTCCGTTCCAAATTATTTGACTTGAGTTTGTCTATAAATATGGACGTATCTTGACACTAAACAAGTATAGATACATCCGTATTTAGATAAATCCAACTCAAGTAATTTAGAACCTGGGTGAAATGCCCTTTGATGCTGGTCGCAAAGCCAACTTCACATGAGAGATTCTCGCCAAAGGCCGGTTCCAGTGCACAAAAGCAAGCGAGCGAGTCGAGAAAAGGACCCCAAACTTTCAGAGTCTTCCCCTTGCAATTTTCTCCCTCTCGAACGGCGCAGCAGGCAGCACCTGCGCTGGCCAACATAGCACCGTCGTCAGACTTGGGTGCGGTGCAGATAGCACGCTGTTAACCCTGAGGTGAGCTGTTTAGTGGCAGTGCAAGGAGGCGCGGCCGCCTCGAACGGCAGGGTGCTCTGCGCTGCGCGCGCACAACCAGAGGAGAGGGATGATCGCCGGTGCGATGAGCACGGTGGCCGGAAATGGTCAGCATCGGCCGTCGGCAACGCGCTTTCTTTCTTTAGGTCTTGTTTGTTACTAGGGTATTTTATAAAAAACGAGACCAGCAGAGGAGGAACCCCTGCGGTATTTTATTAAGAGGAAGTGTGTGACACACACGTTCAACCCAAGGGTCGAACCGCGCTGCCTGGGAGACGCCACTGCGCTCTCACCATTGGGCTAGGAGCCCATCCACGTTACAAGGGTATTTTATGAAATTGGTGGGGATAATCCTCTAGTGTATTGGGTGAAACCCCAAACTTCACCCAATCCCGTAGGATCCAATACACTAGGATAGGGTTAGTGTATTGAATCACCAAGGGGATTGAGAAAAAATGAACTAGAGTTTGGAAATTTGTGGGAATAGGTGGGTATAAAACCTGTCCAATACAATAGAAACAAACAATGTTTTGGGATATGTGGGGATTGCGAGGTTTGACCGGGATAATCCCCACCAATTCAAAAAAAAACTCTAGAAACAAACAGGGCCTCACTGGGGAAAGGCGAGGAATAAAAGTGAACTCGAAAAAGGTGTCGATGAAACTTCGTGCGTAGATATCTCACAAGTCATATATTTGCCACGGGAATACGGATACAGGATCATGCCAACATTTTATTTATACTCTAAAAGTTTTTATTAATATGCTTAGCTGATCGTGCACTTAAAACCCCCTTTTAAGATATTTATTAGACCATATCCTTGAATATATTTACCATAAATATGTATACATTCTATACTACTTTCGGATACCCAAAAGCAGGTGGTTAAAAAAACTATGCTACAAATTAAAGTTTAAATCTAGCACAATGTAAGCGTATGTTTCACCTATATGAGTTCCGACTATATCAAAATAATGTTATAATTAACAATAAAAAAATGTGTGGATGAATGCAACATAATAGATATAATATTATACTCGTTGAGAACGTTGTACGCGAAAATAAGTATAAAATTTTAATACAAATTATCTTAAGATCAATTCATCCTGGGTCCAAATTTCTTCTTCTAGATCAGGATACTAATGTTCCTGTCCTCATTTCGATGAAGGTATGGCGAAGATCGAAACCAGGTCGATCGGAGAAGGTCAAGATGGTGATGACGAGTGACTTCGACCCCCTCGATTTGTAACTATTAGGATTTAATTAGTTCACTTAATTAAAGGGATAATCCTCCCTTTGTAATATCGTGTGCGGCTACTTCGGCAACCATCACGATGCTCCACGATTGTAGAAACCGTCCCCGACGGTTGCTCCCGAAACGTCGCCTCCATATGTCGGTTTGTAGAGGCGACGGTTCCCCTTGTATAAATACTCGATTGTCAATGGAATAAAGAACACTGCTTCGATTCATTTGTTTCTATCTTGTTTTGCTCTCGATAGATTCCAAACAATAACAACCATGTGGAGGAAGACAAGAAAGCATGTCAAGATCGTCATGTAAATATCTAAATCAAGGTTAACATATAAGTAAGCATTGACACCATAAATCAAAATAAAGTGTAATTCAACACAAGCCAAAAAAAAAATCAGCAATTCATACATAGACTAACACGGATGAATCAAACGTCCCATGGTTGCGCTGATGATCTCCTTCTACATGTTCATGAATCACTTCTTAGTTTCATCATCCATGAGGCTACTTTCTTGCAACATGATTGTTGACTCCTCCATGATCCTCCCGAGAGTCACATTCTCTTTCTCAATCCCAAGGGTCTCAATGTCTTCGCCTTTTCACTCTCCATTTTCATCCATTCCTCATTCTTCTTCGACCCCATCCTCTCTCTATCTCCATGATCGTCCTCTCTTGGTCAAACTCTTTCCTCCCCATAACCCCATTTGCATATCCAAAAAGAAATCGTACTTGACATCCTTCTTCTTCTTCTTCTTCTTCTTCTTCTTCTTTGTCTCCTCCATTTTCTTAAATGACAAAAATGTGGATGTGAATATAAATATTTCACATCTTCAAAATTATTAGATTTTTGTTATCTCGAAAGGAAAAACTTATCAGATTTTGTTATGTAGCTCATAATACAAAGTATTTGAAATTAATATTTTGCATGTTTGTGTGATAGATCATTGGCTACATCCGATTTTTTCAATTTGTTTTAAAATCATTTTTTTATTTTTAGAAAATACCAAGATCACTTGAACTCGGGAGGCAAAAACATTTTTCGCAACTTTGTGAATAGATTCAAAAACTCTTTTCGCAAACTTCGTGAATAGATTCAAAAACATTTTTGGCAAACATGGTGCATATAATATGAATATCTCTGAAACCTTAGCCTGCCGACCTCGCAACATTGTTGTAGGCTTGTACCTGCTCACCCTCTTTCTCTCACATGTCACGTTGAGTAAACCAAAATCCCAATTCCGAGACGAGACATGCCGAAAAAGGAAGCTTCCCTTCACCTGCTCCAAAGCTTTCATACCGACAGCGGCTACGCAGGATCCGATGTAGTAGCACGAGAACGAAAGCAAGCTCAGCTCTGGAGGAGAGGCGCAACGGCACAATTTCCTCCCCCTTTCCAGGGATTCCTCCACATCAGATCAGTCCCAGGTCCCAGGATTAGATCAGGAAATTTCTAAAAAAAGAGATTAGTTGGGAGCAATGTGCCGTCGCAGCTCGCTACTTGTCTCTAATGATGCCGCCCACGGCCACTCC
Source organism: Poa pratensis (assembly GCA_947311845.1). Classification (NCBI taxonomy): domain Eukaryota; kingdom Viridiplantae; phylum Streptophyta; class Magnoliopsida; order Poales; family Poaceae; genus Poa; species Poa pratensis. The sequence continues at coordinate 13,033,281 of CAMZMU010000084.1, forward strand.
AAAGCCGCATCTCATGACTCATTTCCAGATTAACGAATGATGATGATAATCGGACTGTGCCGTTGCCGTCGTCAAAGCTCCGATTTTTAAACCCCTACTTAAACCTCCTCCTCCCCAGACTAGACGTCAACGCTCGGTCGCCACCAGCAGCACTCCACACGAAGCAGAGCCAGCAGCTCACTCATGGTGGCTCCTCACATGGCCGTCTCCCGTCTCCGGCCGCTCCTCTTCCTCCTCCTCGCCGCCGCCTTCGCCTGCCACGGTAAGCCCTTCTTCCGTTCACTGACTGCAACCTGAGCTGAGCTGAACAGAGCCGAGCTAGTAGCTGACGCGTCGCTGTCTATGACTCTGTCTTTGCTCTTGCAGCAGCCGATGGGAGCAGCAGCATCTACGGCCACGCGCACGGCCTGGGCGTCAACTACGGCAGGGTGGCGGACGACATCCCTTCTCCCCGCCGCTCCGTCCAGCTCCTCCGCGCGGCGGGAGCCGGGTCCGTCAAGATCTACGACGCGTACGCGCCGGTCCTCCGCGCCCTCTCGGGGACCCGCCTCACCGTCTCCATCATGGTGCCCAACGATCTCATCATCTCCCTGGCCGCCTCCTACGCCGCCGCCGACGACTGGGTCAAGACAAACCTGCTCCCGCACCTCCCGGGCACCCGGGTCAAGTACCTGCTGGTCGGCAACGAGTTGCTCTCCGACACCTCCGCCGCCGCCGCCGCCACCGTCTGGCCCCGCATCGTGCCGGCCATGGAGAACCTCCACCGCAGCCTCCGGGAGCGCGGGGTCAGCCGCGTCAAGATCAGCACCACGCTCGCCATGGACGCGCTCGTCACGGGCGGGTTCCCGCGCCCGCCCTCCGCCGCGGCGTTCCGGCCCGACATCGCGGAGCCCGTCATCCGCCCGCTGCTCCGGTTCCTCAACGGGACCAACTCCTACTACTTCGTCGACGCCTACCCCTACTTCGTCTGGGCCGGCAGCAACGGCACCGTCCCGCTCGACTACGCGCTCTTCGACGGGCGCAGCAGCTACGTCGACCCCGGCACGGGGCTCGCGTACACCAACCTGCTCGACGAAATGCTCGATGCCGTGGGCGCCGCCATGTCCAAGCTGGGCCACGGGAGGTCAGGCTCGCCATCGCCGAGACCGGCTGGCCCAACGGCGGCGACTACGACCAGATCGGCGCCAGCGCGCGCAACGCCGCCGTCTACAACAGGAACCTCGCGGCGCGGATGGCCAGGAACCCCGGCACGCCGGCGCGGCCCGGCGCCAGGATGCCGGTGTTCGTCTTCTCCCTGTACAACGAGGACCTCAAGCCCGGGCCGGGCACCGAGCGGCACTGGGGCCTCTACTACCCCAACGGCACGGCCGTCTACCAGGTCGACCTCGCCGGGCGGCGCCCGCTCTGGGCGTACCCGCCGCTGCCGGCGCCGGGGAACGACACGCCTTACAAGGGCCCGATTTGGTGCGTGCTGGCAGCCCACGCCGCCAAGAAGCTGAACGAGACGTCCATAGGAGACGCGCTGACGTACGCGTGCGGGCAGGGGAACGGGACCTGCGACGCCATCCAGCCCGGCGGCCAGTGCTTCCAGCCCAACACCGGTGCGGCGCACGCCAGCTACGCCTTCAATTCCTACTGGCAGCAGTTCAGGAAGACCGGAGCTACCTGCTACTTCAATAACCTCGCCGAGCAGACCATCAAGGACCCAAGTAAGCTTGCTTAAACTCAACACTGCTCTACACATCGCAATTAGATTCTTTTTTTTTTAGAGAGTACGCAATTGCGTACCGTAGTTTTATAGAAGGTAGAGGTTTGAGTACAAGAAAGTTGACAGCCCGTTGCGTACAACACTGTCACACAACTCCACACACCACAGGCATTACAACTCCAAACGAAGAACTTGTCCTAGACTAAGCAACAGAGCCGCGTCAACCGAAGCCGGTCGCCACAAAGGCTCCCGTCGACGGCGTACATGGCGCCTAAGGCCAGTCTTGGACCGCGGCGAGCATCGGAGGAGCGCACCTAGGAGCACCACACCGAGCCTCCAACACGAAGCTCCCAACAGAGTAACGACGTCGGGAACGCCGCCATCGCGCCGGTTCCACCGAACCTAGGCTTTCCCCCGGAGGCATCATCCGAGCCAGTTTGAGAGCGGGGTGCCGACGTACCTCAGCGACGCCTCCAAGGAGGGGAACGGCGCCCACGAGCGTCGTCGCCGCCTGCACCGAAAAGGGCAGGACTTTCGTCCGGCTTGTCAAGCACCTCCCACCCAACCCGCCGGAAAGTGGCCGCCATCCTAGTCGTTCACACCGCCGCCGCCGCAGCACCCCGCCAAAGAAGTCACAACGCCTTGGTCCACCACTGCCCCGCTCAGCCGAGGAGAACGCTGCCCTACCTCCTCCTAGGATGCAGACCACCACCGGAGTCGTGCCCCCGCTGTCGCTCGCCGACAGCCTCGACACCGGCTCCAGAGGCCCAGGTCAGGCAGACCCGGGACCTCACTCCGCCACCAAACTCCTTGCCAGCGCCGTCAGGGGGCGCCTCTGCTCGCCCGCAGCCTGGAAGCAGCCGAGCGCGCGCCGGGAGCACCTCCTGGCCGCAAGCGCCGCCGCCCCAAGGAATTGGGCTCACCTCGCCATCCCCTCGCCAGCGCTGTCGTCCTCCACACCGCCAGCGCCGTCGGGAGAGCTCTTCTGCTCGACCTCGTCCAGGAGGTGGCCGAACGCGCGCCAGGGCCCCCTGGCCGCAAGCGCCGCCGCCTCCAAGGCGGAGGCTTTGCCTCGTCACTCCCCGCCGTTGCTGTCGGTGCCGCTCCTCGCCGGCGCCGCCAGGAGCGCGCCTCCGCTCGCCCGCATCCTGGAGGTGGCCAGACGCGCGCCAGGGGCCCGCCCGGCAGCAAGCGCCGCCGCCTCCAGATCTAGGGTTCGCCTCGTCGCCCCCTGCCAGCCCCGTCGACCTCCTACCTCGCCCCGCTCCCACCTCCGCGGCTGCATCCAGAAACCCCCTCCACAGCTTCTCCTGCCGAACGCCGGCCTGCTCCGCCGCCGAAACGCCCCCAGCGCCGCCCGGAGAACGTCTCCCCCCGCGCGAGGGGAGCCCGTCGGGGCGCGCCCCACCCTCGCCCGCCGCCTTTGACGGCCAGGCGCGGCCGCCACCGCCGGCGCTGGCGGCGGCAGCGGCCAGGAGGAGTAGATCGAGGTGGCGGCGCTGCTAGGGTTGGGGTCTCCCGGAGCCGCGCGCGCGCACGGCTCGGGAGAGGAGTGTTAGGCAAAACTTGGTTAGGCGTGGAATGGAAAATTCGCAATTAGATTCTTAGATCTAGTAAGCTGGGTTAATGAAACTGCTGTACTCTATTAGCAGTGCCTGGTGAGCAGAATAGATAGTACATTATCTGATACTCAGATGAGCAAAAGAAGTGTCTTCAGTTTCTATAGCTGGCCATGATGATGAACTTTGTGAAACTAGTCAAGGCTACAGTTTAGGAGAACAGTACAGAACCAAGTTGCTTCTAGGTGTCTTCTCCAATGATTTCGGGGTGTAGAAATTAGATTGTGCTAACGTGATGCTCGTGATTATATCAGGTTATTTAAATGACCAAATCTTGATAAAGTCACTCGATTCTGGGATATCCATCCGTAGTAGTGCTTAACTGCTAGGGAGGGTACTTGACTTATTATTAGTGATAAGGGGATGAAATCAAATTGACTTAACGTCTCTCCTAATATTATACTGGATATCTCTCTGTTGTGATCTATTCGGTGTATTAGGTAGCTCACTAAAGAAATTAGGATCGAGATATTCTGAAAATGCTTACCACTTCTAACTAGTTGCTAGACTGTAAGCTTTAGGTATCTGTTCCCCATAGATGATTGATTCCTTGGATAATTTATTCTGGTATTGGTAAGGAGGATTATTGTGGATATGTGCGTCCAATGAGACATCTTTGTCAAGAGAGTTGACCCTCGGCTCGGAGATCCACATATTGATCTTTACAATATGTGAATGAGAACTGTTGCTGCCAAAAATTAATCAACAGCATTGTGTTGACCCAGTACAATGGGATCTCAATTGCTTTACATCTTGTTTTAGCACATGTAGAAAGGTTGTTTTCTGACAGTTGCATCTTATGGAATGCGATGAACCCATGAATTGGTTTCACTTGAGAGCATCATGGACTCCCCTTTTTGTGCGAGGATAGATATAACTGTACAAGCACTAGTTGACTTGTACACTCAGGAACATTTTGATGGTTTCCACTTTACTGACTAAAGTGTTTCAGTTCTTTCTTCCTACTTGTTGAAGCTATTATCTCCAACTCCACATTAGCATAGTGATACGCAGTAGAGAAGTATTTGGCACGGAGAATCCTATCATGGCTTAGAGTTCGCCTGCCGGGCAGTATCGCTTGCTCGGTGAGAAAAGATGTTCTGAACTCCATACGAAGATCATTTCAGGTTGCAGTTGCAAACTTGCTCTGAAAGATCATTTCAGGTAGCAAAGTATAGTTGGTTGTAGTTAATCCATACGAAGCATGTGCCCTGTGGTCAAAGTCCAACTGCACATTTCACATAACCTTGGATCCCCTGCATTGCCATCTGCCATCAGCATGAGTATGCAGGCATTTGCATGGGCATGATTGTATGAATCGACAACCTTCATTCAATCTTTGATTCGTTTGGACATATGGCAGTATAGACGGCTGTGTACATCTTAGTTATGCAGAGACAGGGTGTAATGCTTAATACTCTTTGAGTGATAAAATTTCCTTTATCGAAAAAATATATGCCAGTAGAGTGAACGCAGAAACAGAGCAAGTATTGTCTTAGCTGTGAGCAGGCTGAGCACATATTCACAAACTTTAGGGTTTAGTATGCAGAACATCCTATAGGTTTATCATATCTAATGTATATTTGTTGTGCTGATTTGGTTAATGAAACCCGTGCTTTAGTGCATTATCATGTTCTGCATAAGCAGAGACCATGGCTTTTGTACAGTTATAGGTGAAGCTTCTGCATATAGTTTCTTTCCTTTGCATATACTTCCTCCGTTCCACAATAAGATGTTTTAGCCTTTTTTTCACGTTCACATGTGTACACATGTATCTAGACATGTTTAGTGTATATGTACACTTAGTTTGATATGAATCTATGCAAATATGTGTAAGACCTAAAACATCTTATATTTTGGAACGAAGGGAGTGGTTTCCTTCCTTTGAGAGCTGAAAGCACTACTGCTTGCGCATCTAGTTCATTCTGTTCTTTTAGCTCATCTCTTTAGTTTAATCTGAAAGATATACAATGCCTCTTCCATTATTACACATACGAGATATCAGAATCTCCAGCTGCAAACCACATACTATATTTGTCAACGATTCTTGAAGACTTGATTATGACAGTACCATTTCTGAGAAGTGCAACCAATCACTCCGATGATACTTCCAGAAGCTTTACTCAATTAGTTGTTAACTGCTTAATTCTGTATTTTGCAGGCTACGGATCCTGCAAGTTCCAAAGTTCACTGGGATGATTGATTGCAAGAGGACAACAGGGAAGGGGATGTGTGATCCTGCCGATTACTTTGGTTTTGACTAAACTATAGTGAGCACGCAGCATGGATAGCTTACTCAAATATTCCGATGTAACAGTGATAGCTTACTGTCTGACCGTTTTGTTGTGGTTAGAGGGTGCTGTCAATTATGTTGTTCTTGTTCTAAGTTATTCACGTACGCCATCTAGTGACAGAGATGAAATGATAGTCACTGATTTTATCGGCTCTAGCTAATCTTGCCATTTGGCATGGATAGTCTTATCCCGCATTTTGAACCGTTTAGATGATTTATTTCACTGTCTAGCATGATTCCTAAAGTGAACCAAATTCTTAGTTGAACTGTTGCATATACTTGTTGAAGGCTTGTTGAAGCTATCATCTCCAACTCACCATGGCGCTATTATATTTTGCTCTGGGAAAACATCAATCCAAGTATTTGGCTCCGGAATCCTACCATGGCGCTATTGTAGAGTTTGCCTGTCGAAGTGTCGCCCGCTCGCTGACAATAGGTGTTCAGGATTGATCAGGTTGCGATTGCACCCTTGCTCTGATAGAAACATTCAGATAGGCACAGCTGGTTGTAGTTGCTCCTGATGAACTGTTGATTTCCAATGTTTTATACTGCATGTGCACTGTGGGCTCTGAGTCAGTCAGAGTCCAACTGCATAGTTCAGATATCCTTTGGATTCCCTGCGTTGCCATCTGCTATCAGGGTATGAGCATGCAGTCATTTGCAAGGGCGTGGTTGTCTGAATCGGTAGTGCTTGATTCGTTTGGACATTTGCCAGTAGGCTGAATGCCGATACACAAATACTGAGCAAGTATGCCCTCGGACGCTTACGTCTAATCTCAATCTATTGTGCTGATTTGGTTCTTGAAACATTTGCTTTAGTGCATTACCATGTTCTACATAGGCAGAGAACATAGCTTGCAGGTGAAGCGTCTTCATATGGTTTCCTTAAGAGCTGAAGCTCATCCATGCCCTCGTGCTCACGCACCACCTTGAGTTCTTATAGCTTCTCACTTTGTCTTAATCTGGTAAAGGACGGCCCTGCTAGACCTTAATACTTTATCTGAAAGGCATACAAAGCCTTTCCATTATTACTCAAGGGAGAGATATCAGAATCTCTAGCTTGAAACCACTTACTATGTACTGTAGTATGCACTAGAATTATTACACTACCATTTCTGTGAAGTGCAATCAATCAGTCCGATGCTTCCAGCAACTTTACTCGAATAGCGGTTTCTGCTAGCTGAAGCAACCATTTGATGTTGATATGCTACTGCTTTTAGCCTCACGATAATGTTGTTTCGTCGTTCGGATGGAGAAAAACTGCACGCGAGATGACTGGGGAGTAGTACTAAACAGATAGTGAGATTATCATGACAGGAGCTTAATTAGGGAAAAACAAGACAAAGGCTTTGCTTTCCTCCACACCAAGCGTGGGACGTGGCCGGTGTAATGGACAAAGGCAAGAAGAGCTTATCCTCCGGCCGAGAAACTCTTTCACTGGCTGCCCGTTGTTCGGTTCTAGCTTTCTCTTGGTGCTAACCAAAAAATTGTGCAATTTGCGAAAACAAATCGGATGTGGTTACTACGTCGATCGAGCCAAGTATAAGCCATTTTAGAGATTTCAATATGGAATATATATGGAGCAAAATAAGTGAATCTACACTCTAAAATACTACTTTTATATAGTACATCCGATTCTGATAAGCTAAAAACACCTAAGAACATGGAGCGGATCAGCGGACGGAGTAGTAAGTGTTGTGATTGAACAAAGTTTGCGTTATGATGTGCACCTGACTCGAAAGAAATAACTCCCGAGTCGCGAGATACGTCACACCAAAACCCTAAGAAAACTGTGGTCTGATTCTACAAAGTTTAAGTTGCATGCTTTCACTGTAGTTCGACCAGATTTAGTTTGTTCATATCACTCCATTAGCTTCACCACCAACTATCTAGCTAGTACAGCTAGCATTGCCATATGAATCACCTTCAGAAAGAGAAAGCAACATATCACAAACGGCTCGAAATGTAGCTACGTAGGGTGATTGGTGAAATGATCGTGAAAATGTGGTGCATGACTAGGCGTGCCTAATGTACATAAACACTCTATTTCTACCTAATCGAAAGGCAATACGACTGCCGGTTCCTCAAAAAAAAAAAAATGTGGTGCATGATGGGTGATTCATGTGCAGATTAAGTCTCTAGGCTCTAGCTGAGCTAGCTACTAGAGCATAGAGGAGTTTGCAAAGTGGAGGCTGGAGGTCAGTCGTCTTGGACTACCACCGTACCACGCGTCCACGCGCACTTCAACTGCATCCATGCATGCTAGCTTGGCTTTAACCACATGTCTCGCACTTGTATATCCTACACGTAACGGCACCCACGGTTTCTTACAAGTAAATTAAGGTCAGTAGAATAGTTGATGCCAACAACATTACTGGTGTGGTGTGGTATCAGGTGGCACGTCGCTGCTGCTTAATGTTAAGGGACGACATTATCCTCACCTGCCAGCATTCGGCCGGCTCCCATATGCCAAGAAACTGGTTTACTCGAACAACAAAACCTTGCGTAATAAATACTCCCACCGTTTCATAATATAAGATATTTTAGTCCTTTTAAGATTTACATGTACACACATCTATCTACACATGTTTTAGTGTATATGTCTAATTGCTTTATTCCGAATCTAGACAATATGTGAAACATCTAAAACATTTTACGTTTACAAATGGAGGGATTAAATGTATAAAAGCATGTATCATCGTTATAACTAATTACTTCCTCCATTTCGTAAAATAAGACGTATATTTTTAAAGTCAAATCATTTAAAGTTAAACCAAACTTTAACCTCTACAATGTCAAATCAGTCTTATTAGACACAGTGTTGAATATATTTACTATCATAATTGTGTTTTTTCTATTAATATGGTTAAACTTTAAATGTTTGAACTTTGACAAAGTTTATATGCCTTATTTACGGATAGAGTTAATACAATACATACAATTAAATTGAATCGATAAAGGCTTCATGCGCACTAGTATATGACAACTCTTTCTGTGTTACTCCCTCTTTCATATCCAAGGTCATAGAGCCAAATTCGTGATTTCATTTCACGACGAAAGTTGGCATGCATGTATGTTAAACAACGCACCATTGTTTTCAGTTTCTTTTGAAATATCTTACTATTATTTCCTTTCTCTATTCGAGCAGGATCACATGAACTCGGGAGACATTGTGAACTTTCGCGCGCTGTGTTACAGAATGGACTTGTAAGTAGTGTGGTCGCCGAGATGGTGTTTCTGATGGGCAGGAGTCTGTAGGTTTGTCTCAATGAGTAGGTAAGTTTGCAAAACCTTGTCAACAAACCTCGATTGTGCTATGGTGAAAAATCCATTTTGACTATCATGAGCCTATGCCATAAAGTTTAACAAAATTGCTCTAATCTAGAGTCGAGTTACGTGCCAAATTTCTATTGGGAGTCCATTTACGAGAAATGACACAAGGGAAATTTTTTACGGGGTTTTGAATATCGGATTGACTAAAATTTCGAGACCACAACAAGTTCTGTTTTCTCGGAAATTCTTTCAGATTTTTCTCGTGCACAGGAGATTTCAGTTTGAATTTTGTCCGAATATAGTCCAAACAATTCGGTAGAATTATATTTTAGAACCCATCATTTTTTTGGAAATTTCATTGAAATTTATACCCTGGTTGTCAAGGTATTTTCGGAAACCTTTTATCTTCTTAATCACGGTGTGAGTCGCATCACGCCTACAGAGTACTAATGATGGCGGACATGGCCACACTCATGGTTGATCCTCCCAAAACTCGTACCCGTTTGCATCCTACCCTACCCTGATCCGATCGGATCGGATCGGAACGATGATGAAATCAGGCCGTAATGTATACTTTTCTAGCACAAACAGCCGTGCAGGGCAGCACGATCGAGCCCACAGGTGCGTACGTGTAGCTGGCTAGCACGCCCCTGATCGAGTGATGGAACGTACGGACATGTATCAAATCCATTTTCCTATGAAAATGATGCCGGGGAAAGTGGGGAATGCCATGAACTAGTTCATAATGGTCCATTTGTCGTGGCAGTTGTCGCAAATGGCGGACACATGAGGAAACTCATTCCATTCTCTTCACCAAGATGAGGACCTGATCAAGGGTCAGGATATGCTCAAAGCTTATATTACCGACTACTATAAAGGTCTGTTCGGGGCTCCGGAGGAAGGTAACTTCACTCTTGACGAGACACGAACTGATGATATTACCCAAGTTACTCCGGAAGAAAATAACTTGCTCGTCGCACCCTTGTGAAGAAGAGATAAGCAAGGCTTTTCCAAATGGAGCATAATAAGGCACCTGAGACTGATGGATTTCCTGCTGAATTTTACCAGCACTTTTGGGAAACTATTAAGTCCGATTTGTTAGAGTTATTCAGTTGTTTCCATGCTGACAACTTGAACTGTTTCCATGCTATCCCTAGGAGGAAGATTGGTTCTCATTAATTCAGTACTGACAAACATGATACTGTATATGATATCGTTCTTCCAGTTACCTAAAGGAATCTTGTATAAACTGGATTATTTCCGATCAAGATTCTTTTGGCAAGGGGATGGTGAGAAAAAGAAGTATCGACTGGCTAAATGGGATGTTGTTTGTCGACCAAAGGATCAGGGAGGGTTAGGTATTCATGATCTCGGCATCAAGAATTCAGCCCTCCTAGGGAAGTGGCTGTTTAAGTTACTAACCGAAGATGGTATCTGGCAAACACTCCAAAAAAGAAAATACATAGGCACAAAGGCGGTATCACGGGTGTTTTGGAAACCTGGTGACTCCCACTTTTGGGCCGGGCTAATGGCGACTAAGTGATACGTCTCCAACGTATCTATAATTTCTGATGTTCCATGCTTATATTATGTCAACTGCTACATGTTTTATATACACTTTATATCATTTTTATGCATTTTCTGGGACTAACCTATTAACAAGATGTCACGGTGCCAGTTCCTGTTTTCTGCTGTTTTTTGTTTCAGAAAAGTTGTTCTGGAAATATTCTCGGAATTGGACGAAACAAAAGCCAAACTCCCTATTTTTCTGACACGTTCACGAAGTCCGAAGGAGAGACGAAGTGGGGCAGTGGGCCGTCCTCACCACGTGGCGGCGCGGTCCCACCTCCTGCCGCGCCGTGACGTGGTGAGGGGCCACAGGCCTCCACCGACGTTGCCCCTTCGCCTATAAATTGCCTTCCTCGGGAAACCCTAAGTACCCGAGTCATATTCCACGAAAAGTTCCAGAGGCACCGCCGCCGTCAACCCTAACTCGGGAGGGTTCTGAAGCTCTTACCGACACCCTGCCGGAGAGGGGAATCATCACCGGAGGGCTCTACATCGCCATGCCTGCCTCCGGAGTGATGTGTGAGTAGTTCATCTTTGGACTATGGGTCCATAGCAGTAGCTAGATGGTTGTCTTCTCCTCTTGTGCCATCATGTTTAGATCTTGTGAGCTGCCTATCATGATCAAGATCATCTTATTGTAATGCTACATGTTGTGTTTGCTGGGATCCGATGAATATTGATACTATGTCAAGTTGAATACGGAAATATTATGTCTATGTCTTTTATGATCTTGCATGCTCTCCGTTACTTGTTGATACTCTGGCCAAGTGGATGCTTGTGACTCCAAGAGGGAGTATTTATGCTAGATAGTGGGTTCAGTCTCCATTTAATCTGGGGGAGTGACAGCAACCCCTAAGTTTGTGGATGTGCTGTTGCCACTAGGGGTAACCTAATAATGATTTGTCTAAGGATGAATGGATTGTTTACATTATGCACTTTACTTAATACAATTGTATGTTGCTTGCAACTTAATACTGGAAGGGGTGCAGACGCTAACCTGAAGGTGGACTATTTAGGCACAGATGCATGCTGGATAGCGGTCTGTGTACTTTGTCGTAATGTCCAAATGAATCTCATAGTAGACACCACAACTTGCACATACATGTTATGCACTTATCAATATTGTCAATTGCCCAGCTATAATTTGTTTACCCAGCATGTTAGTTATTTATTATGGAGAGACACCACTAGTGAACTGTGGACCCGGTCCATTCTTTTACATCTGAAATACAACCTACTGCAATCATTGTTCTTTTTCATTCTCTGCAATTAAACATCATTTTCCACACTATACGTCTAATCCTTTGTTTTCAGCAAGCCGGTGGGATTGACACCCTCACCGTTTCGTTGAGGCAAAGTAGTTTGATTGTCTTGTGTGCAGATTCCAAGTCAACCGCCGTAACCACCCAATCGACGCAGCAATTTTTCTGACGCCGTTGACACCTTCAGAAGTGTCTTCATCTCCTACTGGTTCGATAACCTCGGTTTCTTACTGAGGGAAGACTTGCCGCTACACTCATCAAACCTTACTCTTGGGGTCTCCCAACGAACATGTGGTTTACACGCATCACTAAGAAACATTTCTTTCGCTTTGGCGTGTTTAATATTAAGGGTGGCACGGAGATTAGATTCTGGGAGGATAAATGGTTAGGAAATACCACCCTCGGGAGCAATATCCAGCTCTATACAATATTGTGCGCCACAAAGGGGATACTATTGCCACTGTTATGCAGTGTTCGCCCCCCCCCCCCCCCCCAATGTGACGTTCAGACGTGATTTACTCGGTGCAAGATTAACTTCTTGGAATGCCTTGTTGGCACGGTTGGATTCTATCCAACTCACACAAAGTTCCGATGAATTTTGATGGAACTTATGCGGGAATTGGAAGTTCTCAGTAGATTCCATATATAGGGCACTTGCGCATTCTGATATTCCAGTCGATGACAATAAGAAAATATGGCAAATGAAGATTCCACTTAAACTAAAAGTTTTTTCGTGGTATCTTCGTAAGGGTGTCATTTTAACCAAAGATAATCTTGTCAAACGGAATTGGCATGGAAGTACCAAGTGTATGTTTTGTTCGCAACAAGAAACAATTAAACACTTATTCTTCGAGTGCGTTTCGCTCGTTCTATATGGTCATCTATCCAAATAGCATCTAACTTATATCCACCCAAGTCTGCTGCAAATATTTTTGGCAACTGGCTACATGGGATAGATAAAAAGGTTAGAACGGTTATTAGGGTGGGAGCGATTGCTGTTATATGGTCGCTTTGGCTTAGTAGAAATGACAAGGTTTTCAATGACAAAGACGTTTCTCTTTTGCAGGTACTCTACAGATGCACAAGTACTCTCCGTACGTGGTCCACCTTACAGCGTGTGGGACATCGAGAGCTCTTTACGGAGGCGTGTGCACGCTTGAAGGAGGTGGCAAGGGACATTTTGTCACAACATGGGTGGCCGCTTAATCGCCGGCTTGGTCCCCCATAGGCGGATGAGCTTGCTATATCATAGGCGTCTTACATCTTACTATTGATTGTAACTCGGCTATTTCCATACATACTTTTGTCAGTTGGATTGCGGCTGTGTGCATTTGTTATGCAGAGGCCGGGTGTAATGATTAAACTATTGAGTAATAAAACACTTTATCTAAAAAAAATGCCGTGGTAGCGAGATCATGGGAAGGAGATGGTCCGTCGGCCCCAGCAATATAGTTTTTAATCCTTCTAACCAAACCAAACCAAACCAAGCAAATTGAAATAGAATATTCTAAACTTCTTATCGTAAACTTTGAACCAAAAGCCCACTATGCCAATTCATTGGCGCACGGATTAGCTCTGCGAATATTGTTATTTTCATTGCACTGCGACAAGAACCATTTGGGAACATTGTTATTGCTTCATGACGTCGAAGTTTTTAGGCATGACGTACATGTAACCATACCGATCTTGATTACAAGTTTTACACATATTTTTTTTATCTTATTTGTTACCTAGCTCTCTCTTAAATGATATACTTTATATGACATATTATTTTTATGTGTTCATATTCATATGCAAGTTTCAAGAAAGTTGACGAAGGCCATATAATGGACAAGCCCGTGGTTCGATGTACAAAAGTGAAGACGATCCTCATTTTGGGTTAAGTCTAAACCCTAAATGATAAACTCGTCGATGGTACAACCTATCAAGTAGCGCCTCGCCAAGACTCCATCGGGCTTTACATTAGTCTTTTCTCCTTTGCGTCATTAGGCTCATTTGGGTTTTTGTCCTCAGTTAGGGATGCCTCTATGTCAGTAAGACACGTCTATTTTGGGAACTCATCACATATGCATAATATCAATATGGTGCAGAAAAAGAGACAATGTCTCGATGTGTGTTGATGTCCTTTGATGGTCGGATAGTTATCGTTTTATGCAAACTGCTCAGGAACAAAGAGAAACGACATATGCTCTACACTTCTGTTCTAGATTGCGTTTTACATTTCACTGCTTGTTTTTCATCCAAGTATATTGCTACCAATAGACACGCAATGCAATTATACAAGCCTTGTAGACATCTTTTACACTCTAGATTTTTCTGTTTACTTACACATATGAAAGCCAATTTGTATATTAGATATTTCATTGAAGCTATTTGATCATACATGTATGATACAGAGCTATGCAGAAATATATGTAAGTTACGATAATGGATGTAAAGTGTACTTAATAGAAGTGATAGACAACAACACTGTACTAAAACAATTTTTATCCTAATATTTAGTAGCAGTATTATGTGCCTAATTTTCCAAATATAAAGTAAACGTATTTTTGATTGTATGATGATTTAACGAGATATAATCAAGTAAAAAAGTTTTATATAAATAAACAAAAACGAATATATATCAAGGACACTAAATGACTTTTACTTGTATTTTCTTTGATGCATGGATAGAAGGGTTTTTAGTCAGCTAACATAGCACTAGTTTGAATTGTCATTCCGCACGCGACCTAGGATTGTTAACGGGTTGTATTTTGGAAATCGGGCCAGGTATGAAAATAGAAATAATGACAAACAAAAAAGATAGGGATCTCGAAAAAGACATTGTGTTGGTCTCCCTTACTTATGGGCTAATCGATTGAGGCAAATTCAGAAAAGGTCCGTCATACAAACAACTGTGAGAGAAAATACAAAGTAAAAATAATACACTAGAAAAAAGAGAGTAAGAACTAAACCAAGCTACTAAATTTCTATTTTAAATAAAGACGCCAAATACTCGTGGTCTCTATACTCCTTTCTGATTTGGGGCCATCCAACATAATCATAGCTTAAAAAGAGTCGCATAGCTGGAGTTCACCACGGTAAATCCTTACCATGATAAACCATTAAACTAAAAAAGAATGAGAAGCGAGGTAAAAAAAAACAGGTTTCCAAGTAAAAGATAATAGTACCTAGAGTTATAAATGACACACAATACAAAGATTTCAAGACACTAAAGATACATACAGAACACAAACTAGTAAGCGACCAATAGATAGAAGTGGTAATACCATGAAAACAAGTGGCGCGCTATTTTTTTCCTTGATTAATACAGAGAGTTAGTCGAGAGTTGCCAAAGAAGGACAAAAACAAGAAAACAAACACTGAATGCGAAACTCTTGTTTGGTGGACAACTGGTTAAAAACAAATGACTTAACAAATGAGTGAAGACTAACAATAATTAATAGGTTCAAGACACACAAAAAGTGATAGAGTAATTGGAAGGCACAAAAGTTCAGAACTGAACAAAGATAACAACAAGAAATGACAGACTCAAGAAAGCAAACACCGGAGAATGTGACTCTGAAATCTAAACAAAAGTTTAGTCGATGACTACATAAGAACGACAAATTAACAAATTTTAGTTGACAAAAGGAAATAGATTAAAGGCACACAACAACTAAACAACAAGCTTGTGTACCTGGAAAGGAAATCATGTCAATTTTAGTTGACGATCCTTGTTCATGACTGTCGGGGGAATGATTAACCCGCGACATATTCGAATTTAACAAACAGCGACTTAAGGTTGCGCTATCATTGGTGGGCCACGTGAAAGATGGGCCAATCTCGCATCGCGACTCGATAAAGGAAAGCTCCAGAAGGTCGGTGCAAACTTGCCTTGGAAGACAAGAAGATAATCAGGCTTCGTGTAGAACTCTTGTAACCTGACGAGCCTCTGTGTATATAAAGAGGACTCGCAGGACTTAGAGGAAGCCCTTAAACCCTAGCTCATACGGCGAGTACCAGATCGGATCGCCTCCATTGTAACACCTCGATTATCATATCAATACCAATCTAGGGTAGGCAGGAAGTAGGTCTTTTACCTCACATTGAGGGGGCCGAACCTGGGTAAATCTGTGTTGATCTTTGTTCCTGCGATCCCAAGCTCGGAGATGCTTGACTCGCGTAATCCCACACCTACGAAGTCATCATGACACCTGACGTGACAAACCCACGACAGTTGGCGCCCACCGTGGGGCCTGCGGTCAAGAGCGTCACGTTCCGCGCAGGATCCATGAAGGAGCTGAAGATCTTGTTGTTGGCCGTATCATCACGGTCAATGGCACACCCTCATTGACGATTCAAGCTGGGGGCCGGAAGCAGATTACTTGAGACCGGCCACGTCATCCCGTTTGGATCCATCAACGTCTTCGTTGGCTTCATCGGTGGCAGGTCCATTAGCTCGGTCCAAGAAGGCGACTCAGTAGAAGAAGTCGCCGATGATGGGGAAGAATCCATGGAAAGCATGGACTCGCAAGAGTTTGGGTCCATTGTACCTGCCTTTGAAGAAAGTTGCTGGGGTTACCCACCAGAAATCGCATTATCACCAGATCGAGAGACGGCGCAAGTCGCGGTTTACACGACCGGAGGAGCAGGTGCATCAGGAACTGCTGGAGAAGCCGAGGCATCGGCACCCCCAAGCAACCCACTTCTTGTCCCTGTGTCAGCCACAAACGCCGCCCTCCGTGCAACAGAAATTGAGGCCGCCAGGGCCGAGCTCCTGTATGAGGTTCGAAGGATGGAAGAAGAGCGCCGCAGGCTCGATCAGATAAACCAAGGAATCCAACAGGAGCGGCAAAGAGTAGCCGCGCTGGCTGCGACTCAACGACAGGTTGACTCGCAAACA
The DNA here is from genome assembly GCA_947311845.1 of Poa pratensis. Lineage (NCBI taxonomy): Eukaryota > Viridiplantae > Streptophyta > Magnoliopsida > Poales > Poaceae > Poa > Poa pratensis. The sequence goes on from CAMZMU010000084.1 coordinate 13,049,890, forward strand.
CAACTGCGCGCGACTCAACCAACAGTGGAAATCCCGCTTACTCCAGCCGCGGGAGCGGGAATCCAGACAGTTGCGGAAGGATGGGGACCAACAAATCAAGAGACCCAGCAACAACCAAGGAGGTTTCACACCCCGCAGGGCCATTACCAAAACCCTGTCGATAATATGTATGCTGCGGCTAATATCTTGACTCAGATGGTACCAACAGGCGATGACCCGGTCAATGCTGAGGCGCGGCGCGCGATTCAGATGCTAAGTACAGCAGTCCTGCAACAAGCCAATAGGGCAGAAGCCGAAGCACAGCTGCCCCTCGTACCAGCCAATCACAGGATTGCAGCAGAAAGAAGCGTCCAAAGCAGGCCACCAGAGAACATATCAGGAGTCGCACAGAGGCAGCAGGAGCAAGTCGCAGAAGCGCAGGCGAATATGCCAGTGATGCAAACGCGGCCCGCAGAAGTCAACAATCCAACGGGCACATCCACAACCCTGTCCTCGCGGCTCAAGGGCCCAGCATGTTTTACTGAAAGGATCAGATCGGAACCTTTTCCTGAAGATTTCAAAGGGCCACGCAAGGTGGCAAACTACAACGCCAGCATGGATCCAACCACCTGGCTGAACAATTACGAGATGGGGATGAGCATTTTGAACGCCTCAGAGGAAATATGTGCAAGGTACCTCAACATGATGCTAGAAGGTGCAGCGCACATATGGCTGCAAAATTTGCCTCCCAACTCTATAAATACTTGGGAGGAACTGAAGGATGCTTCGTTAAGAACTTCCAAGGAACTTGCAAACGACTCTGCAATATAGAAGATCTCGAGCGTTGTGTCCAGAAGGAAGGCGAGTCAAGTCGCCATTGGATGAAAAGGGTGGCAGAAATAATACACTCCTCAGATAATATACCACCAAGCTCAGCCGTCCTGGTAATGGAGAAAAACTGCAAGTTCGAGCCGCTGATTCATAAGCTGGGTCGCATGAAGATAAAGTCAAGAGCCTCAGCGAGGTAATGGCTGCGGCTAACAAATATGCCGGCTCGGATAAAACCAGAGACGCGTCAGACGGAGAAGAAGAGGAGGTTGCTGCCAAAGGAAAGAAAAACTCCAACAAGCCCCAGCAGCAGCAAACAAGCCACAACAACGCGAATCAAAACAAACGCAAAAACGAAGATGGTCACTCAGGGCTCGTCGCCAATACGCGTGGAGGATTCAGAGGCCAGCGAGGAAGGGGCGAGGATACGGCTCCCGTCCAATCAATATGGAAGAAGTTTTTAATCGGCCGTGCGACCTTCATGCAACAGGTGATGGACGGCCAGCGGACCATACCAAGGCACAATGCACTATTACAAGAAGTGGAAAGAAGAAAGCCAGCACAACAGGGGAAATTCCCACGAAGGAAACCCTGGTACGGCTCATGACGCAAATGTTGGGCAGCACACACGAGCAACCCCAGGCAAACGGGGCAGTATCACACAATAGTTATCGACACCTCCAAAAGGGAAGAGAAATTGAGTCGCAGGAGTCAACAGGTGAACGCCGTGATACCAGCAACGCCCAATTGGCTAAGGTGGTCCGAGCACACAGTAACTTGGAGTCGCGACGATCACCCGCCACAAGTACGGGAACCTGGCAAGTTGGCGCTGGTTGTGGCACCGTACGTTGCAGGATACAAGCTGACCAAAGTGCTTATGGATGGAGGAAGCAGCATTAATATCTTGTACTACGATACGTTCCAGCGTCTAGGACTCAAGGATTCCAGCCTGCAGCCCACGTCAACGTGTTTCACGGCATTGTCCCAGGAAGGTCCGCACAGCCAGCGGGGAAAATAACCCTAGGGGTAACTTTTGGGACAGAAGAGAACTTCAGAAGCGAGTTCCTATGTTTCGAAGTGGTAAAATTCCAAAGCCCATATCACGCCTTGTTTGGAAGAAGCTTTTGCTAAGTTTATGGCCAGGCCATGCTACGTGTACCTACAGTTGAAGATACCAGGACCAAAAGGGGTCATCACAGTGTACGGAGATAGAGAAAAAGCGATAGAATGTGAAGAAGGAGATGCGGCCTTCGCAGAATCTGCCTGTGCCGCGGAAGAGCTAAAAGGTTATAAGTCGCAGGTGGACCCAAATGACATGAGCGTAGTTACCACGCCATCTGCCGAGCCACCAATGAAATTCAAAGCGGCCCAGGACACCAAGCAGATAAATCTTGTTCCTGGCGACTCATCCAAGCAAACCAGCATTGGAGCACACATGGAAGAAGAGCAGGAGAAGGCTCTCGTCGCTTTCTTCAGGAAAATAAGGACATCTTCGCATGGAAACCGTCAGATATGCCAGGGGTACCAAGAGAATTAGCAGAACATAGCCTCAAAGTGAACCCTGCGGCTAAACCAGTGAAGCAGCCACTACGGCGTTTCCACGATGATAGAAGAAAGGCAATAGGGAGGAAATAGCTCGCTACTGGCTGCAGGATTCATCACGGAGGTATACCATCCGGAGTGGGTGGCAAACCCAGTCTTGGTTATGAAAAAGAACGGTACGTGGCGAATGTGCGTTGATTACACCAGTCTTAACAAAGCCTGTCCAAAGGATCCATTTGCTTTGCCGCGAATCGACCAAGTGATTGATTCAACTGCTGGGTGCGAGCTGTTATGCTTTTTGGATGCCTATTCAGGCTACCATCAAATCAAGATGAAGAGGGAGGACCAAGAAAAGACGTCCTTCATCACACCCTTTGGAGCTTTTTGTTATGTCAGCATGCCCTTTGGGTTGAAGAACGCAGGTGCGACTTACCAAAGATGCATTCAGAATTGTCTACATGAGCAAATAGGTCGCAACGTTCACGCCTACGTGGATGATATTGTGGTTAAGTCGCAAGTTGGCCAGGATCTTATTAGTGACCTGGCAGAGACATTCACAAATCTCAGAAAATACAACATGAAGCTCAACCCCACAAAGTGCGTCTTTGGAGTACCAGCAGGAAAGCTATTGGGATTCATAGTATCAGAAAGAGGCATTGAGGCCAACCCTGACAAGATAAAGGCCGTGATGGATCTCCAAAAACCAGAAAAGATAAAAGATGTGCAGCGACTTACCGGTTGCGTAGCAGCTTTGAGTCGCTTTATATCAAGATTGGGAGAGAAAGCACTACCTTTGTACAGACTGTTGAAAAAATCAGACACCTTCGTTTGGGATGCAGAGGCCGACGAAGCTCTAACAGCCTTGAAACATCAATTGACAAATGCTCCAGTTCTGGCGGCTCCAAAGGATAAAGAGCCCATGCTACTATACATAGCGGCAAATTCCCGTGCTGTGAGCGCTGTCATGGTTGTGGAGAGACAAGAACCCGGAAAGGAATACCCTGTCCAGAGACCAGTATATTACGTGAGCGAAGTCCTCACAGCTTCCAAACAGCGTTACCCACAGTGGCAGAAGTTGGTGTTTGGAGTGTTCATGGCGAGTCGCAAGCTGAAGCACTACTTCCAAGAACATCCAATAACTGTGGTTAGTTCAGCACCGTTGGCAGATATCATCCGTAATCGAGAAGCTACTGGAAGAGTCGCTAAGTGGGCGATCGAGTTGGGACCACATCACATCAGCTACGAGCCGCGCACATCAATTAAGTCGCAAGCCCTCGCAGATTTTATCAACGATTGGACAGAAATCCAAGTCGCTCCTAGCATGGCAGAAACCAAATACTGGACCATGCATTTTGATGGGTCAAGACAGTTGCAAGGCTCGGGGGCTGGAGTTGTTCTAACATCCCCAAGGGAGACAAGCTGCGGTATGTGCTACAGATACACTTCAACTGCACAAATAACGTGGCAGAGTACGAGGCACTGCTTCATGGTCTACGTATAGCAAAGGAGATGAACATCAGTCGCATACGCTGTTTTGGCGATTCAGACTTGGTGGCACAGCAGGTCTCTGGAACGTGGGACAGCAAGGATGCGAATATGGCTGCATAAGAAGAGAGGTGGACAGAATTGCTGGACATTTCACTGGATACCAAGTTGAACATATTGATCGGAGACAAAACGAAGCTGCAGATGCCCTGTCTCGACTTGGATCCAATAGACAGTCAGTCCCACCCAATGTTTTCCTGGATGAACTGCACAATCCATCAGTCAAACCTCCAGCAGAGATTGACATTGCAGAGCCAGAGGACGATTCAACTTTAGTCGCAGCCCTGCATGAACAGCCAGGATGGACAGAGCCATACATGGCATATTTAAGTCGCGGAGTGCTGCCAGACGATGAGATTGAGGCGCGCAAAATCATACGGCGATCAAAGGCCTATACAATCATCAACAACGAATTATACAAGCGCAGCGTGTCAGGAGCATTCCAAAGATGTGTCTCACCAGAAGAGGGACGAAAAATCTTGCACGAAATTCATTCAGGCGATTGTGGCCATCATGCTTCGTCAAGATCTTTGGTGGCAAAGGCGTTCCGACATGGATTCTTCTGGTTAACAGCATTAGCAGATGCAGAGCAAATTGTCAGAGTGTGCGACGGATGTCAAAGATACGCTAGGCAAGATCATATGCCAGCTCAAGCACTTCGCACAATACCCATCACATGGCCTTTTGCCGTATGGGGTTTTGACATGGTAGGGCCCTTCAGACGGTCTTCAAATGGAAAAACTCACCTCCTGGTCATGGTGGACAAATTCACAAAGTGGATAGAAGCAGAACCTGTGGGAGATTGCGAGGCTGAAACAGCAGTCAAGTTCTTGAAGAAGGTCATATTCCGCTTTGGGTACCCCCATAGTATCATTACAGACAACGGGAGCAACACCTCTGAAGGAGCTACACAGATATTTTGCGCAACAATGGGATAAGATTGGACCTCACGTCAGTAGCACACCCGCAGAGCAATGGACAAGCTGAGCGAGCTAACCAGGAAATTCTCCATGGAATTAAGCCGCGCCTTATTGAAAAGGTCGAAGCATCTCCAGGATGTTGGGTGGAGGAATTGCCAGCAGTACTGTGGAGCTTAAGAACAACCCCTAACAGATCCACAGGTTTACACCATATTTATGGTCTATGGAGCAGAAGCAGTCATGCCCAGCGACATCATACATGATTCACCAAGAGTTGCGGCTTACATCGAGACAGATAATGAGATAGCTCGGCAAGACTCGGTGGACACATTAGACGAGGTTAGAGACTTGGCAGCATCAAGGTCAGCGGTATATCAACAAGACTTGCGACGCTATCATGCCAGACGCATCAAAACCCGCACCTTTCAAGAAGGCGACCTAGTACTGCGACTTAAACAAGATCACAAGGGAATGCATAAGCTGTCCTCTCCATGGGAAGGACCCTACATCATCAGCAAGAAGCTAAACAATGGGTCGTACTATCTGCTGGATGTAAGGGAAGAAAGCAGCGAACGCCATGATTTCGAGGATCGTCTCGAGGCACCTCGCCCTTGGAACGTCGCACACCTGCGACCGTACTATACATAAGAAAAGGCTAATTAGAGCCAAGCATCATCCTTTCCAGCTTTATAGCTGAGTATCATCACAGCCACTCAGGGCTAGAACTTCAACTTTGGTCGCCACCTAGGCGCGACCTATGCAACATCTGATCGCCACCCAGGCGCGATCGACCCTTGTATCAGAAACCGGCTGCCACCTAGGCGCGGCCGTAAACTTTGTATCATTTCTGGTCGCCACCTAGGCGCGACCGACCCCATGTATCACCATGGATCGCCACCTACGCGCGATCCAACCCTATGTATAACACTCGGTTGCCACCAAGGCGCGACCTTATGTGTCATCATAATCAAAGCTTATCATAGCTTAGCCTATCATGGCCATATCATTATGTTTCTTGGGGCTTTGTTACCCTGAAACAGCCAACTTATTGGCAATTATCAAATTTACCTTAAGTTGGATTGCTACTCGCATTATGTGGCCAAAGTACTGGGGTGTGGCGTCAATCGAGCTTGATTGCCTATCATGGCCGCTCTCGACCCTGAACACACATGTTCCTAGGAAATACTGAGTCGCGCGAGTGCCCACTTAAGGATTCAGATGGCCTAACGAGAGGTCGATGTACTGCTTATAGTACGGCAACACCAATTACAATTACTTGTATCTTAACAATTGTTTTATTCATGATATCAAGTTACAGGTGACGACCTTCAAAATCTCTGAGAAGAATTGAGATGATTATCACGTTACATCCTCTCAATCCTTGGGGGCTACATCATATTATCATCAAAAATTTGAAGATGGATCGTCATCAAGTTTTGAAGCTATCAGGCTACTCTAACAAAGAAGCTCACGAAGTCAGATGATCCTCCAGGTGCGAGTCAAGGCCAATCCAGCACAATTATAAGTCGCGAAATAAGGAAAAGCGCGGCCTAAACATTCAAGATCAAGAAATCCTATGAAGTTCAGGCCACGCTTGGGGGCTAATGTCGGGGGAATGATTAACCCGCGACTTATTCGAATTTAACAACGACTTAAGGTTGCGCTATCATTGTTGGGCCACGTGAAAGATGGGCCAATCTCGCATCGCGACTCGATAAAGGAAAGCTCCAGAAGGTCGGTGCAAACTTGCCTTGGAAGACAAGAAAGATAATCAGGCTTCGTGTAGAACTCTTGTAACCTGACGAGCCTCTGTGTATATAAAGAGGACTCGCAGGACTTAGAGAGGAGCCCTTAAACCCTAGCTCATACGGCGAGTACCAGATCGGATCGCCTCCATTGTAACACCTCGATTATCATATCAATACCAATCTAGGGTAGGCAGGAAGTAGGTCTTTTACCTCACATTGAGGGGGCCGAACCTGGGTAAATCTGTGTTGATCTTTGTTCCTGCGATCCCAAGCTCGGAGATGCTTGACTCGCGTAATCCCACACCTACGAAGTCATCCATGACACCTGACGTGACAAACCCACGACAATGACAGCCGACGAAACACAATACAATGTAAGAGGACTTGGTCGAGGTTGAAGGCAATGATGTGAGCATGCTAGCTCCGACGGGGAGGAGGGGGTGGGGAGTGTACGTCGACGTGAGAACCCGTTATCTATTTTTTCTTCTTCTTTTTTGTGAATAACCCGTTATCTCTCTTTGTGCGTAGATGTTTTCGTATAAATAGTACTCCCTCCGTTTGGAATTACTTGACTCAGATTTAGTACAATTTGTACTAAATCTGAGTCAATTGTTTTAGAACGGAGGGAGTAAATTCATACAACTCATTACTGTTCCATGATTGTCCTACTGCACTTTGTTTTTCTTCCAAGTTTACGAAGAGTCATTTGCTTTTGAGATTTACGAAGAGTTGCTTTTACTTGAACTTTACAGTGAATGAATTCGTCATTTTCAAAATTTACAAAGAGATAATGGTAACCTAACACTGGTGTAGAAAGAGCCCATGACCAGCCAAGCTCTACACAGCAAGTATCCACTTAGAGCAAGTATAATAAGGTCTAGTCAGCAGGCTATAAGGATTTAAATAATATAGTTATGCTTACGTGGAGGAGAGAGGAGAGGAGAGAGAAGAGAAGCGTGCTCTCATGCAAGAGCCAGCTGCAGCACGTGCTCCTATGCACTATGTGAGAGTGTAAGGTGAGCCATGTATTTATAAAGTATTAGATCCATATAGGCAACTATTATATATGATGGCTTGATGACCCACAAGTATAGGGGGTGTATCGTAGTACTTTCGATAAATAAGAGTGTCGAACCCAACGAGGAGCAGAAGGTGTTGACAAGCAGTTTCGATGAAGGATTCACTGTAAATGCTCACAGACAAGTTTTTAGGGATTTTTGATATAGCAGATAAATAAAATACAAGTAAGTAAAATGCGGAAATAATAATTGCAGCGAGTGGCCCAATCCTTTCTACAGCAAAGGACAAGCCGGTTTGTTTACTTATGATGACCAAACGTTCTTGAGGACACACGAGAATTTAGTCTAGTGCTTTCGCTTCATATAGTTGATTAATCTTCATTGTTTTGATAAGTGTTGTGTGGGTGAACCTATGCTAATGCACCGCCCTTCCTAGGACTAATACATACTTGTGATTATACCCCTGCAAGCATCCGCAAATACAAGAAAGTAATTAAGATAAATCTAACCACAGCCTTAAACTCTGAGATCCTGCTATCCCTCATGCATCGATGTACCAACGGGGGTTCAGGTTGCTGTCACTCCGGCAACCCCACAATTGGCAAACGAATACACAATGCATTCCCCTAGGCCCATAAAGGTGAAGTGTCATGTAGTCGACGTTCACATGACACCACTAGAAGAATAACACCACAACTTAAATATCAAACCATTAAATATTACTCAACATAATTCACTACTAACATTTAGACTTCACCCATGTCCTCAAGAACTAAACGAACTACTCACAAGACATCATATGGATCATGATCAGAGGTGATATAATGATGAATAACAATCTGGACATAAACCTTAATTCAACGGTTTCACTCAATAGCATCAACCACAAGGAGTAATTAACACCGGGAAAGTTTCCCCTATGAACTACACAAGATTCAACCCTAGATGTTACAGCGGAACGGAGTGGAGTGGTGGAGATGACGATGTCGGCGGTGGAGATGATGGTGATGATGATCCCGATGAAGTCTAGCTCGATGACGGTGACGATGGCGACGATTTCCCCCCTTCGGGAGGGAATTTCCCCGGCAGATTTCTCCCTGCCGGAGAGCTTTTCTCTCTCTGGTGTTTTCCGCCTCGAGGAGCGGCTCTGTCTATCCTCGATGATCCCCCGAGTCTTAGGGTTTCTGGATGATGAAATACGCGAAGGGGCGATGGCTGAGGTGGGCCTGGGCCTCCTCCCCATATGGTGGCGCGGCAGCATAGGGGGCCGCGCCACCGTGTGGGGAGGGCCCACGGTGGCCCACCTTGGTCTCCCTTTTGGCTCCCTCCGTCATCTGACAAAATAGGAGCTTCTGTATATTTTCCTCGAATTGTTGAACTCCAGAAATATCGTATCTTGACGATGCTTTTTCCAGCAGAATCCTGACTCCGGTGAATAATCCTCCAATAATGATGAAACATGCAAAACAGGTAAAATAACATAAGTATCATCTCTAAATATGAAATATATCAATGAATAACAGTAAATTATGATATAAAATAGTGATGCAAAATGGACGTATCAACTCCCCCCAAGCTTAGACCTCGCTTGTCCCCAAGCGAAAACTGAGCTCAGTAAACAAGACCACATGTTTATGGAGTGAAGTGTCGATAAATAAAATACGGACAAGAGCATCACATTTATAAACACACAAGCCATTCTAGATAACAACTTCCTCCCATATAACTTAACTTGAAACAAGTAAAGGGAAATCACAAATAAAGGTGCATAAAGGAAATCATAGTTGGTGATGGCAAACTTCGTTCTTGGTCAGAGAACAATTAACAGATTGTACTTATCTTTCGATCAGAGTCTTTATATTAGAGCTTATATGCAGAACTTGCATGCTCAACTACAACGGACTCCTTACAATCATTGATAACTTTCAAAGTTGCATTCATTCAGATAAAAGACTTGTGCTAAACAAGGAAGGATAAAAGACATGATTGCAAGTAATAACATATAGATGATTGAATCACAACAACTCAAATGCTTGCTTGAGATAGAGGGGAATAGGTTTACTGACTCAACATGAAAGTAAAAGATAGGCCCTTCGCAGAGGGAAGCAGGGATTAAATCATGTGCTAGAGCTTTTTATGTTTTTGAAATCATATAGAGAATATAAAATATATGTTTGAGCTATGTATGTCGTTGTCAACGAATCGCAGTAAAGAAAACACTACCCCTTGTCAACCAGACTTTCAAGAGCGGCTCCCATGAAGGACGTCATTTCTACCTAAGGGTAGATCATCCCTCTTCTCTTTTGTTTACACATGCATATTATAAGTTGGTTTGACACTCCTCCCCACCTTTGCTTACACAAGCCATGGCTAACCGAATCCTCGGGTGCCTTCCAACAATCACATACCATGGAGGAGTGCCTATTTGATAGTTTAACATTTCGGTTTTGCTTTGATAAATCATCGGCAAGCATGTGGAGAGAATTAAAAGGTGAAAACTTTAATTAATTCGGGGCTGGGCACCCCAATTGCCAGCTCTTTTTGCAAGTTATTAGATAAGCGGATGTATATGCCACTAGTCCAAAGGTGAAAGTCTGTCTGACAAGAGTGATAGAGAAACTCTACATAACCCTCATGAGCTAATAAACAGTGACACAAAATAAGGAGTAATAAGGTTTTGAATTGTTTAAAGGTAGCACATGAAGTATTTACTTGGAGTGGCGCAAAATACCACATAATAGGTAGTTATGGTGGACACAAATGGCATGGGTTTGGCTCAAGGTTTTGGATGCACGAGAAGTATTCCCTCTCAGTACAGGTTTCGGTTAGCAAGGCTAGGTAGCAAGCATAAGAGTTGAGGATGCAAACAAACATATATATAGTAAAAACAATCATGCAATCTTCCTTGTAAGCACAAATAATTTTAACTTGAGAATACTAAGCTCATTAGCCAACAAGAAAGAAAGATAATGAAATAATATATCTACATGCACTTCCCTCTTTTCTACTTAAGCCTCAAAGTATTGTTGCTACTGACCAATGCTAAGTTTGCCAAAACCAAATTGATTCACTAAATACTCCCAAAGTGATGCCAATACTAACAACAAGATCATTCATATGACAGAAATTGCAAACTAAAATAAGAAGTGCAGAAAGTAAAAAATGAAACTTCTCATTAATATTTCATAACGGCAACTCACACAAAGGGATACATAGACAACCAACTAAAGGAGAGATACTTCCACACTGCAAACCATCCTATATGATAACTTCTCTACTCATGATATGACTTGACTGAAAAGTAAAAAGGTAAAAGATAATGATGTGATACCGCGGCACTCCCCCCAAGCTTGGAACAAGCCAAGGGGATGCCAATACCAATGATGAATTACTCCTTCGGTGGTGGTGGTGAATTCTTGATAAGCTTATCAACAAGCTCCTTTAGTTCATCAATCTTGTAGGTGAGGTTGCGAATCAGCTCCGAGTTGTGCTCGACGTGGTTCATGAATTTGTCAGACGACGAGTCCCAACTCTTGGAGTTGTTTCCCCACTCCTCAGCTTCAGATTTCATCTTTCCTGCATTGTTAGAACGATCCATATTCCAACCACTAGGCAACTCTGCCTCAGGAATCCTTTCAATTTGACTCTTATGAATTAGATTGTGGAAGGGGTTATTGATGCCTGGAGAAGACGTCCTTGGAGCTAGGAAGCGACGCAGAACCTTTCCTCCGGTGCTCATCCGCGCGCCTCTCTTGAGGTTGAACGGATTTGCCACCACCCCGATGCTTGCGACGGTGGCGCGCGGGTATACGCGCGGATCTTCCTCTACTTCACCTTCATCTTCACTCTTGACTTCTTCCTTCAACTTGGGGTCTTGAGGATCTTCCTCCAAAGGCTCCTTGCCCTTGTTGTTGTTGTTGGAGACCATGGTGCTTCTAAAACTGAAAACAGATCCTGGCAGAAACAGCTCGAAACAAAACACGACGAAAAGGTGATATACGGACCTCGGGGGGTCCGGGGGATTATATAGCAAAAACTTTCACGACAAAAGGAAGGTACTGGAGAGAAACCGGGTCGGAGAAGGGCTCCGAGGAGGTCTCCCCATATGGCGGCGCGGCCAGGGGTGGGCCCGCGCCACCAGGTGGGGAGGTGCCCTCGGGCACCTTTTCCACCCGTTTCGATCTCGTAATTTTCCATATTTAATATAAATAACAAAAATATTGTTCAGAAAGTTAAACGCGAACTTTTTCTTACCAAAACTGTTACCTACTCGAAATCAGACTCAGCAGTCCCACCAATTTGATCTTTGATGAAAGTTTCCGGAGTCACCACTCGAATAACATCAACGTCTTCATTATAAGAATCTCCAGAAATATAGTGTTTGAGTCTTTGCCCATTCACCACTTGTGTAGCGTCATCTTTCAGCGAAGCAATCTTTATTGCCCCTGAACGATACACCTCCACAATGACATAAGGTCCTTCCCATTTTGAGAGTAATTTTCCTGCAAAAAATCTGAGACGAGACCGATATAATAGAACTTTATCTCCAACATTAAATTCTCTTTTAATAATTCTTCTATCATGCCATTTCTTAACTTTCTCCTTAAAAGTCTAGCATTTTCATAGGCTTCACTTCTCCATTCATCTAAAGAACTCAATTGGAGCAACCTTTTCTTACCGGCAAGTTTAAAATCTTTATTAAGCTCTCTCACAGCCCAATAAGCTTTGTGCTCTAATTCTAAAGGCAAATGACAAGCTTTTCCATAAACCATTTTATAAGGAGACATACCCATAGGATTTTTATAAGCAGTTCTATAAGCCCACAAAGCTTCCTTCAACTTACTAGCCCAATTTTTTCTAGATTTATTAACAGTCTTTTGCAAGATAGATTTAATTTCTCTATTTGATAATTCTACTTGCCCACTAGTTTGAGGATGATAAGCTGAAGCAATTCTATGATTAATACCATATTTAGCAAGGGTCTTTCTAAAACCACCATGAATAAAATGAGAACCTCCATCAGTCATAAGATATCTAGGTACTCCAAACCTAGGGAAAATAACATCTAAAAGCATTTTCAAAGAGGTTTCACCATCAGCACTTTTTGTAGGTATGGCTTCCACCCACTTAGTAACATAATCAACAGCAACAAGTATATGAGTGTTACCTTCTGAAGAAGGGAAAGGACCCATGAAGTCGAATCCCCAACAATCAAACGGTTCAATAACAAGAGTATAATTCATAGGCATTTCATTGCGTCTAGAGATATTACCAACTCTTTGACATTCATCACAAGATAAAATAAACTTTCTTGCATCTTTAAAGAGAGTTGGCCAATAAAAACCTGATTGTAGAACCTTTTGTGCGGTTCTATCTCCGGCGTGATGTCCTCCATAAACACTACCATGACATTTCCTCAATATCTCTTGTTGCTCATATTCTGGGACACATCTTCGCATAATACCATCCACTCCTTCTTTATATAAGTGTGGGTCATCCCAAAAATAATGCCTCAAGTCATAAAAGAATTTCCTTCTTTGCTGAGCTGAAAAGGTTGGAGGCAAGTACTTGGAAACAATAAAGTTAGCATAATCAGCATACCAAGGACTATCTCGCGAGCTCACCTTTATTGCAGCCAATTGTTCATTTGGAAAACTATCATTAACAGGTACGGGATCATAAGCAATATTTTCCAATCTAGACAAATTATCAGCAACAGGGTTATCAGCACCTTTCCTATCTACAATATGTAAATCGAATTCTTGTAAAAGGAGCACCCATCTAATAAGCCTTGGCTTAGCGTCTTTCTTTTCCATAAGGTACCTAATTGCAGCATGATCGGTATGAACAGTGACTTTTGAATCAACAATATAAGGTCTAAACTTGTCACATGCAAAAACTACAGCTAAGAACTCTTTTTCAGTAGTAGCATAATTTCTTTGAGCGGCATCAAGAGTCTTACTAGCATAATGAATAACATTCAATTTTTATCTACTCGCTGTCCAAGAACAGCACCTACAGCAAAATCACTAGCATCACACATAATTTCAAAAGGTAAATTCCAATCAGGTGGTTCGACTACAGGGGCAGTAGTTAAAGCCTTTTTCAAAGTTTCAAAAGCTTCCTTACAATCATCATCAAAAACAAAAGGTACATCTTTTTGAAGAAGATTAGTAAGAGGCTTCGAAATTTTAGAGAAATCTTTAATAAACCTTCTATAGAAACCAGCATGACCAAGAATACTACGAATACCTTTTACATCCCTGGGATAGGGCATTTTCTCAATTGCTTCAACTTTAGCTCTATCAACTTCAATACCTCTCTCAGAAATTTTATGTCCCAGAACAATTCCTTCATTAACCATAAAGTGGCATTTTTCCCAATTAAGAACAAGGTTAGTTTCTTCACATCTCTGCAAAACTTTATCAAGGTTTCGCAAACAATTATTAAAAGAATTCCCATAGACGGAAAAATCGTCCATGAATACCTCTACAATCTTTTCACAAAAGCCATGAAAAATAGCAGACATGCACCTTTGAAAAGTAGCGGGGCATTACATAAACCGAAAGGCATACGCCTATAAGCATAAGTTCCATAAGGACAAGTGAAAGTGGTTTTCTCTTGATCTTTAGCTCTAACAGCAATTTGTGAAAACCCAGAATAACCATCAAGAAAGCAAAAATGAGTATTCTTAGATAACCTTTCTAGCATTTGATCAATGAAAGGTAAAGGGTAATGATCTTTCTTAGTAACTTTATTAACTTTCCGAAAATCAATGCACATCCTATATCCTACAACTACTCTTTGAGGGATGAGCTCATCATTATCATTTGGTACAACAGTAATCCCTCCTTTCTTAGGAACACAATGCACGGACTTACCCATTTACTATCAGCAATAGGATATATAATACCAGCTTCAAGAAGTTTCAATACCTCATTTCTTACCACATCCTTCATTTTAGGAATTAGACGATGTTGATGTTCAACAACAGGCTTTGCATCATCTTCCATGTTGATGGCGTGTTGGCAAATAGAGGGGAAATCCCCTTCAAGTCGTCAAGAGTGTATCCAATAGCTCCTCGGTGTTTCTTCAATATTTCCAATAATCTTTCTTCTTCAAAACCTGAAAGCTTAGAACTAATAATAACAGGATATGTTTTCTTATCATCAATATAAGTATATTTAAGATTATCAGGTAAAGGTTTCAAATCAAAAACAGGATCTTCCTTTGGTGGTGGTGTTGACGAAAGAAAATTTCGTCAAGCTCATTCCTTTCTTCCCTAAAGACTTCACTCTCGTGATCCTCCAAATGTTGCTGCAAAGGATCATTAGGAGCAAGAGCAATAGATGCAAGCTGTTCAACTCTAAAATCCTCATTAGGCAATTCGGTTTCATAAGGAGTTTTGGCAAATTTAGAGAAATTGAACTCATAAGATTCACCAGCAAATTTAGTCAAAATTTTCTCTTTCTTGCAATCTATAATAGCTCCACAAGTATTTAAGAAAGGTCTACCAAAAATAATAGGACAAGTTTTACTAGCAGCAGAACCAAGTACCAGAAAATCAGCAGGATATTTAATCTTACCACATAAAACTTCCACATCTCGAATAATACCAATAGGAGAAATAGTTTCTCTATTAGCTAGCCGAATAACCACATCAATCTCTTCAAGTTCACAAGAACCAATTTCATGCATGATTTCCCTGTAAAGCTCATAAGGAATAGCACTGGAACTTGCACCAATATCACATAAACCATAATAACAATGATCACCTATTCTAACAGAAAGCATAGGAACACCAGTCTTCCTAGATTTACTAGGATGCGAAACAATTTTAGAAGCATCTTCACAGAAGATGATGTGCCCATCTTCTACACTTTCAGTTACAAGGTCCTTAATTATCGCTACAGCAGGTTCAGCAGTTATTTGCTCATTAGGTTCTATAGGTTTCTTTGCACTTTTGTTAACCACACTAGTTATAACAGAATGTTCCTTCACTTTAGCAGGAAAATGAATTTTTCAATATAAGCTTCAGGAAGAATGTGATCAACAGTTTTAACTTCAATACATCTACCTATAGGTAAATCAGTTTTATCTTTATAAGGTTCATGATACTTATTAAAACTCTTCCTAGGCAATTCGAAATGAGAGGCAAAGGCTTTATAAAAATTTGCAACAACTTGAGAGTCAAGACCATAAGCAGCACTCATATTTCAAAATTTATCAGTATCCATAAAAGCTTTAATGCATTCATAATCATATTTTATACCTGACTCTCTACCTTTATCGTTCTCCCATCCTTCAGTATTCTCCTGAATCCGATCAAGAAGGTCCCATTTAAACCCTTCTTTGTTGCGCGTGAATGATCCAGAACAAGCAGTATCTAGCAAGGTTTTATCTTGAAAAGAAAGTCTTGCATAGAAATTATCAATAATGACATTACCAGGAAGCTCATGAATGGGGCATTTGAGCATTAATGACTTCAATCTCCCCCACGCTTGGGCACTACTCTCTCCATCATGAGGCCAAAAGTTATATATGCGGTTTCGGTCTTTGTGAATTTCACTTGGAGGATAGAATTTAGAATAAAATAGAGGCATAATTTCCTTCCAATCAAGAGAACGCCCATTCTTCAGCAGTTTATACCAATGTGCCGCTTTACCAGACAGCGACAAAGAGAATAGTTTCTTCTTAACTTCATCCATAGAAATACCTGCACACTTGAACAACTCGCATAATTCATGTAAAAACAGTAAATGATCTCCAGGATGGACAGTTCCATCCCCTTCATAGCGGTTATTCGTAACACGTTCAATAATTTTCATAGGTATTTTATATGGAATTACTTGCTCACCTGGCGCCTCATCCACTACCTTTGCAGTAGTAGTAGATTTTCCAAATAGGAATTCAAGAGAAGATCTCTCCATAATGAAATATAGCAGCAGGCAGAAATAAAAACAGCACGTACAATAAGAGTTTTCCTTACCAATTCCACTTACCAATAGCGCTTCACTCCCTGCCAACGGCGCCAGAAAATAGTCTTGATGACCCACAAGTATAGGGGGTGTATCGCAGTACTTTCGATAAATAAGTGTGTCGAACCCAACGAGGAGCAGAAGGTGTTGACAAGCAGTTTCGATGAAGGATTCACTGTAAATGCTCACAGACAAGTTTTTAGTGATTTTTTGATATAGCAGATAAATAAAATACAAGTAAGTAAAATGCGGAAATAATAATTGCAGCGAGTGGCCCAATCCTTTCTACAGCAAAGGACAAGCCGGTTTGTTTACTTATGATGACCAAACGTTCTTGAGGACACACGGGAATTTAGTCTAGTGCTTTCGCTTGATATAGTTGATTAATCTTCATTGTTTTGATAAGTGTTGTGTGGGTGAACCTATGCTAATGCACCGCCCTTCCTAGGACTAATACATACTTGTGATTATACCCCCTGCAAGCATCCGCAAATACAAGAAAGTAATTAAGATAAATCTAACCACAGCCTTAAACTCTGAGATCCTGCTATCCATCATGCATCGATATACCAACGGGGGTTTAGGTTGCTGTCACTCCGGCAACCACACAATTGGCAAACGAATACACAATGCATTCCCCTAGGCCCATAAAGGTGAAGTGTCATGTAGTCGACGTTCACATGACACCACTAGAAGAATAACACCACAACTTAAATATCAAACCATTAAATATTACTCAACATAATTCACTACTAACATTTAGACTTCACCCATGTCCTCAAGAACTAAACGAACTACTCACAAGACATCATATGGATCATGATCAGAGGTGATATAATGATGAATAACAATCTGGACATAAACCTTAATTCAACAGTTTCACTCAATAGCATCAACCACAAGGAGTAATTAACACCGGGAAAGTTTCCCCTATGAACTACACAAGATTCAACCCTAGATGTTACAGCGGAACGGAGTGGAGTGGTTGAGATGACGATGTCGGCGGTGGAGATGATGGTGATGATGATCCCGATGAAGTCTAGCTCGATGACGGTGACGATGGCGACGATTTCCCCCCTCCGGGAGGGAATTTCCCCGGCAGATTTCTCCCTGCCGGAGAGCTTTTCTCTCTCTGGTGTTTTCCGCCTCGAGGAGGCGGCTCTGTCTATCCTCGATGATCCCCCGAGTCTTAGGGTTTCTGGATGATGAAGTACGCGAAGGGGCGATGGCTGAGGTGGGCCTGGGCCTCCTCCCCATATGGTGGCGCGGCCCTGCCGCGCCACCGTGTGGGGAGGGCCGACGGTGGCCCACCTTGGTCTCCCTTTTTGGCTCCCTCCGTCATCTGACAAAATAGGAGCTTCTGTATATTTTCCTCGAATTGTTGAACTCCAGAAATATCGTATCTTGACGATGCTTTTTCCAGCAGAATCCTGACTCCGGTGAATAATCCTCCAATAATGATGAAACATGCAAAACAGGTAAAATAACATAAGTATCATCTCTAAATATGAAATATATCAATGGATAACAGTAAATTATGATATAAAATAGTGATGCAAAATGGACGTATCATGACTCTAATCTAACTATAAGTGACATGTCAATGTGCTATAGCCGGCAGCTGGCTCTATTATTAACCTTGCTCTTATATGAATAATCACAATCTAAGGCAAACTCCACAGGAAGCCGTGTAAAGCACAAGAGCAACAAACCTTCACCCATCGAACAAAAAGAACAAGAACATCGTCGCTTTCCGCCCCCACACGCACCACTTCCCAGCCGCCCAGCGAACCCTACGCCATGCTCCTGCTACACCCACACGGCACGGGCTCCTTCACTCCCTATCCACCCTCACATCCAGCCGTCCATCTCACACCCAACGGCAGATCTCGCGCCACCCGACTAGCCAATGACAGGTGGACCCCCACCCCAAACTTTCCTTTTCCCTCCATCCACAGGTGCCCTCCCACCCGCCGCGCGCGCGAATCCCCCACGAGTCCACGACGCACATGGCCCGCATTCATGGCGCCACCACCGCACGGGCCGGCCCTGCCACTCCCCGACACCCCGGCCCCACCGTACCCCGACCCCACCCGCCGGCACCGCAGCACGGGCCTTTTAACTCCAAACACCCGCCGTTTGTTTCTCTCGTCTCGCACTCCGTTCCGTTCCCATCCGTCTCCTCGCTCCCCGCCGCCGCCCGCCGCCATTGCCGCCGTCGATAGAGAAGCGAGTGGAAGGGGGGGAAGGTGGTGGCCGTGGTCGCCATGACGGAGGGCGGCGAGGCGGCGCGGCGGGGCAAGGACGCGCTCAGCCTCAGCGGGGGCCACCTCTGCCACGTGTGCGGGCACCAGTACCCCAACCCCAACCCCAGCGCCAAGCTCCGCCGCTCCCACCGCAGGAACTGCCCCAGGCCGCCCACGCCGGAGCCCGCCGCGGAAGAGCGCAATGCCGGCGAGGGGCGCCGCGTGCTAGGTACGTACGGTACTCGCCCGTGCGCGCACGCGTGCGGTGCTTCGATTCGGTTTTGTTTTGTTTGTTTGCTTCGGGTTCGTGGTTTTTTGACGGGTCTACGTGTGCGCCGTAGGTGGTGCGGGAGACGGGGAGGCGCCCGGCAATGGCGCGGCGAGCGGAGGCTCCGCGTCGCCCGGATCTGCGGAAGGAGGCGGCGGTTCTGCGGAGGACAAGGAGAACGCAGGTCTGTGTGCTCTCTGATTCATCCCCTCTAAATTTTTTACCCTGCCATTTCTGTCCACTGTTATAGCTGATTCGTGTGACTGTTGAAAGTAGACGAGTTTGCAATTTCAACGGCTTTGCTTCGACCGTGCGCCATGTCGATGAAGTTGTGCCTCTCGTTTGCGGCTTTGCTAGAGGTTGAAAAGGCGAAAGGATTGGTCGCCTGCCTTTCCCCCTCTCTCGTCCTCGTTTCGGAGAGTTAACCACAAAGCTCACACGGCACAGTGGAACTCGTACTGTTGCGGGGGACCTCGAACAATAATAGGCTAGCCTGATTGATATTCATGGTTAGCGTTAAAGCTGAAAGCGCAGGCACTTTGTTGTTCCTCCGGCCTCCGGGTCTGGGGCGGGCGCGGCTTGGCTGACTTTGAAGAGCCAAGTCACAGCTACAGTAGCCTGACTTGGGCTGTGCGAGCCGTCGGATCGAAATCGGAGAGCCCAGATTGCCACGCACTGTTCACAAAGTACTGTTCACAGAACCCCTGTTCGCGGAGCACTGTTCACAGAACACTGTAGAGAGCCTCCTGTAGCCCCTGATCTGGATCGTCGGTTCGCGATCCGGTGGCCGAAAATGAGCAAAGTCAGCGGGGCACTGTAGCTCGCTGACTTGGCTTCATCAAGTCAGCGAATCCGGAGCGGTCTGGGGCCTCGGGCAATAGTTTGGTGATAACGACGCGGAACACTTTGAGTGCCTTGTTTCTTATTTTATTATCCATTTCAAACGCCCGGACTGTAGATCTGAACTTTGCTTGGGTTGAACACTTAATCTTCGGTGCTTAATAAAGTAGTCAGTTCCGGCGCGCTAATCGCTGAGGCACAAGTACACGGTTCCACCTTCTCTTCCTAGATTATCTCGCCGTGTCTCATGGCAAGTTGGTATCCTGATGCTGCTTGTCAGCGATAAGAATTGTCTTTGTGGATTGCATTGGATTCTTTCCCTGGTCTGACAGTTCAGAATGGGCGAAATGATTTGTTGGTTTCCTTGTTTATCCAGATTTCGTCATAGAAATCCAACATATCTGTCGTTAGTTAGTCGTGCTGTTGGGTACGATATCTTGGAACCTGTCTTTTCTACATTGGTTTCTCTTTGGTTAAGCTTGCTCTTAGTGGTCTCCCACCACATGTTGTCCTAGTCACATGTGCGTTTTGTTTGTGTTGGTTGTGTAGAATAGTTTAGTCCCAGTAGCTATGTGCCTATCTGATCTCTCAAAGTTTGGATATATATGCACTGAATTTATCTACCTGAAAAGATCTCATATTTGGTTGCGTTGACATGAGTTGCCCTATTTTAATTGTACCTAGTTGTCGCCTGTGGCCATGTTGTAATGTTCTAGTACCTGACAGTTCTGAAGTCACCGTGCTGTTAAGTTTCTAACAATAGGGTGATACAATGGTGAACATTCAGCTACCATTAGGTGACTTCAATTTAGTCCACTGTCTTTTCACAATATCACATTTCAGTCAAACTTTTGCACTAGCTGCTTCTGACTGTTTTATAAGCGTAATTGCAAGAGATGCAGTTCTAAGCTGTAATATAAACTTTTTTCTGCGATGATTCCTTTTTTCTATTTTAACTTTTATCTCAAATATAATTATGGGTATGTAATTGATGCCCGTTTTCCATTGTTAGATATTATTTTATTTAAATAACAATTAACAAGGGTGAAGGATGCCCTTGCCCTAAAAATTTACTTGCACGTTGGCTCTATGAGACAACATCCTGACATCCAACTGCGTTATTTATTTTTACTGTTTGTTAGTTTTGCTACCCAGATAGCCTGAGGTTTGCTTTTGCAAAACCAGTTGTCCCAGATAGCCTGAGGTTTGCTTTTGCAAAACCAGTTGTCTTGTTTTAGTTCTCTTTCTTATACTACCTTGTACTAGACCTGTTAGCATGACTTTGCTTATACCCTTACTGCTACCTAGAATGATCCTCTGTACCTCATTTTCAGCCCCTCTTATTTGTTTGTTATTTCATACTCATTCGTTGCATCGTGTTAAAAAATCCTAGGAATTTTCCTGATGCTTTATGCTGAGGCTAGCACCTGTTAGAAATGTTCTTATGCCGCCATTTCAGCTGTTTCTGCTTATTCCCATGTGCCAATTTTATTGAATCAACTTACCGGTTTATACAAAGATAAGCAGTGTGTGTTGACTTGTTAATTACTGTTTTTAATAGAACATGTTTCTCATAATGCTGCTGGAATTCAAATCATCACCAGTGGCGATGCTGAAACTGGCCTGATTAATTCCACTAATAATTCATTTGAAATTGCAGATGAAGGAAATGGAATAAATTTAGCAAGGCCAGACACCAACGGAATTCAACATAAAGTGCCAAAAGCTTTCACTGAAATTGCATCAATTGCAGTTGCACATCCAGTTGAACGAGAAGATAGTTTTGATGAGTACCAGGATGCATCTTCTTTTCTTCATCAATCAGATCCAGAAGATGGTGCAGCAGTAGAAGCACATGAGTCAGACATTCCTAAGGAAATAAAGAATCTGGATAAAGCTTCAGTGGGTACAACTGTAGCTGCAGATGTAATCTCTGTTGAAACGAATGGATTATGCAAAGATCACTTTTCAAGTGAACCAAGCATGCCTGATTTTCCTGCTGGATCCAAAGTTGAAAACGAAGCTGAATGCTATTTGGCGAATATAACTCCTGGATTTGTTGGGCATGAAGATGGCCTAATCCTCCGGAGTAAAGATGAATGCTCAGTAGACATAGGCAGCAACGGTACAGATGTTATGGTTGACAGAAAGTCTGATAAAACATCTAGCTATGGCGAGCTTGTTGGTGGTTTGAATGCCTCAACTCTTCAGAAATGCTCTCCGCTAATGTCAGACCCAGAGTCCCAATCTGCATGTTGCTCGAAGGAGGAGGACAGCTTCTTGAAAGATGGTATGGACGTTCTGGAAAGCATGTCTGAAGTATCACAAAGAGCAGAAGTAGTAGGTTCAGATAATATTGGATCTAAAACAATATCTAGTTCCGAAACTAACGCTGTGCCAACTGGAGATGACTGGAAGCTCATTCACACTGAAAACACTTCTGTTGATTGCTCCAAAGAGCACTCGTCACAGAACTTGTCTGTTCAAGGTATTTCAGATGTTCAGCTGCCAGTTGATAGTATCCTGGTAAATTCAGCATGCTCTGTACCTGGTTATCAGAATGATCTTGCTGTTACTAATGTTGACGGCATGCTCAAGTCCATTGCTGAAGACAACTACAGTAAAGACATTTCAGTAAAGGGCAGTGAATTGGATTCCTCCTGTGAAGAGAGGCCTCAACAAGTTGTTGAACGATTTGTTGCTGTAGCAGAGAGCAATACTTCCTTGGAAAAACGTAATGGATTCTGTAAGGAGGAAGTCTGCAATCAGGAGAGTGACACTCAGGTTCCTACAAAATATCAAGTTTCTTCAGGTCAGGAGCATGTCACTTTACTAATGGATCAAGTGCCTTCTACAAAAAATCCATTCAACCTAGATGACACCAGGAGTGAGGATCTATTTGAGCTATCTTCTGGAAGTTACCATTTTGAGGAACAAAATGTTGTCGAATCAAAGCAGCAAATTGAACCAAATGTTGTTTCTGACGGGCAACAGTGTCCTATCTCAGGTGATAATTCTGAGTTTTCACTCTACTGTGCATTCTTGGTAGAAAATGGTGATTATTATTTCTGTTGTAGTTTTAGTAATGTCTCAGTGAGTCAGTTCGTTGATGGAGTCCAGAAAGTTCAAAACATAACACATTGTTTGTTTACCGATTTGACCCTCCTTGATTTTTGGGTTGGGGAGAGAAGAATAACAGTTAATGAATCCTCAAACAGTAAGTCTAGTTTTGGTTGATTAAAGTATTTGAACAGTGCATATGGGTCGTAAGTGTTTTCCTTGCAAACGATACACCATCTTATATATCTTAAAAACTTGATAAATATTAGCAGTCCAACACACTATTTCCTGCAATGATGTTCATATACATGAATGCACAACCAACTCACACTATCCCCCTTTGACATGCTGTGTGCTGCTCACTTCCCCCTTCTAGGATGAATAGTGGATGATGGATAAAGTATATGTTATATAAATACAGACTGTACTAGTAAAATATTATTTTCGTATATAAAATTACTTTAAGTCTTATGGTTGCAGTCTTATTGTATAATCATGTCCCCCTGTCAGATGTTACAACTTTGCATTACATGATTTTGTGCACTGAATTTATTCAACATTTCTGGCAGATGATCACGTGCTACCTGTGTCAAATGAAAATGAAAATGGAAATGAAAATGAAAATGAAAATGAAAATGAAAATGGATATGCAGTTGGCACAGAAGATGTGCTGGCCGGTATTAGTGCAGATCCTTCGAAGAGCATTTTCTTGTGTGATACCTCATTGAATCATAACAAACAGGAAGGCGAATCACATACAAATGGTATCATCTGCGCACCATCTGAAGTATGTCCAACAGAGTTTGGCACATTGCCCATTTCTCAGGAGATCAATGCACTGAACACATATGCTGAAGAAAAGATTGGGACCGAAGACGGCGATGCAAAAGACAATAGTGCTATGGGAGAGACTACAGATAACTTTGAAGAAAAGAAACAGACTGAAGATGCTAGTGCTATGGAGCTGAATATAGTACTGCACACATATATTGTTGAAGAAGAGAAGCTCGCTGAAGACAATAGTGCGAAGGAAGACGGAACTAATCAGAGTGAAGCCACTGGTTCAAGGGAAGTAAGAACAGTGCAAAGCCAAGAAACTTTCTATGACAAGGATCAGAATAAAGACAGTGGTGCCAAGAAGATGGGCACAGAATTTAATTTGGATAATGTCGACAACAGGCAAACTGATGGCACCAGCAAAGAAGAGATCTATCAAGTGCAACACACAGATAATGCTGAAGAAAACAAGCAGCCTCAGGAAACTACTGCAAAGGAGACGAACACTGCACAGAGCACAGATAATGTTGAAGAGCAGAAGCAGACTGAAGGCACAGGTGGCCTGGAGGAAAAAACGCAGAACAAAGAGATTGCTGCCATCGGCTCAAGGATGAATTCAGGGAGGATCTCCGTCCCCTTGAAGGTCCTCCTCGCCGAGGCGAGCCTGGAAAGCAAAGAAAAGAAGCCCAGCACCAAGGAGCGGGTCCTGTCCTTCAGGCGGCGACCATCATCGAAGGACGACGCATCATCAGCGAAGCCAGGGTCAACCGTTTCGGACGAGCAATACTGGAACTCCCCTGCAAAGCTGCCCCATGGCAACAACGTCGACAAGAGATCCAAAGTGAGGAAGCAGCCATGGATGCCGTTCATCTGCTGCCACTCGGTGCACTGATGCTGCTGCGCTCCTTCAGCTGCAAGCTTTTTCTATTCGCCATGTGCATCTTGTTGAATCCGTGGCAACTCTTACAATTTACGTGAGGATCTGCAATATGCTTTTGTATCGCATTGGTCTATGTATGCCCACATGAACTAGTGCTGTCGTGTTTGTGTAGATAGTCCATGAAATTAAGATAATCTGGTATCACCTGATACTGAAGAACTGCGCTCGTGTTCAGATGGGGTTTCCATCCGTGCAATTTTGATGCATCGCCACCTGACTATGTATCTTGTTCAGTCTCTTCAGTATTCTTCCTGCCAAGTTGCATCGCCTCTCCAACATGTTTTAGCAGCAAAATGAAAGCCAGTAACTGATAAGCTCTGTCACTACATCTATTTTTTTCGTTGGGAAGTAACAGTAACATTAATAGATTTGTTCTGTTGGTAAATAAAATAGTACCGAGTTGAGAAGTTGCCACTTTGGTGGTTACGAGGGTGGTTGTATCTCAAGTCCACCAGAGTTCAAACCTTAGATTTGATGCCGGTGTTTCTCATTTAGCCGGAATATTTTTTTAGTGGAGACGACGTTCCCGTTGACAGCGAGGCGCCCGTGGTGACTTCGTCAATCTCAAGACCCAACCGCCGGCTCAGTCTCTTGGGTGTGCGTGTATGTTTACAGGGTGAGTGTATGCGCGTGTATGTGAGCGTCTGCGTTGTATTGTGTTCAAATCAATAGTACCGAGTTTTCCAAAAAAAATGTACTTTTTTAGCGGAGAAAAAAAAGTACTGAGTCAGGGCAAATGGAAACCCAAACTGCGAAAACCCAACCCAGATAGGCACTACCACCACTGCCGAACTTCGCTGCTCTATAAACACACAGCCCCTCACAAGTTCGGCCAAAATCCACTCCCCTGAAGAAACCCCAGCTGCTGCATCCATGGCGAAGCCGCAGCTTCTTCTCTGCGTCCTCGTCGTCGCCGCCGCGCTGCTACTCGTCGGTAAGTGCGCCCGCCCTAGCCTCGATCCAAGGGACGCCCGCCCACCCGTACGCAGCTTTCTGATCCGATCTGGCCCCGTTTCTTGCAGCCTCCGCCAAGAAGGTCGCCGATGTGACAGAGCTCCAGATCGGCGTGAAGGTACGTGTTCTGGGCTCTTGAATCTTCTAGCATGCATGGATTTCGCCTGTGCGTGTTGGGAATTGTGTATCTTCTCTGCCTGTCTCGTCGGTCCGGCTCGGTACGGTTTAACTTCGATTGACGCTATATGAGGTGGTATACGGTTATCATTTTCGTTAGATCCGACGTTTAGTTGGGCCAGATCCTTTTGATAACGTTCTGGATGGATCGAATTTTGGCGAAACACAAGTTGTGGTGAGAACGATGTTTTTGTTGCCCAACTAGTCGGCTGTATATTCATATTTGAGAAATAAAGTTCCACAGTAAAATCGAGGCATTCTGGTGGAATTTATTAGGTAACTGAGCAACAAAATACAGGGTTTTGGTTGACATGTTTAAGATTGTTTTTTATGTGAGGACACATAGTGATCGTGATTTGCAGAGGGCTCTAAGAGAGTTGGGCATGTTGTTTTTTCGGTTTGTGTGAAAATTCTGATTCCAGGGTGAACTATTGCAAAGGGCTCTAATTTTGTATGGCTGCAGGGCTGTTTGTATTGGCAGCCTTGGAAAAAAAATGAGGTTTATTGTGTGGATTTGGAGAGTAATAGATCATCATTCTGGTTTAGTGTAGCCAGTTGAGAAATTAATATTTCACACAACTGATAACCTAAAACCATTAGTGACCAAGCAAAAACCAAAAACCTTACCTTTTTCTCTCGAAAATTGAATAGGCTAGCAGAGCTTGCTGAAGTCAAGTATCAACAAAGCCTTGATATGAAAACCACCATTATCTAGAATTTGGTGCTATACTGATCTTAAAGATACATTGTTATTAATCCAGCTGCTACATGTATATTGGATTGCAAGCTGAATTGCAATATAGCGTAGATAATAGCATATGCTAGCTTCAGTTCCAAAATTCAGTCATTGATTTCATCAGACTCTTGTATTGATATTATGTCTGTGTTGCAAATTTCAGTTCAAGCCCGAATCCTGCAGCATTTCAGCTCACAAAGGAGACCAAGTTAAAGTTCACTACCGTGTAAGTTCAACCTGCCTCTTTTTTTCTTTTGCAATGTATAAGCCATGAAATTTGTCCTGAAGAGTGCTGACTTGAGATTCCTTTTTATTGTAAAATTGGATAACTGTATTGTGGAATTCAATAACTTGCACGCCTTAACTTAGTCCTTCAAACCATAAAAAAACTCATTCCCTCCGTGCTCCTAAGGTTTTTACGAATTGCCAGTGTCTGTTATTTTGGTTTGGTTGATTGAAACAAACATGGGTTTTCTTTGAGGAAGCTACAAAGCATCCTTTGATCCATGGTGAAGAATAAGATAGCTAAAATATACGTTTTCAAAAGTAGTTTCAATGCTAGATGATATAGGAATTTATTTCTCACATGATTTTTTCTTCTGAATCATGTTTTTTCTTTCACCAGGGAAAACTTACTGATGGGACAGTTTTTGATTCTAGCTATGAAAGGGGTGACCCAATTGGATTTGAATTGGGCACTGGTCAAGTGATCAAAGGTAACTGTGTAAAGGGCACCTTGGTAACTAGATCATTCGTTTATGATTTGGTTCTATGTTTAAATCTCTACTTCACCTTGTAGGATGGGATCAGGGAATTCTGGGCATGTGTGTTGGTGAGAAGCGGAAGCTGAAGATCCCTTCAAAGCTCGGCTATGGGGATTCGGGATCACCTCCTACCATTCCCGGTATGCCATTTTACACCCCTTTGTCAACGTTGCATTCAAGTTCGACTTGAGTCTTTTCAAGATAAATCGTAAATGGCTGTTACTGCAGTATCAGGTTATTGTTGCAATTATCCTAGTGGATGTTTTCTATGCACTCTTTCATCAGTCAGGCCTCTTTTGTCTTCTGACTTTCTGTTTTGTTCTTTCTACCTGAAGGTGGGGCAACTCTCATATTCGACACAGAGCTTGTTTCCGTCAATGGCGAGCCATCCAGCAAATCTGATGAGGACAGTGAGCTGTAGACATCCGGGCTCAGCGTGATCATCCTCCAGATCAAGCAAAGCCTAGTTTTCCAAGCAAATAGATCAAAGTATGGAATTCTTACTCGAGTAGGCCAAACGTGATGAACTCGGTAGATGCAGGAGTGTTCTCTTGCCATTATGAAACAGAGGAGTCTAGTTGTCATAATGGAATAGATCGATGACTTTTACTATCCTATGTAACTCGTGGCCTTTGCTGGACAATTTCTCTGCTCTTTTTTGTTGCTTTTGTTTGTGGAATACTGGAATGAATCTAAATTAAGACGAACTATTTTGATTTAGCTTGGACATGGGTGCACAACAGATGTAGCGAACTAGAGAAGTTCTACTGCTAGTATTTTCTATCTGAGTGAGATACCTTAACCTGCTAGCTTGAGGTTGGCCGTGGCCACGGGTGAATTCCTAACCAAACCATCCAGATTTGGTACGAGTAGCCTATTCCCTTTCTGGCTCCCGTTTCCCAGCTGGTTTTTCGCTGAATCTTTCTCCGGCGCTTTCACCGTTGTTTTCCCTCATATTCCCTTTTCTGACTACGTGCTGTTACCTGTTGGAGTATTTCCTTCTGGACTCTTCCCTTTTTGGGGCAGTGATTTTCAGGTTAAAAAAAGGTGGGAACAGCACTTTTAAGTTTTAACTCTAGTGAGCTAACACTTTCAAAATTTTAAATTGAATCCATTCCCCTTTAAAAATCATATTTGAAAAACTAAATTGACTTGCCTTAGTTAAAGGTTCAAATCACGGGCACAAAACACGCTAATCTTTTTTCACATAATTATAAAATCAACTAAATTTTTATAATTATGAAAAATGTTCCTACAAGGGCAGGATGATGAAGTTTCATACAAAGCGAGATTGCTCATGACAAAAATCAAACATTAATGTCTAATAAGGTGGAAAAAAAGATGTGGAAAATGAAAATAACTATGATTTATTGCGCGTAGCGGGAAATGCTCGCTTGGTCGGAAATTTTGGGATATCTCGGCATCTGGAAGATTGATGAAGAAACATTCAGTGCAGAAAAAGAAAGTATATTGGCGAAATAAAAAGGAAATTATTAATATATTAACATGCTATTTGGACATTGAGGGCTATTTATAAACACTCGAGATATTGAACTCCCTTTCGAGAGAGATATTGAACACCCAGGATATTAAGTAAAGTGATTCGAGAACAGAGACGATTCCTTTATGGCCTGCAACAAATCACATCCTTTGTTTGACCAGATATTTGTAAATGCTCAAATGCAGATGAAATTTCAGGTAAAAAGGAATATATCTGCAGTTCAGCGGCGCTGGACACCGTCGCGGCTTTCCCAAGGAATGAAACACATCAGGGACCCTGAACCTGAAACACATAGTAGTTTTTTCGGAGCTCGCTCTTCGTGACTTCATTGGTTTGAGTTGACAATTCAGGTAAAAAGGTAGCGCTCTGTGGAACCTCGTTAGGCATGCCGCGTGGCACGGACGGCGCCACCGCGCTGCACCTTGCGGCGGCTGGCGACAGGCGGCATCGCAAACGCCGTCCCGGGACCGCACCTGCTGCTCGCCGCCGGCGCGTCCCCGGAGGCGCTGTCGGTGTCCGGGCTCCGTGGGGGTGACCTCCTCCCGCGTTCCACCACCGACGCGGAAGCCGCTGCGCCTGGTTCTCAAGTCCACCGCGGTGTAGCCGTCGTCCTCGCCCAAGAAGTCCGCCTTGCCGCTCGCGATGGCCACCGCGCAGGAGCACATGTGGGAGTACCCGCCGGACCTGCCTGACGCTGCCGGACCTCGCGCGCCCACTCCCATGACTGGACCGACTGCCCCTTCGTTCACCCCTGCAAGAACGCGCGCTGCCTCGACCCGCGCCACTATTCCTACAGCCGCGTGCCCTGCCAGGAGTTCTGGTCAACGACGTATGGCTTACCTTGGTAATAAGCCATGTCTCTGAGACGCCGCCATGGTTCCCGCCCGCACCCGGCCGGCATAGCGCGAGCTTTCCGTGCCGCCCTTGGCCGACGACCGCGGCGACGAGACGGGCCGAGCAGAAGTGCAGAACACGAGCTTGAGCAGGGGCGCTGCGGGTGGGGCTCGGCGTCTCTCTCGGGCGGGACCCAAGGATTCCTGCAACCGGGCAGCTCCCGCTTGCCCACGGCCATGATGGGCTCGTGATGGATACGGACGCGGGATCCTTGGAGAACGGTTCCACCAGCGAGTAGGCGCCGTCCTCGCGCTCGAAGACGAGCCTCTGCGGGGAACGGGGGAAGCCGCGGAAGGTGCCATCGGCCAGAGGCCCGGCAGCAGCGGGCGCGGCGCCGAAGCAGATGCGGTCGGCGTACGACTGCATGCGTCCCAGGTCGTCGCCGGCCTGGAGGATGATGGTTGCGAGGATATTCAGTACACGCCAGTTCAGTTGGCTGAGCTCTCCACTTGCAAGTGTACAAGCATGCCCAGGTTCTCATTTGGAATAGATACATGTTCGAGAGAATTCCTTATTTAGCCCTCTCTTAAAATCATCTTCCCTATTTGGTCCTGAAAAACCTTTTCTCCCCAATTTGACATCTTAGCTTCATTTTCTTCCTAATATGACCCTCTAGTGCATTTTGAGCACTAAAAAGATTCTTTTGCCCCTGAAAATTATGTGACAAAAAAAATTCAGTGCGGACCTCTCCTTTCCTCGTGGAAAAAAAAATTCAAAATAATAAATCATGCATGACCCATACAGGAGTAGACTCGTGGACTGAAATTTCGTGTTATCATTTAATTTGAATAAATTAAGTCTAGCTTCTAATTAATTGATTTTTCTCACTCTATCCAGATTGTAATTCTGGTTGCATGGAAAGAATAGTGGACCGACTTGTACATGGGCTGATGCATCGAAGGAGGTAAACGGGGTGACCCAAGGAGCTCTCACAGCGATTAGCAATTCTCGGCCGTCGGATCGACCAGTTACGTCGTGATCTAGACCGTCCATTTCCTCACTTACTTTTTTACTGCCCAGATCACTCACTGCCAGTGGGCCCAAACGTCGCCGGTCCCATGTTGCAGACTCACAGCGGGTCGCTTCCTCGGTGCAACTTCGGAGGGTCTAATTTGGCAGCGAGCTAAATATCTGATCGGAGGGGTAGTTTCGGAATTTCGGCGCAGAGGTGGACCGAGCGCGTCGCCGTCCTCCCTCGCTGTCGATCCGCTCTCGATCCCTCCATGGTCGCCGGGTACAGGCTCTACAGTCATGGCGCCCTACTCCTGGCCTCGATTGGGGGAGAGGAGCTCGCACGCCTCATCTCTGCCTCGCCTCCTCTCTCTCGCCCCTCGGTCTCCGCTCCCTCCTCCCGCCTACAGTAGACGGCCAATCCCAGCTCCCCCAAATCGACCAATCCATCTCCCGTCGTTCTCTCTCCATTTCCGCCGTCGCTCTCCAGCATCTCCTCCTCCGGCGTGCTCGCGCCGCCTGTAGTCGCGCTCGCGCGGCCGAGCACTGGTCGCCGCAGCACGCGACAGAGCCAAGACGTCAACTGAGGCGACGCTGGACTCGGCGGGAGCAGCCCAGCCAGCTGCTCGACCGCCGGCCCGCCGCGGCACGCCGTGCTGTGGCCGGGAGGAGCAGCTGGCCGGCTGCACATGCTCGGCACTCACCGTTGCCGCTCGCGCCGGTGCTCCGGCTGTCTCCGTAGCTACAGAGATGGAAACGAGGACGACATGCCGAGGTACGCCGCCGCCGATTTACCGCCTGCCAGCCCCCATCTTCTCATATTCCTTGCACTCTCTTATCCTCTTCCTCCCTAGCAGAAGGAGGACCACGACCATGAACAGGAGCAGCCGGAGAGATGCACGAGGAGATTGCCGCGGCGTCGTGAGCAGTGGTCACTTAGGCCCCGGCGTGACGCTTATCCTTGGGCAAGCAACGGATCGACGCCGGCCACCTCCCCATCTTCGCACCATCTCCATGTATAAGATCCTTACTTTCTCTTTCAAACTTCTCCACTGTGATTTATGATAAATTCATGGCATAGGCTATGCAATTAAAGAAAATCCGATTCATACTGTTACTAATTTGTTTTCATGATTTAGGATGCAAGCCTGCATCTCAGTTTTGATTTATAAGGCGTGTGTTGCTGCTCTCAGTTTGGATTCGCAAGCTGTTTTCCTCTCTGATCTGTTCCTATTTATGCTTTTTGCGATTCAATATGTAGCTCATCTATTTATTTGGTTAAACTATTTATAGGTACTAACAGTATTTGCTTCGTGCAGGTTCATGAATAGCATCTGATATGGATCTACTCGCAGCTCTGGAAATAGACCTCATCTATCTCATATGTAGAAGAATCATTAAAGGTCAGACTAGATGAAGTTAATTTCTATCGAATCAGTTTAGCACTGGGAGTAGTAGACTGGGCTAAAATTTTGCTCTTTTCGCATGTAAAGGTTGGAACTTTATGTTTTGCACCGTAGTGCAAGTTGGGGATCTTTATTTTTGTTCAATAAAAATTACCTGCAGCTATAGTCACATGTTTCCAATTTTTGGTCATTACAGATTTATCATGTACTAAAAGACTTTGTTATGCTGATATGAAGCATGATTTGGTTGCCTTTTGCACTGCACTTTTTTTACATATTTCATCAGCGTTATGTTTGTTTCTCCATGTCAGGTTACCATAGGTGAATCGATCCAGAATTTCGGCGATGAATGATTGATGGTTCGTTATCCAATTTCAGATAACTAATTGCTTCATCCTCACCTATATCGGCAAGTCTCTCCACACATGGTTGTGTTTTTAAGGTAAGCTGAGTTCAGATATTTGAGCTAATGATTTTGTTTCTATATAGCTACACTGCAATGATGCCTTTCTTCATCAGTTAGTTGTGTCACTTTTAGCTATGCACAAATATCTCACGGGGCCACTGGCAGGAACCCCTCCCTCTTTGATTTAATCCTCACAATTTTTTATCTTTATTTTTCCAGCTTATTTATGCCTGCAAGGTGTTGGATGGAAAGGCAAGTGGGCTGCAGGAACATTAATCTAGGTAATATTCATTCTAATCAATAGCTCCTTTTCTGAAATTTAGCTACAGCCAGTATATTAAATTACGTTTCTCAGTTTTGTGGCTTGCATATACAATATATTGCTTATCTAGGTTATGCGAATTGACCTTGCAGCTATTATTTCGAAATAGCTGAGTGATTCGTGTCGAAATATAACTGTGCTAGAATATTTGAGACACACATCAGGTCATAATTATTTGATTTAGAATCCATGAGGTTGCTGTAAGTTTTGTACAGATTCAGGCTTTTTATGGTATCATTCTCAGTGTTGTGAATTTTGTACAGATATACCCAAGAGATAGAAGAGGTCAGCAAGGCGGAGAGAGGAGCTGCCAATTCGCCATGCCTTTCCTGCTGGAGAAGGCGCATGAGGGCATGGTGACGTAAGTCTTGGTGTTGTGGCCATGAGCATTGTCGTGGTCAACGACAAGTTGTCTTGCTGTATCCTCTTTAGCCATAGTAAGCATTCCAATTTGGCTCAAATTTGTCTACTTGGTTTCTTCTACTACTCACCTGAAATATCTATGCAAGTTTAATGGTCTATGCACATCTTTTATTTCTAGCCAGTTCAGAGTCATTATTATCCATCAAACCACTGAAGGTAATTTGTTTGGCGGAATGCATGCATATATTATTTAGAATAACATAAAAACAACAATTAGTCGTAATTTATTTAGAATGATCTACTTCTCTCTCTAGATCCCTTTCTTCCTGCAGTAGATCGCAAGTTATCAAAGCCCTCTCCTCATGGTTCAGTTTTTGCTTAATTTGCAGCACGATGTGTCGCTTCTCATCAACCAATTTGTTTTGCTGCAGCGGATCGACAACAGGTATGGCTTCATCCCCCTCTTGGTCCTCGGTTTATTTCATTTCCCGTGAGTGATGTCTGATTGGTGTGATGGTATCTAAGCAAGTGTTAGAGCGAGTCGCATATGAGATATGCAGTTCTTGGTGGTGCTAATTTCTTGCCTGTTTGTGTTTCCTGAGTATATTCGTTGGCTTACTTTGTGTATTTATACAACTTGGCCAGAAACATTTTGATTGGTGGATGAGAACAAAACATGATTCCTGCTGCGGTCGTGGCACTCTCTTCTCAATGGCCTGGCGTTGTGCTTTGCTGCAGCTCTTTATCATCAAAAGTGAGCTTACCAAGTCCTTACTGGCAGTGTTCCAAACTGTTATTACACTGTCCTTGCTTAATATTCCTTCCATTAGTTGAATGGGTCATGTGCTAGCCCAATGACTATTGGTATTTTTGTACTCTTTGTTAATTACTCAGTGATATGCTGCTCCTATAAGTGATAGTTCATTTCTTTTGTTACTACCCAGTATTGTTACCTCTATTAAGGGTCCTACATACTGCTAATATTTACATTATATTACAACAGGATGCTACTGCAGTAACTGTTCCTCAAGACGCCACTGTCAGTCGTGAACCTGCGAGAGCTAGGTTCGTTTAGAAAAAAAAACAATGCTAACACATTATTTCCTCTATACAATGCCCTCCTCGATTTTCCTGTGATCTGATACATGTGATCATCATCTTGTGCACCGATGACAAATCTTTGCAATTCATATACGTGTTCTAGGTTTTGCCTCCTTAGACTAGCATTTATTAATTGTTACTCTAGGTTTCTATGCTGAAAGCTGATATTTATCTTGGGACTTGACCAATCTTTCATTTCAGGGACAACTCCCTTGGGTATGCAACGGTGATGCACTGTGTTTGGATTCCTAATGTTACATATGGCGTTTCCTTCATGCCGCAATCCTTGAAGAAATTATTTCAAGACAGTGAGTTATCTGGTCTTGAGTTTACCTTTTCTGTGATTTATGTTTCTCCTGAGTTTGTTTACTTGGAGAAGTGTATGTCCATGTTATATCTTATAGACGCGTGTACATGCATTTTCTTGCTAGGGCTGCACCTACTTTTTTTAAGGTGGTTCAGCTCATTTCTTTTGCGACTTGGTTGCAATTCTATATATGTAGTGACACATCTCCTTTTCATCATTATTTCCTCTTATTACCTCGCCTGTGCTGATATTGAATTTGTTGATGTAGAGAAAAAACAGATGCGTGGACAAAATAAAGATGAGCGGGCACATGGATTTCAGAAATCTCATTTACCAGTGTGTTCATGTATTTTGCATCTTATAACTTCAAGTTATGCGGTTTCATTTCATGGTGAGATTACAATCCACAAAAGATTATTGTCGAGTAGTGTTTGATTTATGTTTGATGCCCAAAATCTACAGATTGGAGGACTTCCCATACATTTACTTATCACTGTTTGTGAATTTTCATTTACTTTTCCTTAAAAAGTAAGTGCTTTTGACTTTAACCTAGAAGGATTTTTTATCCCCCCTAATTGCACACATCATGGATTTTCTGCTCAATATGAATTTACTTTGCAGCTGCCTTCTCTCCCTCGAGACTCTCATCTCTGTAACCACTATGTTGAGGTAAATGTCGATTGTCCTCTTTTTTCCCTCATGCCCGTCAGCTCTTTTGAGAGATAATGGCTATTAGTTATGAAGCACTAAATGGTTTCTTTTGATGTCGTGATGTTTAATATAATGTGCTTCCTCTCATTTGTTTTTAAGATTTATCATTTCAGTTATGTGCATGTTTTCCTCTTTATTAAAAACTACACAATGTTTTTATGTTTCTGGTTATATGGTTGACTAAAATCCTGAGAGGAACAGAGCTTGCATCTTCTTTTTATGCTTTTTGTCTTTTAATACTTGGCAGACTGTTCTCACATGAACATTTGATAGTACCACAGTTGGTCATCTAACTTTCTGCTTAATTATTTTGTAGCTAGGAGCTGAGAGGAGATGATGTTGCCCAGGGCACTGTCCAACACTCCTCTTTATTTCAGTCTTTCATTTTTCCTTTTTGTTGAAGAGATCTTTACATACGTGCATTACCAAGTGAGTACTCTTTGTTTGAGTCATTTCCATCCCCTCGACCAGATCTGCTTTACTTTTAGCCTGATGGCAAACTGGAGATGTCATTTTAACAGAGTATTTTATTTCAGTTTAGGCCGGTGACAGACTTCTCAATTAGGTTTTTTCATAAGCTTAACAAGATTTTTTTAATTAAAGAAGCTTATTGCTTTTGTGCCTCTTTTCTAGAGATCGCCCATGCTATCGTAGATCTAATTTTCTATTTTAAGTGTTGTGATCATCAGCAACTTCATAGGTCCTACGCCATGATCTTTATTGGCTTTCATGAACCTACTGAAATGGCCATTTTCATCTTATGAAGAAAAATATTGCTTGAATAAAAATCACGAGCCTCTCAATTTAGCATGTGATCCCTCTAAATAAGCACTTTCAAGTCGTATCTTTATCCTGCTCTAGGATTTTGAATCCCTGCT
The DNA here is from genome assembly GCA_947311845.1 of Poa pratensis. Taxonomy (NCBI): domain Eukaryota; kingdom Viridiplantae; phylum Streptophyta; class Magnoliopsida; order Poales; family Poaceae; genus Poa; species Poa pratensis. Next base: position 13,086,051 of record CAMZMU010000084.1, read on the forward strand.
CTGGTTTGCATGTGTGCAGATCATTTGGTGCTCTTCTTTTGCTTGAGATGATTGTTCATTGTTGTTGTTCAGGGAATAATGTTTGGTTAGATTATCTTCGAATGTTGCACATTTGTGGTACGAGGGTGTTTTGTAGAATCTGTTCTACACTTATACTACATTTTTCCTATGCCTGTTATTCTCTCTCTTTTCTGATTAACTTAACTGTTTTTGGCCCACCTGCTCCTGTGTGAGAGTTCCTCTCTCTGTTTTTTAGTTGATCTTCTTACATCCTGTTTATTATAATTTTATTGCTAAAACATAACTAATAGGTGACTTCTCTTTTTAACATTTATGTTGTTTATTACATCTATGCTATTTCACTTTGATATCTACTACCATTTTGGGCTACTGCATGCTGGACCTCAGTATTTTATTTCATTTTGCATTGTTATAGATCTACTTATTGCATTTTTTGCTTCTAGGTTTCATAAGATCTACCATCTAAAATAAATCAATTAGGTTTCAGTTATGACATGAGATTTGTTGGTTTCGTACATTCTATGGCCTTATCCAGGTATATTTTTTTTGGTTTCATCAACCGCCGCATTCTCCATGTTTGCCAGTTTTTCTCTCAGTGTTAATCATGTAACTTCAGTGCCTGACACCGGTTTCCAAATCTATTAGCCTGACGAGTCCTATACTTGCAGAAACATCCACTGGGTACACGCAGTTCAATTCATGTACATAGTGTTCAATTCATTATGTCGGTGTATCTACGGTTCATATTATACCTATTCCCTCTTGCGATTAATTGTTTCGCGTAGATGCTCAAAAGGAACGTGTCCGGGTAACCATGTTCATCCATGCTGATCCTGAGTGCAACATAGGACAATGGACCTATGAGATGTGCTATTAGCCTTCCAGTTGACCACAATATCTATACCCCATTATGCTAGAACCACTATTTTGCACGTAGATACCCTCTGCAATTCTCTTTGCAACCTGTCTACGTCTTAACAGAAAACAAACTATTCATCGCCTTCACCAACACTGCCTTTATATACCTTAGACAAATGATCCATTAATCTGAATGTTTGAACTGTCAGTACATTAGCTACTGAAGCTGTGTTGGGTCTTTTGTTTATTTATGGCACCAATTACCCTCTGTCATATACTGCAATTGTTATCGTTTTGAGCAGATCCTTGCTGGGAGGTGGTTCAGATAACTCACCCTTGCAGAAAATTCCGCCTGTGCTTATACAGAAGATATATCACCCTAATCTTATTTAGCAGGGTATTCGTATATAGCTAGACATTTATCGGGATGTGTAATATATATCCATTTTTATTCTGCACTCCTGATCCTATGGCATGTTCAGGCCATACTTATTTTATTTTTTAGCATGTGAGGTTTATTGTTTAATTCAGCTGTGTTCGGCGAAGTCTTCATTTGGATTGTAATATCTTATGGGTTCCTCAATTCTTACTGTTTACCTTTGGTTTAGGTTGGTATTTTATTTGCCTCATATATATGTGTGTGATTAATTATGTGCCTTGGTTAATTGTTTCTTTAGTATATTCATTGGATGCCTCTTCATGTTATTGTATACTGAAGATCAGCTATGGACCACCAATTGCTCAATTGTTAATTCCGTATGTCGTAATAAACATAAACCTAATATGTTGGATGTTGCCTTTTTCTGTCCTGTTTAATATTTGCTGCCATTTAGGCTGGCCATTCATTCATAACCAAGTGCTACTTCAGGTAGGTGATGTGCGTCAGAATTTTCTGCAAACAGTACGAGGCACTGTAATTTATCATTGCTTTGAAAATCAGATGCATTGGCTGGTTATATAAGGTACCACATTTACATAGTTCCACACAGAAGAGTCAGGCTTTGGAGTATTCAATCTCTATACTCTTTCATAGTTATATGTTGGTATCGCAAAATATGTTGTAATATTGACGATTCTCATAACGCTTTACCAATCGATTACAACTGTCATAACGCTTTGGTGACGATTCTCATTTGCTCTAAACCTATTAAGTTTTGCTATGCATAACTATTGTGTCATATTAAGAATGGTTGTTATAGCGCTTTGCAAACTGAAAACCAGTGCCAACGGCGGGTGGCGCGCGGCTTGCCGTGCCACGGAATCTGCTATATGTTATGAAGAAAAATCCAGTGGTAAAACATTAGTAATAGGACAGATCTCCACAGCATATGGCGAACACTGCGTCACAGCATATGGCGAACACTATAAAATCTCGCTAATTCGGACCTACTTATCCTTTAGTCTTATTCGTGTAAACTAAATCCAGTGGTAGCTGCATGTAATGTTCTATATTACTACTGTTTATCATACCATTTTGCACGCTGCATACCAGTGTCATCGGCGGGTGGCGCGCGGCGAAGCCGCGCCGGAGGATCTAGTTGATCTGAATCATGTATGCATGCATGCTCACGGGATGAGCTAATTAATTAGGAATAGGCAACGTGGCATAAGGTGGGAGGGTGAGATGCTTTGCTCTCGTGCCTCCTCCGCGCATGCAGCTGGTCCGCTCGTTTGAAGCAGTACGTGCCATGCACGCATACGTACTGTATGTGGCCGCTCGTGTGATGTGTTCTGGCTCGAGCAGAATCAACTCGCGCGGGCTTTTTCGTTTCTTTCTTTTCTTTTCTGCCGAGGCAAATAGCAATCGAAAGAACAACAAAAGCGAGCGCATCCTTAGCCAGCTGCACCAACGGCAACGACATGAAATCCAGTTTTTTTTGTCACATAATTTATCAGGGGTAAAAGAGTCTTTTTAGTGTTCAAAATGCACTAGAGGGCCATATTAGGAAGAAAGTGAAATTAAGATGTCAAATTGGGAAGAAAGAGTTTTTCAGGGCCAAATAGGGAAGACGATTTTAAGGAAGGGCCAAATAAGGAATTCTCTCTACATGTTCAGGTTCTCCACTTGCAAGTGCAGCATTCAGGTCCACGACACTGACAGAAAAAAAACAGAGTATCCAAGACCATGCTGAGCCGCTTGCCTTCCATCCTCCATCATCAGCTGCGACGTGCTTCCCTGCCGGCGGCGCTGCACCCCTGCATCCACCTCCCACGGCGTGCTTCCCTGCTGGAGGTTCGCTCCCTGCATCCATTACAGCGCGCTGGTTGTCGCCGTCGATGCAGAGGAGCAGAGCAGCGGCGGGGATGAGGTCGAGGAAGAGGCGAGGGACTTATCTGGCTCGACCGGACCAGGTCGGGGCCTCGGGCCTCGGGGTCTTTGGACCATGCCCCGTCAGCTTTTCCACCGTGGCTTCGCTGGAACAAGTGGGCCTAACCACCAGGATGCCATGTACAGTAGGCAATACGGCTGTCCAAAACTGCCTCAGAGTGGGTCAGGGGAAATTGTCTGGTTTTGCATATTTATTTATTTTTTGACTTGGTTTTGCAGAGTTTTGGGTGTTAAGTGCTCCAGTTTAGAGTTTAGGGAGTGAAAAATAACTCGTTGACAGAATCCAAATTTTACCCCAAAGTCGATCATCCCATGTATAATAGTTTTACTTTTCTACCCAAATGAGCATCAAATTAAAACTACGGTAAAAAGAGCTAAATGCGTACATATACTCCAGATTCACATGTATACACATGTATATAGCACATTTTAGGATATATGTCCACTATTTTTAGTCTGAATCAAGACAACATATGTAACAAATCACCTTATATTGTGGAGCGGAGGGGGTAAATGTTGGTACATTTTATACTTGCGCTAAGATGATAAATTTATCTCATATAACCTCTAGGGAAACCTTGAATTTAGATGTCCCCATGTACTAACTTCATCTTCTATCGATATATGCACGATTGGGCTCCAAATTGCTTGCCTGCATCGTAGTTTTACAAACAAAAAAATATAGCTACTTGTAAATTCTTTTAAATATGTTGATGATTATTAGTGTGATAACTTTTCATACATATAATGAATACACCTATGTTTTTTTTCCATACGTATTGGTACAGCAGCAGAGTGGCAGTGCCATACTTGAAGAATACTGGCAAGCTAGCTTGGTACGTACTCCCTCTGTTTTTTAATATAAGATGTTTTAGGTGGTATACATGTTGTCTATATCCACATTAAAATGAATGAACATACACATAAAAATGTGTCCACATACATTTGTGTGCATGTGCATGTGGACAAAAGCTAAAACATCTTATATTAAAAAACGGAGGGAGTAGTCGGTAGTACTACTAGGACTAGCAAACGTGCCCGTGCGTTGCTACGGGCTGAATTGTATTGAATACACGTCTATTTGACTAACTCGCACAACCCATCGTCGACCAACATCGTTCGTATCTCCCATGAGTGTTATTGGCTTATTGCCGTCACAATCGTAAATGGCGCCGTTGTGTCACGCAACAACTACCGATTGGTGGCGGCTGCCCCTGCTTTGCTACGTGCAAAAGGCAAGAATCGTTGTGTGTGTTGTGGCAAATGCGGAAATTTCTCTCCCGCCTTAACATCTTTGTTAATCACTATGTGATTTACCGATATGTCAACTTTGGTCATGCGAAAACATGGCGTTGAGGAGTAAGCATATGTGTCAGTATCAGCGGCGCGCACCTCCCGGCGAGGGGCAGGTTGACGGGGGCACATGGCCGAACTTTTGACGTTCTAAAAAACATATGTACGCCTCATGGTGTTGCAACAATAGAGTTTACACATGACGTGCTGCTCAATCGCTTCTTGGATATAGATCCTGAATTTTGATATCATGTCAAGTACGACAACACTTTCGGACCTCTTGGGAAGATGCGTATCGATAATTGACATGAATTATGTTATTTGGTTCCTAAAAAAGATGTTATTCGTTTGCAGCATTTCAGCCTCTTTGGAATCTCAACACGACGGGGTAATTAACTTCTTTTCTTCAAAAAAAAAGTCAGATGCGCAAATAATAACTGTCTATTTAATCGTCAGGCCGCGTGCTTCATTCATCGAGCACTGTTCTTGACTTTTGTTAGTTCATCAAAGTATGATCTTATCTCTTCAACATCATCTTGATCAGAACCCATGGCGACCGAGCTCGCGTAGGGCACCCCCACCGCCACCACCTGCCACCTCCGGACTCCGGTCCAGCCAACCACGGATCCGGAAAGCCACCGGCGTCCACTCCCCATCCAGCCGAAAGACCAGCTTCATCGCTGCTGTCCCTCCCGCGGAGGAGCTCGATTCAGCACCACGCTCCCGCTCCGGGCGACGCCGCGGACGTGTCTGTGTCCGACGTGTCATGGAGCATCCCGAGGTCTCTCAGGTTCAGGCCAGAGCAGAATCGCGAGCTGGGGTTTCGGTGTATATATGCCTTCCCATGGGTGCTGGAGTTCTATTCCGTGTCGAAGCAGAGGTCAGTTCCCTTGAGCTGTTCGTGTCGAATCAGAGTTGAATATCCGTTTTAGAATTGTTCCAGAGTTTTTTTTTTTTTTTGATTTTCAACTTGTATTCAAACATTAAGGAAGACAGTACAAATACGCATACAAGAAGAGAAATATGACAAGGATACAGAGCCAGGCACAGCTGCCACACTTACAGAAAGAACCCCCAGCAACAACGAAAACCTAACGAAGTCCTGGAGACCTTCTTCTTCCACCCGACCACGGAGCTCGAACCCAATCCAACGAAGCCGCCGTCGGAGCAGAACACGAGACCTCCATGGTCGCATCACAGAGCAAGACGAGCCCCTCGCCAGAAGGCTTTGACGAACCGCATCAGCCACCAGCTCCAAGGAGCTGGATCTGCAGACGGTGAAAGGAAATCGGTCGGGGACGCACCCCGAGCTCCATCTGCTCCGGACCTGGGCCCGACGGCGCTCCGCCTCGAAGGAAGCGGCCAGGTCCCTCACCAGCACAACCCGCAGCCCACCAGCTTCAGCCTCACTCCAGCGCCAACCACCGCACCCGCTTCTCCCCTCGCCACCACGGCCGGCCGGAGAAAGCGAGACAGAAGACCAGCACCACCCTTCCTCCAAAGCACACCACCCCACAAACCCCTCACCGCCGCAGGAGGACGCGACGGCACGACGACGACGGGGCCGGAGGACAGGGACCCCAAAACTCGCAACCAACGACGTCGCCTCGCCGGCCGCGCGCAGGGGACAGAGCCTCGGAGAATCCGACGGATCCCGAGCACCAAAAGACGTTGGTCCCGCACCGGCAGCCCAAAGGACGGCGGCGCAGAGGAGAAGAACCAACGGCACCAAAACCCGCTCCGGCACCGCCTCCACCTCCCAAACGATGCCAGCCGGGACCCTAACTACACTATCTACACCGCCCAGCAGAGAACCGGGGTTTCCCCACCCTCCCGCCGCCGTAGCGGCCGGCGGAGGGGGAGAAAACCCACGGCCTCGCCGGCGGGAACGAAGCGAACTCGGATTCGCCCTCCTTTCTCCCCTCTGCACTGTTCACGAGTGGATAAGGGAGAGACGGGGAGAGAGTTTGTGTGCCAGAGTTAGTACAGACTAGAATTGTTCCAGAGTTGTACAGAACCCGATTGACTGGGCACGTTATGACCAGCGAACGGTTGCTTGATGGGCTGGGCATGTTATTGCTTGATGGGCCATGACGATTGGTTAGATTGGGCCGCGAGGATTGGTAGCGATATCGAGCGTGCGTGCCTGCTATGTACCACCGCCGTACAGACCGACGGACCGAAGGACTGCGGGTTGATTTCAGTATTCCTGAGGGGTTAAATCGTAAAACGGCCATGACGTACCAAGACCTCCTCAAGCAATATTATATAGTAGAGATAGAGATGGGGTGGGACCGTGGGAGCGAATCCTTCCAGTCCAGAAATGGAAAAGGCACATGCATGACGTCGCGCGCGGTCGGGGACTCCCCATCACCAACACCACGGTCAGCCGCGCAGGAGACCGAGGTTGTCCAGTGCCGTGCCGTGCCGTGCCGTGGTGGATGACACGTGCTCTCCTTTTGGCCTTTTGGGACGGGTCCCATTGCTTCCACGTCAAGCACGCTCAGCGCCATGCGACAGGATTCCTGCTCGATTTGTTCTATACAGGGCCCACTCATGTACCCCTCGACTACTCACGCTCGGCTAGTATTAGCAAATCTGGATCTACCGTAAAACAGCTCTCCGACTAACAGCCAATTTTGCCCTCGATCGGCGGGCTTTTTGTACAAGGTTCTGTTGTTTCAGAGTTGCGCCTGTCTCGGGATCGCTCCCTGTAATCTCAGCCATGATCTCCGCGTGGAGATCTAGGCTTCTTGGGATGAGCTGCTTGTACTATAAGAGGATTGGATGGAAGGGGAAGGAAGTGGGTCGGGAAGGTTTTGGACGACCGAGTTTAAGACCGGGAAGGGACTCCTTGGGTGGAGTGTCGGCCGGTGCGTCATGAATGCGGACTAGTGAGCAGTATACCTGGCCATGGGCAACCCGGCCCGAACGGCCCGACACGACCCGACCCGGGAATCTCGAGCTGGGCCGGGCTTGCAAATCGAGCCGGGCTCGGGCCTGAAAATCGGGCCCGATAGGCAGGTTGGGCCGGGCCGATCGGGCCTGGTCGGGATTGTTGAGCTCAGGCCTGATTTCTGCAGCCCGACGGTCGGGCCGGCCGGGCTCGGACCTGGATTTTTCTGCATCGGGGTTTTTTAGGACCGGCCCAAGAAATGCTCAGGTATTGTGTGGGTCTGACCTATCAGTCTGACGTGGCGGACACGTCCGGGCACCCCCAATCCGCTGTGTGTATGACTGGATATGAGAGTTGCCGGACAACATGCCCAGGTAGCTCTGTGTATGTTGATCCAAAAGCATTTCCATCTCCTCTCTTGGCTTTCCGGTGATCAGCTCTTGCAAGAACAACCCCAAAGTTATAGGCATGAGATTGGTTGGTTCCTTTAGGAAAAGGGCAGAGACCCTCAACAAAATCTCTCACCATGAATTCATACTAAGTTAATGAAGCGGAACATTACAAAACAAAAGAAACATGTCACACACAGCCTAGCTACGGCATCAATCAGCCTAATTTTATTTCATAGTTTCTATAAAGCAAAATTAACCGGCTTGTATGGTTCTTTGCACGAACGTGATCTCTACATCGCGCCTGAACCAACTGTTCTTCCGTAGGGAATTGTTCTTTACAAACATGGATAACCTTCTGTGGAAATCCCAGCCTAGGCATTCTGATGTTTTTTTTAAATAACACATGGTTTATACTATGTACTACAAGACTTTCCTGGATGAATTGGCGACTAAATGCAGCAACGAACGCCCTGCACGTACGAGGAGCGGCCGATGGGTGATGCATGACAGTGGTGGAGATGCTCTCACACCACGTACGATCAAGGAAAATGGCCGTGGCCGCGTCCACCAAATCGTTGCGCCGTATCTGCTCTTCGCCCGGGAGTGGCTGGTCCAAAAGGAGGCGTCACGCAAGGGAAGGGAGAGAATAGTTGCCGCTCGTCATCCTTGTTCCCAGCAAGCTAGGCGTGTGAGACGTAGGGGCCAGAATCTAGGTTACTAGGGTGTCTGAATCCAGAGCCTCGTTCTCGTTCTGGCTCCTGCCATCCTCCCCAGAGATGGCGGAAGACAAGCACCTGTCGTCCGTGGCGGGAGGCGAGTCGAGCGGCTTCGGCCGAGCCCACCGCGCCCCCGTCCATGGGTGACAAGCTCGTCGCCAACGCTCACCGCCGCTCATCCACGCTGGCGCTCGGAGACGACCGCCTCTCCCTCGCCGAGAAGAAGGAAGCCGCCGCCGACGACGGCGAGGGACGTCACAGGAGCACGCGGACCGCCTCTCCTCCACGGCGCTCGGTGAACAAGGCGAGAACAAGGTCTCCGTCGTTGGGGACGGCGAGGGACGCACCAGCAGCGCGCCGTTGGCCTCCTCGACGGCGCTCGGTGGAGATGCGGTGCGCCGCGCGTCCCTCGTCGAGCAGAAGATCGCCACCAACGAGGACGGCGAAGGAGGCTCCAGCAGCGCGCCGTTGGCCTCCTCCACGGCGCTCGGTGGAGATGCGGCCCGCCGTGGTTCCCTCGTCGATCAGAAGGCAGCCGCCGACAACGACGGCGATGGACGCTCCAGAAGCGCGCCGTTGGCCTCGTCCACGCCGCTCGGTGGAGATGCGGTGCGCCGTGGTTCCGTCGTCGAGCAGAAGTTCGCCACCAAGGAGAACGGCGAGGGAGGCCACAACAGCGCGCCGTTGGCCCCCGCGCGCGTGGAGCCCTTCCCCTCCATGGAGATCGGAGGAGATGCCATGCGCCGCCGCCGCGTGGCCCTGCTCGAGAAGATGCCCAGCAGCAACGAGGACGGCGAGGTGCGCCAGCACAGCGCGTCGTTTGCCCTCGCCGGCGTGAACCACCTCAGGGGAGAGGCCGAGGCGACGCACGCCGCTTCTGTCGGCAGCGACGAGCCCGAGCACGGCTTCTATGGCGTCGCGCAGCCAGGCGTCCCGCAGCTTAGTCGGGCGCTGATGAAGAAGCCTGTTGCTGATGAACACGGCGAGAAGCCTGCTGCTGATGAACACGGCGAGGTGCGCCAGCGCGGCGTGTTGGCCCTCGCCCGCGGGGACGCTATCTCCACCGCCATCGGACAAGCGCATCCGCGCAGTTCATCCTCAGCGGCCGTGAGCGAAGCTGGTCAGATCGGTGGAAGCAATGTGATGCCTGTGCTGGCGCTCCCGAAGAACCTGCCCGTGAAAGCGCTCCGGAGAAGGTGCTGTGATGCGCTCGACTTCTACAACAGTGGCGAAATCAACAAGGCAATCGCGCTCGCCCAAGCCCTGGTTTCAGAGCACCCGCAGTATTCTTTCGTGAACAATCTCGCGGCGACGGTGTGCCAGTCCTTGGGAGCGGATGCCATGGAGAGGCTGACCCGTGGTGAGACCAATGCTTCCGACTTGGTGGTCAAGTTCTACGGACTGGCGAAACAATACTACGACGCTGCTGTGCATCTAGCCCCCCGGTGCATCACAACCGCGGTGGCCGGCCGCCCAGGAGAATTTCAGGCAGTATGATGCGAATTTCGCGCCTGCGCAGGCAGAGCTGCGCCGCGCATTGGACATCGTCAACCCAGATGATCCGCGTGAGCATCACTGCATTCATGATATCCGTATTCGAGCCACCTCCGACGAGCGTCTCCGATCGACCTCTCAGAAACGAATCAGACTCGCTCAGTGTGAAGCTCGAAGGGAGTGGGAAAGGTTTCAGGCGATGATCTGTCAGCAGTTCATCCCACGAGAGTCAGAGTGGCTTTGGGACCGTGTGAAGTCCGGCTCTGTGCAATTGGCTCTTGACGTTGCAGAAAACTTGACACAAATTTACCCAACGTGCTCTCGGGTGTTTGTGATCTTCGCGAGGATCGGACTGGAATACGAGAAGGGCATTGAGGGAGAAGATCGAAGCGTCAAGTTCATTCTTCATCTGCAAGATGTGGGAAAGGGATTTCCCACTACTCCGTTGGCCCACCCGGACTATCCGTGCTGTCTATTTCTGTTGGAGATCCGTGCAGGTCAACTGGTCCAAGATCTGGGATATTTTTCATTTTAGCCCCTGTAAGAGACCGAATTCAACCCGCTGTCCATCATCCCTATATATAGCTTCGAAACCCTAACCGTATCCCACATTCCCCACCCCTCACCAGCTCCCGTGCGACGCCGCCACCTCCTCCGTGCGCCCTGCCCTGGCCGTCGCCGGCTCCGTTTGCCCCGGTCGCCGCCGGCTATTTGCGCCGCGGCCGCCGCTGGCTCCGTGTGCCCCGGCCTCCGCCGGCTTCGTGTGCCCTGGCCGCCGCTGGCTCCGTGCGCCCCGGCCGCCGTGCGCTCGTCTTGGCCGAGGTCGGAGGAGCTCGTCCCGGCCGAGCTCGGAGCCAGCCCTCCCACGCGTCCTGTCGAGATTCGGCGCAGTCCCGGAGGAGGAGGTCTCAAAGGTATGGATGAGCTCGCGGGGAGGTTGTTGTCGAGATCCACCGCGCTAGCACGACCTGGCCACCTCGGGCATGGAGAACGAGGGGGCATGGGGCTCTACCAGCCTCGATGGTGATGGGCTGCCCCGTTTTGGGCATGGATCTTCGTTCCCTGGCCGATCCATGACTTTTTTGTTTCTGTTTTGAATCTGAGAAGCAAATACCTGATGTTGAGTGGATTTGATCTATTTCTCATCGTAGCGTACATGTGAGCAGCACCTGATGTTGAGTGATGTGATTCGTAAGTTTGGGTCTGTGCTTCGGATCTGGATCTTATCCTCTTTTCTTTTATATTTCTGTACAACTCAGCTGGATCTTCATATTAGTTTCTTTTTTCAGCGGATTTTGTTGGTCTTGAACTTCTCTCGTTTTTGCGTCTTGATTCTTTTTTTTTGGGTCGAAGCATGTATGTATCTGTGTTGTCTCTGGATAGAAAAAAAGCAAGTTAAAATGAAGTTTGTTGAATGATGTGATCCAATGAAGTTTCTGTCTAGATCCATTGGAGGTTTCTTAGTTGATTTTGAGGATTTTCTGTAAAACTTCAAGTTTATGTATGGATTATATTTTAATTTAGGATACGACATGTATAATATTTCTAAAAGTTGTATGAAACTTTCGAATCTGGGATGAAACATGAACGAAATATATGATGGTATGATCTGAGAAATTATTTTTTGGAAGCATCGAAAAAAATACTGCTGGAGCTAGTATGAAATAGCTGCTCCTTTTGTGAATCCTTTATGGCTTCGGATCTGGATCTTGGCAGGAGCACCGAAAATTAGGGATTTTATTTTCTGGCTTTGACTTTTGAGAGCACCGATGGAGTGGTGGATCTAGGCTAGGATAGCATCGATCTGAGGCCGCATCTCTTTCTTTTTGCTACTACTTTTTTATGAACTAATTTGTCCTTTCAATCTCTCGAGATTTTAGTGCTTGCTCCTGTTTTTGAATTTGATATGGGGGAACATATCTAAAAATGAAATGAACATTTACGAAATTCTTATGAATCTGTGTAGAATCATTTGGGGTCTTAAAAATCTTGGTAGATTTTGTTGGTTAGGTTTCTTTTTGGTTTTAGTTTAAAAAAATCTGTGAATATTCCGTGGTGAATTTTCTGTCAATGTCCTATGGAAATAATATGGATCTCTTCAGTATTGTATGAAAATGTGATCTTGTCTTCAGCTTCGAGTTATGCTAATGCTTATGAATATGTACTATTTTTTTAACTCATGTATGCATCTCTTCGTGTATAGATTTTGGTGGACTTTTCTTGATTTGTATGTGTATGAATATTTGACTCCTTTGAGGTGAGGACCTGATGTCAATAATGGAAAAACATGTCTAGAACTTGTGTGGAACTTCTGTAAAATTCGTGAAATTGCAGAAAATCCGTGGTTAAACTGGATTGAATCATGATTTATTCTCTGTTGGATCTGTGAGTTCTGAAAAAATCTTGCTTATTGGTGAATCATGAATGAGTGTAAGACGTGTGAATGAAAGATTGTGAATATTCTGTGAGTAAGAAACTTGCTAAATTTGTTTGAGTCAAGTGGAAAAATAATGCTTTGCTATTTGTTCAGGCAGTAGTTCAAAAGGAAGTTCCAGTGAAGAATCTGCGATCTGCTTCGAGTTCATGCTCGAATATATGACGTCTCTTTTTGAATCTATGTCTTAATTTGTAAATAGATCTATGTACAACTCTGAATTTTGAGTGATTCAGAAATGAAACTGTTGTGAATTATGTTGTTGTACGAAATTATTTCTGGAATCTGTTCTGATTTCGGCAGAAACTTGTAGTCGAAATTTCATGAAATATAAATTGCTGATTTGGGCAGAATGTTTGTCAAAGATTCAAAAATTTGTACCATTCCTGATTCAGTTCCTTCAAATATGAAAAACCATAAATTCGAATCTGGATGAATATTTTGTGAAATGAAACATTGAGAAAATATTTGTGCGAATTTCGAGTAAAATGTCTCTGAAAACTTTATGAAATATGTGTCTTTCAAATTTGAAAGTATATATTCTATGAGAAATTCTTGTATGAAATATTGATATTCATTGAAAAAACTCCAACGAAAATCTTATACTATGAAACAGTATTTGAAACTTTCTAAAAGATGTTGAATATTCTTGAAAAAAACAATATTTTTCATATTGTTGAATATTTTCTGGGAAGAAATATTCTTTGAAAAACTCTCCAACAACATACAATTTATTTTTGTGATTCGAAATCTGGGTGATCGAATTTGTAAAAGGGTGGAAAGGTATGGACTGATCTGCAAAAAAGGGGTCCAAATCTTGACCAACATGCTGCCGTCGGATCGCAATAAATGGACGGGAGAGACAGTCCTTTGGGGCCAATGTACTAGTGGAACTGCATTTTTCGCAAGATGTGCTCAATACAGCAGCAAATTCCTTCACGAAGTCGCTGGTCATTCCGCTCCTGTCCGCTGAAATCTGTTGCATGATGGACGACCTTGAAGCTGCCAGAGGTCACTGCAGACGCGCTCTCAGAATCAAAACTGCTACCGACCCATCACAATCAGTATTGGAAAATGGTAGATTAACCGAGGAGGAATTCAGTAGAATCTATTTATTTTGTAAAACCCGACCTGTTGACCCTTTTGCTTTTCCAGCAATATGTACATAGTAAAGGCGCTAGGTGTATCTATATTCTCCTAATTCCTTGATTAAGGTCAGCTTGCTTATGTTGGTTAAGAAAAAAATGTGAGTGAGAAAAGGACTGGTATAAATAGAAAAGAAGAAAAAAGTAAAAACAACAACCTACCGACCCAGCGCAGTGCCTATGAAGCATTCTTGAAAGAAAAAGGGATGGATAGTTGCCCTTAGGAGACAGATGGTGCCCATTTATCCATAGAATAGGTTCAAGAATTTGGAAGATATCTCGAGAAAAGGTTTTAGCACCGGTCTCTCATATATGTACTCCAATTTATCCCTACCAGCTGTTGCCAGTGAAGCTGAAACCATGGCTACCCCTCAACAATCCTGATTCTGGAATTACCCGCCAGCTCTTACTGTCGCTCTTGCTTGAGCCAATTGTGCGGATCCTGTCGAAAGACAAGCGTTGGAGAGGTACCAAATGACTGAAGAGGGGAACCCATCTGACCACATGTAGAGCCAGCCCAAGAATCCTTCTTTACCTAACTGGCTATAGCGCCTAAATTGGATGGTGGATCTTCAGCTTTAGCGAGTTCACTCGTAGAAATGTCTGAGTTTCTTACGTATTTCAGGTACTTTTGGATGACCTTTTTTAGGTATAAATCCTTTAAATGGTATTAGAAGTTACTTCTTTTCCTTGCTATCTATCAAAATGGGTTGAAGATTTCCCGGCCCACTCAACTCCAGGTGCTGATGCCTACTCAAGAATCAAGCACTATGAAGATTCACTGAAGGCGTTGAGTGATGCATGCACGGGTATATCTCGACATCCTTTACTTTTGAATTCGCGTTCCAGTAGCTTGTACTCTTGCATTCTTATTTCTGATTTGCTACTCTCTCATTCTTAATTAGAAAATTCTGACCTCCTCCAACTGAATGCATCTTACAGCCCCTCCACCTGCTGTCTCGTTTCCACAAAGTTCAAAGACAAAGAAAAGTACCACCACCAATTACGCTTTCAAGTACGCACGCAAGAAGAGGATCAATGACCCGACGCAAGCTCCCTTAAACTTCAGTGACATGCAGATTCCAGAGAGGGAACCAGCCGTCACCTTCCCTGCACACGTAATGGGATTATGCCTTCCTGTAGTTCATGCTGTGTTTGTCACTAGTTTCTGCCCAGAGACTGACAGTTTGTTTGTGTGTTCCCTTCCCAGCGGGTCTGCGGCGAGTACGTCCCTCAGGAGACTGTGAATCTGTACAAGGAGTATTGCATCGCTAAATCGAACTGCTCCAGCGACTACACCCCTTGTCATCTATGCTGCTTTGAAGAAGTGTGGTGTCGGACAGTTCCAAAGTCTGAGGTAAAATGTCTTGGACTGGTCAATTGATTTTTTCTCTTGTAGAGGTTCATCTTGCTAGCGCTCATATATTTTCGTTGCAGGAGTCCTTACATTTTGTCAACAAGCACATCAGCAAAGGAGCCGAAACTGTGAAGTGCACGGAGGACGGTTGCTATGGCCGGTTCCGGAACAAGGACTTTCGTCAGCATTACTATTTCGTTCACATTCGTAGTTCAGGCTGGTGGAACATCACTTAGGCTTCTACTCCCCTACGTACCTTCGTTGTTATTGATCGCCGAACTGTGCATGAACAAGATTGCTCACACACTGTTGCAACGGATATTCATGTACTCCCTCCATTCCAAATTAATTGACTTCCATTTGTCCACATGTAGATGTATTTAGACATGTTACAAATATAGATACATCTATATTTGGACAAATGAAAGTCATTTAATTTGGAACAGAGGGAGTAGACTGTAACGATGCACTATTATGAACTCTGAAACTGCATATGTTTCTTGTGACCTTTTTTTCTAATCTCACGCAAGATTTTCTTGTATTGGTTGTGAAATATATATACCAACCATGCTCGTCTAATAAAAACAGCGAGAATGCGACTATGCTCGTCTGAAATTCTGTAAATACTGTCATAATGTACGTCTACGTGTACATTTCTTTTTCTGATCTCACGTGCGTGTTTCATGTGCCGACGAGCGACGAGTCCCTTTTTTTTTCAAGGAACGAAGCTCCAGACTTTGCAGTTTGCACCGTAGGCACAGATGTGCACAACCTAAGAGCATCTAAAAACGTGTCTGGTGCACCCAACTGAGGCCCGAAGGATGCTGGACATTTGTCCGGTCAATTGGGGGTGTGGCCCATAGCGGTGCCTCCAACACAAACTCTATTTTTTAAGATCAAAACCATTTTAACAATGATTCAACACAAACTCTATTTTTTTAAATCAAAACCATTTTAACAATGATTCCGACGAAACTGAAATAAATCTTAACAAACTTATAATATAAAATCTAAACAATATTTAACAAATTAAAACTAAACTAGGCAAAAATAAGGAGGCCCATTCGGTGATTATTTCCCTCTCCGGCAGGGTGCCGGGAAGAGTTTCTGAACATCCCGAGCTAGGGGCGGCTCCTCTGCAACTTTTCGTCGATATTTGCTCGGGTGTTTAGGGTTTTCGCGTCGGAGGGAATAAATAGGCGAAAGGGGGCGACTGGAGGCACCCGAGGGGCCCATCGGGGCCCACACACGGGTAGTGCGCGGGCCCCCTTGCTGCCGCGTCGAGCCTGTGTGTGGCTGCCTCGTAGTGCTCCTCCGTCTCCCCTTTGGACTCTGTGTACGTGTCGGTGAAATAGACCCTCCGTTGATTTTCGTCCAATTCCGAGAATATTTCCAGAACAACTTTTCTGGAATACAAAAATAGCAGAAAACAGGGACTGACACTGTGGCATATTGTTAATAAGTTAGTCCCGAAAAATGTATAAAAATGATATGAAGTGTATACAAAACATGTAACAATTGGCATAATATCAACATGGAACATAAAAAATTATAGATACGTTTGAGACGTATCAGGTATATAGGATCCGTTTTGGATCGGATGGTTTCTGCAGCTCTCATTTTTCCCCTTTTATCTCTTACTCGTTGTGCTTGCTCCGCCGTGTTCTTTTCGAGCTCTGACGTGTTTCCATGGAATATGTTTGCTCTTCTTCCGTTACGTATTGTCGCGGTAAGATAAGGTTGGGATTTCATATCGTGTTTTGCTCTCTCTCTTCTTTGTTGTTCTTTGTTTATGTGGTTGACCGTGTGCTGGATCCGTGTCCGTTGGTTGTTTGTTGCTTATGCGGTTTGTTCTTCTTTGTTTTCTTGGCGTCTCACGTCTAGACGCTCGTAGAGGTTGTACGTGTGCTAAGGCGGTCGGAGCCCGTGATGCCCACAAGTATAGGGGATCGCTGAAATCTTCGTTAGGAAGTATTACTCAAATTTATAGTTCGACACGATGGGAACACAAGAATATCAATAAGACTTTGGCAATTGAGGCGTCACTCTCAACCACACCTGTATATCAATCAACTTGCAGCAGCAGTAGTTATAGCAGTAGTATGATTCAAGTAACGAGTAGAACAGCAGCAGTGAACAAGTGTTTCCCAGTTTTCACCGGAAAAGTGAATGTGCAACTCAGAGATTTAAAACGTAGGCATGAGGTGATAGCGGGGTGTTGCATGAATAAGATTGATCATATAATAAGATATAGCTAGCAATGGGACGTATCTCTAACTCCGATATATGTAGGTATGTGTTCCATAATTAGCTGTGCGTACTAACCAAGAAAATTTACACAACATCTATTGTCCTACCTGTCCATTTCACCGGGGCCAACTTGGAACTACAGGTTATTAAGGTCTACCCTTTCGAATAGACCGGAACAATGCATTAACACTTTATGAACACATAGAATCCTCAAACTAAAACATCTCCCTCTTGTTTTCCCTATATGTCACTTTTAGGGTTCGCAAGTTCAACATAATAGCAGGTGATACACTTTGCAGATAAATACCAAACTCAATTATATGATGAGGCAAAATAAGTTCAGTACTGAAATCATGCCACTCGGGCCCTAGTAGCAAGCACTAAACATAGCATAAGTGCATCAACACAATACAAAAGTATCCTCAAGATAAACCCCTAAAATCTCGAACAACGGGTAGCATTACATGATCAATCTCATCCAATCCCCATCCACCTCACATGCCTACAGCGGACTACTCACACATGGTGATGGAGAGGGAGCTCATGGTCGATGGAGATGAAGGCGGTGAAGATGGCGGTGAAGACGGCCTCCGGATCCCTCCACCGGAGGAGAAATTCTGGATCAATCTGTCTCCGAAACGAAGATCGTGGTGGCGGCGGTGGTGTGTTTCGCGAAAGTTCTCCTCCTTCTAGGGCAAGCGTTTTTCTGTATATATGAGGGCGTACGTCGAAGACCGAAGGCGAGGCGGTTCCCGAGGCCCAATTTGGGTGGGCCCACGTGGCCAGGTACAGGGGCCGCGTGGGGCCCACTCTTTTGGCCCTCCGGCGCTCCCTCGTGTCCATCCTTTGCACGTTGTCCTCCTTTTCCATAAAAAATGACGTGGTATTTTTCCCCGATTTAATTTCCTGCAAAAATAGCCAGAAAGGAGACTTTGCTAAAAGCAGCGTCAGATTCAGCAGTTTTATTCAAATATGGGAAGATTCCGGAGCAAATTATGAAGCAAAGTGCTTGGAAAAGTAGATGCATTTTGGATGCATCAGCCCGCGAGGAGACAAAAGATTTTAATTTTGGGTGGGAGGCGAGAGGCCCAACAGGATAGGGCATTTGCGTCAGTGACACCAACAGGAGCGGTGTTTGCGTAGATGGCGCGAGAGCAAAACGAGGTGGTTCCGCCCCATGCCAGCGTGTGGCAGTTCTCGCCGTCGCGCAAATAGGTGGCGGCGATGATGCAGAGGCCCTAGGTGAGAACACGGCAGCCGATGAGAGTCTCGGCTGGAAGGTAAGCCCCACTGAACAATCAATAGAGACGGAGATGTTAGGTCGAAGACAATGGGAGAAGATGGCAGGGAACAAGGAGGCGAGTGCCTCCAAGGACGTCCACCTGTCACTCTAGAAGGAGGTATGCACGCCATCGTGGACGTCGAATGTGGTGAGGGCACGGTAAGTAGGAAGACACAGGTGGACTATCTTTTCGAGGTAAGAGGGGGACGACAAAACGTCGCCCAAGTCACGCCCGTATGATCTCCAGAACCAGTTCTTCCACGGTAGCTCCTCCTGCTGGTGTAGTTTATGCACGAAGTTCATGAGGAGGGCGAGGTTTTGCCGCCGAAGGTCCCGCATCCCAAATCCGCCAACTTGCTTAGCACTCCATCCGGAAAGGCGTCGATCGAAGGAAGAGATGAGAGAGTTGTACGTGGAGAGGGGAAGTTTTGTAGGAGATAGGGGAAGGCCAAGATAGGGTTGAGGGAAGCAAGAGACAGGGAAACCGAGGGAGGAAGCAATGGTGGCAGTGACGTCATTGTCAATGTGCATGGGAACGAAGCAGGATTTGTGGAAGTTGATCGCAAGACTGGTTGCCGAGGCGAAGTCGTCTAGGATTTTCTTGAGGCGGTTGTCGAAGATGAGGTCGCACTTGCAAATGCTAAGAGTGTCGTCGGCGTACTGCAGGACAACGGGGGGCATCGAAGTATCGGTGGTGTGGTGGAGGCCGTACGTCAACAGAGTAGGCAAGGTGGACCATCCACTAGAGGACATCAGCGACAATGATGAAAAGGTACGAGGAGAGGGGCATCACCTTGTGAAGTCCATTTATGCACCTAATCCGAGACCCAGGGACGGCATTGAGGACGACGGCAATGTGGCCCGAGGTAAGGATATCAAAGCATCCAACTACACCACAGGTCATCGAACCCTCGAGCCCTCTAAATGGTGACAAGGCACACCAGTTGACAGAGTCGAAGGCTTTACGGAAGTCAATCTTAAAAACCATAGTGGGCATTTTACGGAGGTGACAGGTCCAGACAAGGTCAGTAGCATAGACGATGTTTTTCGAGATGCGACTTCTAGAGAGGAAGACAGTTTGGTCGGGATCAACGAGGGCATAGATGGAGGATTGGAGGCGAGTGGTGAGGACCTTCGTAATCATTTTAGCGATGCAGTTTTTGAAGCGAGAAGGGCCAAAAGTCGGACGGAGAATGCGCAGTTTCCAGTTTTGGTAGGAGTATGAGGTAGGCATGGTTTATACGGGCCAGGTCAGAGGTTCTCTGGTAGAAATTGTGAAACACCTCAGTCACATCAGGGGCAATAGTGTCGCAAAACGTGGAGAAGAAGGAGGGACCAAAACCATCGGGACCAGGGCCGGAGTCCTTGTTCATCTGGGCGAGGGCCTCCTTGATCTCCGAGGAGGAGAAGGGGCGGTAAGAAAAGTGGTAGCCTACTGGTAGGGCGTTGGGGGTTGGGTAGAGGGTAGCAACGTCGAAGTTCTAGGTACATGCCGATGTGGCCCCAAGGAGAGATCGGAAGAAGTTGTCGAGAACCCTAGCTTTGTTGGGGTGGTCGGAGAGAGTTTCATTCTGATTGTCGAGAATCAGTGTGTTGTTACTTCGCTTTGCGACAGGAGGCAAGGACTTGAAAATAACTTATGTTTTCGTCGTCTTCCAAGGCGAAGCAGATTTTTGCGCGAGTTCTCCAGTATGTACCCAACGTTCTTTAATCGAGGGGTGCATTGCATTCAGTGGTAAGAAGCCGGAGATGGTTTCACAGGGTACTAAGAGGCCGACTTTCTTCAATGAGATATAGTAGGTTAATAACGATACAGGCGTCAGCCTCACGCTGGGCAAAAGGAGCGCATTTCTTCGTCCAGGTCTTGCAACAAGCTCTACACCAAGATGGGCGACATCGGGACGAAAGGTGGCGTGCCACCCATGATGATGGAGGAACGAAAGGAGGGGTGAAGCCCCCATGAGCGGTTGTAAAGAAAGATTGGGGATCGAGTGACGGGGTAGACTCATCAAGACCCATGGTTAAGGTCCCTAGGTTATGAATATGGGGGAGAGAACGTGGTAGAGCTGGAAGTATCGTCGGCTGACAAGCAGGGCAAAGATTTTACCCAGGTTCAGGGCCCTCGTGTGGAGGTAACACCCCTACGTCCTGCCTGTCTGTTATTGATTTGTGAATATGATGGTTACAAGGATCCCGGCGAGATGTCGATCTCGCTAGGGTTTGTGGCTCTGGTGGTTCGTTGTCTGGTTCGATGGCCCTCCCAGTCCTTAAATAATAGGCTGGGTCCCGGGTGTTCGTAACCGACTCGATTTACAAGTAAGGAAACTCTAAACCGACTATTGCTTCGCCAAACTTGGAGGATACTTCATCTTCGTGGGCCTCCCTTCATGGGCTTCATGTAGGCTCTGATAGTTGGGCCTAGTCGATACGTGCACCAGGTACCCTCATGGTAGGGTACCCGATAGGCATACCCATGTCAGTAGCCCCCGAGTACTTGTCTGATTCGAAGAGTCGGGCATGGACTCATACATCATGCACGTTATATATATTTTTTACATCTGTATTTAGAATTCTTATGAAATAGCACATGTTAGCAATGCCGAGTGTTTTCATCGACTATGAGTTTTTGCTTATGATAATCAAGGGATATTAGCTTAGCAGGCCCGGCACACACGACGGATCGGGGCCGGTTAACTACCATTTGTGGCAAAACCATACTAGCTTTCAATCAAACTCGAGTCCCCGGACTCGAATCTGGAACAAACTGGACAGACTCGAAACGGCCGTTGAGGTCTTACTGAATCGAACTGCAGTATAATTTTGAATCTACCCAACGCGTCCGTCGGGGATTTTCATCATGTCTGCTGACACGGAACATTTAAGGATAACGCTGCTGGAGCGGTCCTTAGCCCAGCTCGACTGATCGGCGGGTCTTACCTTTGCACTTATGCATGCAGCATCCAAGGATCGTCGGATCAACTCGGGAATATTTTGAGTGTGATTTTGCTTATGAACTTAGTCGAATGTTTCGTCGACTGCACTTTTGCCATTATTCTATCGGGTGCGCGACAGCGCTCCCGATGGGAGTAGCCCCCGAGATTGTGCTTTATTGCTTGCAATGGAGGATAATCTCAAATTCTTTTACCCTGCACATTTTAGTCAAAGAAATTTTTTGATACGCTCCCGATGGGAGTATGATGCTGCAGTCGAAAGAATTTCGACTGGCCTCTATGACTTTTGCTAAAAAACCAACCGAAACTTATGCGAGAGACCACCCGAAGATATCATCGAGTGACTTTTATGCCAGTTGTGAAAGAGAGAACAACGTCAGCAATGACGCATTTTGCGACTGCTATCTCTGACAAGCGATGGCGTGCCTGGAGAGGCTTTGATAAGACGTGACCCTGTTCTGTGGGCCCGTTTTTGCAGAGCTGACCAGGGATGACGCCGCGTGGACTTGATTTGACCGTTCGGGCACGATTTTCACGGGGCGTGATGATGGCTTCCTGGATTCTCGTGCGTAGTGGGCGGAGTGGCCGGCGACGGTTGCTCTCCGTGGCCGCCACGTGTATGGCCAGATTTCGCGCGGAGCGTATGGATTTGTTTTAACGGCTACGATCGTTTTTGCGCTCTGTGGTAAATAGGGGGGACGGTGCTGGCAGAGTTTTTTACTTGCCATTTTCTCCCTGCGCCGCCCCTCGTCTCTTCTTCCTCGCGCCCCCTCCATTGCTCTGCGCCCAAGCTCTTGCCCCACACTCCCTCCACCGTAGCGATGGCGAAAGGTGGAGGTGCGAAGCGTGGCGCTGCCGCCGCCGCCGCTACCGATGCGACCAAGGGCAAGAAGGCCGTGGCGGGTACATCTGCATCCGCCGCGCTGAAGAAGGGCAGCGGGGACTGGGCGAAGTCCACCATCAAGGACGCCCATTTGGTCAAGTTCCGCGAGCAGGGGTATCTGCCACCCGCGGAGCAGCTCGCCGTCCGCGCGCCGTCGCCCAAGGAGGTACTCCCCGAACCACGCGCCAACGAGCGTGTTTGTTTTGCGGAGTTTTTGCCTAGGGGCTTTTCGCTTCCCCTCCACGATTTCGTTCGTGGTCTTCTTTTGCCTACGGGGTGCAGATCCATGATCTCACCCCAAACGGCATTATGCATATCGCGTGCTTCATCACGCTGTGCGAGTGCTTCCTCGGCGTCGCTCCCAGCTGGGCGCTGTGGAAGCCATCTTCATGGTGCGGCCGAACAGAGGAGGTGGTCGCACCTACCCCGTCGGCGGCTGTGGAATACAGGTGCGCAGCGACACCCGATACTTCCGCCTGAAGACCGTCGACTCCGCTCAAGGCTGGAGGAAGGGGTGGTTTTATGCGACTGTGGAGCAGGATGCAGCCGCCCCTTTCTCGACTGCTGCTTTCACCAGGACCAAGGCGTGGGATCACCAACTCTCAGCCGAAGAAATGGAGGAGGCAAGCCCTTTGCTGGCTCGGATCGGAGGCATGCTGGACAAGGTCACAGGCATCCATTTGATCGCCACCTTTGTGAAGAGGCGGGTGTGGCCCATTCGTGCCCGAGCGCACCCCATGTGGGAGTATGAAGGCGCAGGTGACATCACCCGAATGAATCCAGAGGAGCTTTCAAGGAGTGAGCTGCTGACGCATGTGCGACACATCACCAACTTGACGACAGGCGACACTTGCAATGTCGACTGCCCTGTTGCACCATATGGGTTGGAGAACCCTTTGCTTGAGGTATGTATGTGTTATAGCCTGCTTGCAATGAAAGTTTGCCACTCGCATGTTTATGATCGCGATTTTTGATTCTGACTTTGCAATTTGTGATGTGTGCTATGCAGGGTCACTCGACTGCTGCCTCCCTTCCTCCTCTGCCTGAAAATGGCGAGACTGAAGAAACACAGGCACAGGTGGTGGACCCGAAAGGGGATCAGTCGCCCATCCCTTCCGCCACCACTTCACGTGTGGAGGATGTCGAGGAAGAAGCAGCAGAAGAAGTCCAATCTGAAGACAAGGCTCCTTCTGACCAAGAAGTCGATACCGCGCAACCGAAGCGGCGTCGACTGGCCAAGAAGGCGCCTTCTGCTGCCAGTTCACCCGCGAAGGAGCAAGGCTTGGAGGATGACGAGGAATCAGATTCACCACCTGTTTTCCAAGCCGCTCCTTTGCGTGCGTGCTCAACAAGCTCGACTCTTCCGCTTCAGTCGAGTGGTACCCCAGCCTTTGGAGGACCAATTTTTGGCGACTCCGAAGACGAGGAAGATGAGGAGCACAGGTATGTGTGTTTTTGAGTATGATATGAAAATGTTTGTGCTGTCATATTTTTGTGCTGACCATCCTTTTGTTTTGTTGTGTTGCTCACAGTGCTGAAAACAATCAGCCTGGGACTCCTCCAGTCGAGAATGTTCCAGCCGTGGAGCACTCGAAGTCTGCACCGACTGGAAACGAGGCTGCCCAGCCCATGGCCACTGACGCTGTCGTTGAAACAGCCAAGGCGGCAACTCCAGATGTCGGGACATCAGTCGCGGCTCCTGAGCCGTGGATGAACCACGTGAGTAACTTTTTGCTTGACCCGTTTAGTTGTAGGTCTGTGAGAATTTTTAGATTTTTGCTGAATCCGTGTGCTCGCAGCCCTTCTACCACACCTTGGCAGATTCTGCCAAGGCTTATGTCCAGGTGGAGCAGGAGAGGGACACCATGCGCGCCGAGCTCGAGCGGCTCAGTCGTGAGTTCTCCTTTTTGCTTTTGTTTTGCCCAACTTCTTTTCGCAATGCCTGATTTTGTCGAGTATTGAATGCACGTAATTTTTGCTGGGCCAGGCGAGAAGAAGGAGCTGGAAGACGCACTCGCCGCGCAGCGCGAAGAATCGAAGAAAGAGCTGGCTGCCGCCACCAACTCAGCTGCTGCACGCGAGCGAGAATATGCTGACCAGCTCGCGGCACTCGCGCAGGCCATGGGAGGTGAGTAATCTTTTTCTCCTTTTGATATGACGATATAACTTGTCGAGTGTCGTACTTATGCCTGTTTTGAATTGTGCAGAAGCTGTTGGCGCACCGGCCTCTGCAGACGTGGCGAGTGACGATCTTTCGCTGGAACAGGCTGTGGGCGGCTTAGGCGCTCTATGCAACCAGGCGAAAGAAGCACTCGCCAAATCAACGAGCACACTTGGTGCTGTATACCAAGTGGTGTTCCCTACTGGCGTGGTGCCGTCGACGGTGGATGACTTCGCCAACGTGTTTGGCCCCGGGACGTCCACCATGGCGGGTTTTGCTCGCGCCAACACGGTACGCGGATCCGAGTCCACCATCAAGCTTCTTATGGGACATGGGATAGATTGCGACTATGAGGCAGCACTGTCTGCGTTCCCTCAGAAGCCAGACGGGAAGCCCATTTCGCTGAAGGGGGTGAGCGGAGCAGCCGCGCGACTGGCTGAAGTTTTCATGAACACCATGGAGCGCCGGGCACTCGAGACTGCCAATCGTCTGCTTAGGAAATCGAAATCTTAGGCTTAGGGTAGCTGTACCCTTTTGCTTTTTTATGCCTTGTAATGATACCTTCTGAACTGCGCGAGTCTGCGCTTTGTTTTTGCTACCTTGTTTATGCAAACTGTCTTTTGCCAATGTCTTTCATTTGGAGAGTTGTATGCTTATGACGCGAGTCTTACAAACTTTGTGTTTGTGATTATGCTCTTTGAACAGTCACGAGAACCTGCTACTGCGACTAGTTCCTCGCAGGCTCCAACCACCACCCGATCCCAGGGTCAGGTGGCAAATGATGCCAAGGTGATGGAGTATATGAAGGCTAAATTGTGAGAATGGAGCAAGATCTGAAGGACGCCCAGGCTGAGCTGAGTCGATTGAGGGCCAGACCCGCGTTGGCCACCCAACGCGAGGATTATGTTCTCGGGGAGATGGAGCTTGTGAACAGGCAACTCGAGTGTAAGTTCGAATCTTGCTTTGTTTTACAAGCTTTTTGTGTAGCTTTTGTCCTTTTGATCTAACTGGTGCGCCCGTATTTGTAGGCTTTGTCGACAACTTCCAGGCTGAACAGATTCGCGTGGAAGGACGCCTGGATAGCGTGGTTGACGACCCTACAACTGGGCGTCAACACTTTTGGCTTGATAGGTACCATGCCCGCATACTTGCCACCCTGAAGGATCGCGTCTGGCGAAGTGCTGAGCTGCTGGAGTTATGCCGGGCATCGTTTATTCGTCTGAACGAGACTCTTTTTCCTTCGGGGCCACAACCACAAGGGATTCGTGCTGTGTTGAACATCTTCCGCCAAACAAATCCCATTCGAGAGTTGCTGTCTCAAAGACTTGTAATTGGAGCCAACGCTGCAATGGCGTATATGCGTAGTCGAAAACCAAGGTTGGTGTTGCGGACACCTGCAGCCGGAGAGGTTCTCGAACAAAAAGACTTGGATGACACGATCCAAGCTGCGGAGACACTGATCGAGTGCACTCGCGAACAGCTTTGCGGCCCCGAGCTGCCCGTAAAAGACGAGCCTGAGGATTAGAATGGTTTGCGAGTGCAATTTTTGTATAGGGGGCAGCCCCCGAGTGTAATTTTTGACTCTTTGTATATTGTATAGTTTGTATACTTTGATTTTTTGCCGAGCCCCCGAGTCAATCGAGCGGGGTTTGTGAAATATGTGTTGGTTATGAACCGATGACTGTGCAGCCCCCGAGTATTCGAGTGCGGCTGCAAAGTTTTTATGTTCTTTGTTCGGATCCTTGTTACGCAGCCCCCGAGGGTCTCGGGTGCGGTTAAGGTATGAATTATGCAGGTGGTAGCCACAAAGGAGTCGAAGGAACATTGATTTTATTCCTCTTTTGAATGTTAGGCTGCAGGCCGCCTCATTAAAAACCTTCCAGTCCCCTTAGGTACCCTGGTAAGGAAAAGAGCGCGTCTGAAACCTGCAGCCATCCGACATATAGCCTATTACATTGTATGACTGTGAGCACTTTATGCGTAGAAACGGCGCAGATGCGCAACGTTCCAGGATTGTGAGAGGGTTCGCCTGTCTTCGCGTGCTTCAGTCGATATGCACCTCCACCAAGGACCTCCGTGATGATGAAGGGACCCTCCCATGGGGAAGCGAGCTTGTGCACCTTCTTTTGCTTCAGTCGAAGAACCAGGTCGCCAACGACGAAGGACCTGGTGCGCAGTCGACGGCTGTGGTAGTTGCGAAGGTCCTGCTGGTAAACAGCTGTGCGGGCTAAGGCCGTGTCGCGCGCCTCATCAAGCAAGTCGACTGCGTCTTCGAGTGCCTCTTCTGCGTCTTCTTCATTGTATGCTTCAACTCGTGGTGCGTTGAACCTTACGTCTGATGGCAGAATGCCTCTGCACCGTAGACCATGAAGAATGGGGTGAACTGCGTAGAAGTGTTGGGAGTTGTGCGTAGGCTCCATAGCACAGACGGTAGTTCTTCGACCCAAGCACCTGCAGCTCTTTTGAGTGGCACCAGGAGGCGCTTCTTGATCCCACTCGTCACAAGCCCATTGGCCTTTTCGACTTGGCCATTGGATTGCGGATGCGCCACGGATGCGTAGTTGAGCGTAATGTCCTGCTCTTTGCAAAAGGTTTTGAACTCCTCAGCCGTGAAGTTTGTGCCGTTATCAGTGATGATACTGTTTGGGACACCGAAGCGATAGATGATGCTCTTTATGAAGTTGACTGCCGTAGTAGCAGTCGAATTTGTGATGGGGACCGCCTCGATCCACTTTGTGAACTTGTCGACTGCCACCAGTAGGTGAGTATGCCCGCCATGCGATGATTTTTTGAGTGGCCCAACCATATCGAGCCCCCATTGGGCGAAAGGCCAGGCCAGCGGTATAGTCTTCAACGCCGATGCGGGTGCGTGCGGCCTTGTTGCGAATTTCTGGCAGCCGACGCACCTTTTGACTATGTCCTCCGCGTCTTTGAGTGCTGTAGGCCAGTAAAACCCTGCGCGAAAGGCTTTGGCTACGAGTGATCGACTGCTGGCGTGATGCCCACAGGTACCTGCATGAATGTCTCGAAGTATGGCTTGGCCATCTTCGAGTGCGATGCATCTTTGGAACATACCTGATATGCTGCGCTTGTATAACTCGCCGTTGATAACGGTGTATGCTTTTGATCTTCGAGTCACGCGTCGGGACTCGGTTATGTCATCTGGTAGCTCGCTACGGAGTATGTAAGCCAGAAAAGGTTGAGTCCAGGTTGGCTCAATGAGAAATACCTCGACAGGGGGGTCCTCTGTGCTAGGCATTTTGCTTTTGGGTGGCGTAGTCGACGGAGGAGGCTCTCGTTTCTCCTTGATAGATCTGTGTTCAATACGCTCGAGGAAGACACCAGGTGGAATTTGTGCGCCAGTTGAGCCAAGATTGGCTAGCATGTCTGCTTCTTCGTTGCTTTCCCTTCCTATGTGCCTCAACTCGCAGCCCTCGAAGCTGCCTCTAGTGTGTTGTACAGATCGCGATAAGCGATCATGTTGTCCGCGATTGCGTCGCAGGCCTTCATTGTTTGCTGCACCACGAGGTTGGAGTCGCCGTAGATCATCAGTCGAGTGCACCCGAGTGCCTTTGCCATCCGCATGCCATGGATCAGAGCCTCGTATTCAGCCTCGTTATTGGAGGGTAGCTTGAATCCCATCTGCAAAACATAACGTAGCTTGTCCCCTTTTGGTGATATGAGGACGACGCCTGCGCCTGCGCCTTCATGTTTCTTGGACCCATCGAAGTACATGGTCCAGGAATTGGCCACGTCTGGTGCTCCAGGTAATTGGGCTTCTATCCACTCGGTTGTGAAGTCGGGTAGGACTTGTGCTTTGATAGCCTTCGGGTGCTCGTACTTGATATCTCTTGGAGCCAGCTCGATGAGCCATTTTGCCACTCGACCCGTTGCATTGGGGTTTGTGAGTATATCACCGATTGCTGAGTTGCTTACCACGGTAATCGGATGCTCGGTGAAGTAGTGTGTCAGCTTCCTTGAGGACATGAATACAGCGTATGCCAGCTTTTGATAGTGCGGGTACCGCTGTTTTGATATGGAGAGAACCTCGCTCAGGTAGTAGACTGGACGTTGTATGCTTTGGATGTGCCCCTCCTCCACGCGTTCGACTACCAGTACGGTGCTCACCACCCTGTTTGTAGCCGAGACATACAGGTAGAGTGGTTCCCGTTCCTTAGGTGCGACGAGGATTGGAGGGCTTGTGAGGATCCGCTTGAGATCTGTGAAGGCTGCTTCAGCTTCTGGCGTCCACTCGAACTTGTCCGCCTTCTTCATCAGTCGATAGAATGGTAGAGCCTTTTCACCCAGTTTGCTGATGAATCGACTGAGCGCCGCTACTCGTCCTGCTAGTTTCTGCACATCATGAAGCTTTGAAGGCCTTTGCATGGTGAGGATGGCCTGTATTTTCTCCGGGTCTGCTTCGATTCCACGAGCAGAGACTAGGTACCCTAAGAGCTGCCCGGCTGGAACGCCGAACGTACACTTCTTAGGATTGAGCTTGATATGGAAGCGTTTGAGGTTTGCGAACGTCTCCCTCAAATCGTCGAGTAGTGTGCGTTCTTCCCTTGTGGTAATGACAATGTCATCAACGTAGACCTGGACGTTGCGTCCAATTTGCTTTTTGAGGCAGTCCTGCATCATGCGCTGGTATGTTGCACCCGCGTTTTTTAGCCCGAAGGGCATAGTTGTGTAGCAGTAGACCCCGAGTGGGGTTATGAACGCCGTTTTTTCTTCGTCTTCTTGCTTCATCCTTATCTGGTGATAACCTGAGTAAGCATCCAGAAAGGAGAGTCGTGCGCATCCGGCGGTGGAGTCAACGATCTGATCGATCCGGGGTAGCGGGAAGTGATCCTTTGGACAGCACTTGTTCAGCGCTGTGAAATCCACGCACATCCGAAGGATGTCTGTATGCTTCTTTTCTACGAGTACAGGGTTGGCCACCCATTGTGATTTCTTGATTTCCCTAATGAATCCTGCTGCGAGTAACCGGTCGACTTCGGATTCGACTGCGGTTCGCTTTGGCCGGAGATTCGACGCATCGTTTGCTTGACTGGCTTTGCATCTGGAAACAATTGGAGAGAGTGCTCGGCGAATTCCCTGGGAATACCTGGCATGTCGGCTGGACACCACGCAAATATTTCCCAGTTCTCACGGAGGAATTCGACGAGCGCGCCTTCCTATGCGATAGGCAGGCTCGAAGATATGTTGACTGTCTTGGACGGATCGGTCGGGTGCACCTGATGCGACCTTGTGTCATTTGTAGCATTGAAGGATCTGTCGACTGCCAACTTCTTATGCTCTGGAAGGAGTGTGCGGTCGTTGGTAATCGCTAAGTCAGCGAGTGATTCCTCCACCCCGAACATCTCGGAGATTTTGCTGAACTCGCGGTCGCAAGCATCGGACCTTTGAAAGTTTCCACGGACAGTGATGACTCCCTTTGGTCCTGGCATCTTCAGCGTGAGGTACGCATAGTGTGGCACCGCCATGAATCGAGCAAACGTCGGGCGACCAAGAATAGCATGGTATTGTGATTTCCAGTCGACGACCTCGAACTCAATCGACTCTGTCCTGAAGTGGCTTACGTCCCCGAACGTAACGTCGAGTTGTACGGTGCCTTCTGGGCTAATTGCTTTGCCAGGAACGATACCGTGGAAGGTATTTGAAGATTTTGGGAGGTTTTCGACTGACCTGTTCATTTTGCGGAGTGTGTCCGCGAAGATGATGTTTATGCCGCTGCCTCCATCCATGAAGACCTTGGTCATGGCGTAGCCTCCTATTTGCGCGTCGAGTACCAGAGCCGCATGCCCTGGTCGAGCTACAGCTGGGGGATGATCCTCTCGACTAAAGCTTATGATGGTTTCCGATCCCTTCAGAAATTCGGGCACGGCTGGAGGTGCCATGACAGCCAAGTTCACCTGTCGAGTGATTAGTTTTTGCTGCCTGTTAGAGGGGCGACCCTTTTGTATCATGTACATCTGCCCGTGGGGCTGTGGATATTGATCATCTTCCGCCCGTAGCACAGGTTGTATGGCACCTGCGAGATTTGCGCCTGGAGCAGGCTGTGGTGCGGGTTGCGGTGGCGGCTGTGGCGCCATGAGAGCGGGCACAGCGTTCGGCTGTGGTACGGGTGCAGGCATGGGCTGAGCAGGTGCTGGGCCATTCCTCTTGAGTCGTATCACATAGTCAGTCGCCATTTGGTCGAATTCCCTGCAGTTCCTTAGGGTGTGATTGGAGCGTAGTTTTCCGTCGTCCCCCTTGAAGAGGTGGAATCTGCACCAGTCGTCCATCTTTTCCTCGAACGACCGCTCGGGTTTTGCGTCGCTACGTTTGCGCCATTCTTGCCTTTTGTAGCTATCGCTCCGCTGCTCGCGATCTCGACTGTCACGTCGATCATCCGAGCGTCGATTGCTTCTATCATGGTCCTCCTTTGGCTGTGTGTATCCAGCCGCCATGAACTCGGGTCTGTTATCGTCGTAAGGACGTCTGGACCGTTTACGCCTGCGATCTTCTCTGTATGAATCTCTGCGGCTTCGACTGCCGCTTTCGTAGTTGTCGCGTGTTGGGGAAGCACGGGATCTGCGTACAGAATCCTCTCCATCTGCCCACTCAGTCGCAACTTTGATGAGGTCAGCCAGGGAGGTTGGCTTTTCACGACCAAGTGCCTCTTTGAAGTCCTTCCTGGCGAGACCTTGTATGAAGGCATCCATGGCCCTGTCTTCTGACACTTTGCCAACCGAATTGCGTATTTCGGTCCACCGCCGTATGTATGATCTCAGCGACTCGTCTGATCGTTGAGTACATGTCCTTAATTCCTCGAATGTCTTCGGGCGCTCACACAGAGGCTCGAAGTTTTTGATGAAGTCTCTGCGGAAATCATCCCACGAGTCATATGATGATGGAGGGAGTGATTTGAGCCAGTCGCGGGCAGTTCCTTCGAGCATAAGTCGTATGTACTGCATCGCCGTGGTGTTCGTGCCCCGCTGGCATGCCACGGCGAGTCTGTAATCTTCTAGCCACCCAGAAGGTTCTTGGCGACCGTTGTACTTGGGTTGCTCGCCTGTCAACTTGAACCGTTTGGGCATCCGCGTCTCACGGATGCGTCGAGTGAAGCACAATGCTCCGCATGGCTCTGGTTCGCGATCAGAGTATGAATCGCTGCTATAGGATCTTCGAGACCTGCTCCTGCTGGACCTGTGCCGGCGCGTGCTTCTCCTTCCTTCATCCGAGTGGTGGCTGCGACCACTGCGATGATGTGCTGCGTGTCGTGAGTCGACTATGTCGCGATCGCGATCCCTTGCTGGAGTTTTGTCTTCTGGCTGCATAGCCTGTGCCGCTAGAGCTAGCGATTTGAGTTGTTGGCGATGCAGGGCTGCGTTAGGGTCATTCGCCGGAGGTTGTATTGCCTTGAGGTAAGCACCTACGGAGAATAATGCACCCGCAGCAGTTTTGGGTACTGGGATTCCGTTAGCGTCCTCTGTCATGAACGACAGGTTACGGGTGATTGCTACCCTTTCATGTTCTGGAAGGCTTGCCAACCGCGACCTAGGTCGAGGGGTTGGTTGCTGTGTGGACCCGAGGGATTGCTCCCTTCGTCGGGCACTCGAGAGGCTGGCTTGCCTTTTGCGCTCCTCGAGCGTCGCTCGGTAGTTTTGCAGTCGAATTGACTCCTGCCAGTTGAAGTACTGGAAGGTCAACATCTCCTCTGGGTGGAGTTTGGCGGCATCATAGTGCACTCCTTTATGACTTTATCTGCTTTTGCTGCCATCTCCTCCGTGATTGTCAAGGTTGTGACCCCATCTGGCATGGTTACCGTGCATGGGAATTGTGCAGGCCTGCGAGCGGCAGCGTCTGCGGATGATTCTGCGGTGAAGGCCACGTAGACCTGATGGGGCGTGACCCGAGGACAGGTGTATGTGCTGTCGATTCCAGTCATGGACTCGACATCGCCATCGAGGCTCATGTCAGAGCCAGTGTGTTCATCGAGTAGATCTTCGAGGCGAATCTCGTTGTCGATGTGCTCATCACCTATGCTCATCTCGGTGTTGGCGAAGCCATTACGGATTTCTGAGTCGAGGTTGGTGTTGGTGAAGATCTCCGAGTCGACGTTGTTGTCGTTATGAATCGCGGGCTCGTAGAAGTCATCGAGGGAGATCCCGCAGTCGAAACTCTCGTCGAGTGGTAGGTTGAAGTCGATGTTGCTTGTGTTGTATGCTGATTCTGCTTCCTCGCCTTGGAGTTCCGTCATCATGAACCTATCGAGCTCGCCGGTCGACATGGTTGTTGCGGGCGAGCAGGCTTCAGGATTCGACGATGGGGCGAGCGCAGTCGACGGAGCCTCGAGTGCACCCAGCGCCAGTTGTTGCGGATCTGCTGAGTCCTGCGTGCCAAGATTGTTTACGAAAAAATTGAATGCTCCAACAGTTAACTCAAACCTGATTCAAGGCCGGAAAACGCCTCCTGAAGCTCTGGCGAGTGCGGATTGAAATTCATTGGAAGAGCAGATGCGCTTTTTGGGTGAAGCGGGCAGGCTGCCGCTTTTCGAGTGGATCGGCGAGTCGCCGTGTGTCGCCTGGATCGGCGAGTTGCTGTTTGCAGACATGGCCGGCGAGTTGCCGTTTGCAGATGAGATCGGCGTGTTGCCGTTTGCTGTTGGGACCGGCGAAACTTCGAGTCCAGCGCTATTCTTTCCCACAGACGGCGCCACTTGACGAGGGGTAGACTCATCAAGACCCATGGTTAAGGTCCCTAGGTTATGAATATGGGGGAGAGAACGTGGTAGAGCTGGAAGTATCGTCGGCTGACAAGCAGGGCAAAGATTTTACCCAGGTTCAGGGCCCTCGTGTGGAGGTAACACCCCTACGTCCTGCCTGTCTGTTATTGATTTGTGAATATGATGGTTACAAGGATCCCGGCGAGATGTCGATCTCGCTAGGGTTTGTGGCTCTGGTGGTTCGTTGTCTGGTTCGATGGCCCTCCCAGTCCTTAAATAATAGGCTGGGTCCCGGGTGTTCGTAACCGACTCGATTTACAAGTAAGGAAACTCTAAACCGACTATTGCTTCGCCAAACTTGGAGGATACTTCATCTTCGTGGGCCTCCCTTCATGGGCTTCATGTAGGCTCTGATAGTTGGGCCTAGTCGATACGTGCACCAGGTACCCTCATGGTAGGGTACCCGATAGGCATACCCATGTCATCGAGAAATCACATAGGAGATGGAAAACAATCAGGGGGCGTGGTCAGAGGTGTCGCGGGCAAGGGAGACAACGCAGAAGAGGGAAAAAGGGTGTTCCAAGCATTGTTGATTAGGGCACGGTCGAGGCGGATAAGGTAGGGGAAACACGGCGGTTGGACCAAGTATAACGTCGGTCGTGAAGGGGAAGGTCGATAAGGGCAAGGTCGTTGATGCAATCGTTGAAAAGGGAGGCCTCGGCAGTGTTGATGTTGTCGTTGTTTCCAGGATATTTTCGACATGCCCTTACTTTTTCTCGCATATATGTATACCATGAAAGCAATAAAAATACATCTTCAAGTGCACGTACGAGTACTTAAAACACCAAAAGGTGTAGGTCAACATATACAGGACCACCGCCTACCAAACTAAACTATCATGGCATAACATAGAAAAAAAATCAAAACTATTCAGTGAAATCAAAGTTCATCTTTGTAAGATCGGGTATTATCCACACGGGAGCTGGACACTCGGACCAAAGTTGAGGGGGCACGATTTTCTCCCTTCGGTTATCACCCAAGTTGAGAATCCCCATATCACGGTGCTTATTCTTGAATCCCTTTGTCCAAAGCACACTATCGTCGGTAAAGTAAGCATGATTTCCCTTGAGTGCTGGATATTCCTTGGCGGTTAGACAAAGTGACTGATTATGCCCAAGAAATAATACATGGTCCCGCAAGCAACATATTTCCTTAATTTTCTCTCCTGCAGCATCAACTTCATACATTTGAAGTTTTCCGGTGTTCCAAAACACAGATTCCCCGGGCTCAGGTTCTAAAACACATTGCTCACATGACCTCCACACTTGAAGAAGATCGCCCGACGGAGATTGCGCAATGTACACACTCAGACACCTGCGAGGCTCGGGCCCCCCATAATTATCTTCATCGTGACCACAGTGCTACTAAGATCAAAACCATGGATTTCTCCATATTTAGTCACTGCATACAGCAGACCATCTTTGTAAATGCAATCGTCATAGTTGGTGTATGGTGGCAGCCATGTCCATGTTTCATCGTCCCCTACCCATGCAAACGAGAGCTGAGAAAGCGGATGGTGTATGAGCACCACAAGGCATCTGTTGCATGTATCTGAAAACACAAGGGCTTTGTGGTGAAGGGTGTCCCTCAGCTCCGCAAGATCAAGGACCGATGGCGGGCTGTAAACCATCTTTGCAGAGTGGCATGAGTACTCATACTTGTGGAGAGCGCCAGAGTCGTCATAGATGGGCTTCACCTGCTCGACGCCGATCACCGAGGGAGATCAATCTGTTCACCAGTGATTGGGTTGACAAGGTGCATCTCGGATCTGTCATCAACCGTAACCAGCAAACCGTGCGATGAGCCGATCAGATGCCTGGTGCTGAAGGGTGGCTCAGGAAGAGTTAGCTTGTACACCCGCTTCTCCGCGAGGCTGTAGAGGCAAGCGACGCTCTCCTCACCGGCTGATCCGGAAGCGTAGACGAGGCATGGCGTCTGGGCGAGCTTATAGTGCCCAAGGCTGCGCAGCCTCGAATATGCGGACCGCCAGGAGGAGCAGACGGAGCCGGCTCGGACGAGGTCGGGGATCTCAAAGGTGGCGAAGATAACCATCAAGATATCCTGCGGTAGCTCCGGCGATGTGTCCACCGTAGTCTCGATCAGCAGCTCCGACGATGTGCCTGCCATAGTCTGAGCTTCGGCGACGACACTCTGACTATTCTCAGGTGTACCGTCGTCAGACTTCGTAAGCTCCGTGGTCTCTCCAAGATTTCGAAGCTGCAAGTCTGGATTGAGGCGGCCAGGCTCCTTGGTGTACTTATAGAGCTGAACTGGCCAAGAACTGGACTGGGACTCAGGAACCATTTTTTTTGGAAATTCACTCACGAACTTGATTTGAGTCCCACTCGGTTTTCTTCTAAGAATCCTCTTCTACAAAGGCCGGAAATTATGGTATTAACCGAGAGTTAATTGCAGAAACCTATGACAATTGGGGCTAGGGATACAAAAAAACTACCACTTTATGAATTACTAGTTGAGTGCCCGTGCGTTGCTACGGGATCTCGAGTTTCTTTCCTTGCCACACATGTAAACACAATACGAATTCCATGTGTAGAAAAGAAAACCGCGCAACTTCCCTAAAAAAACACATAACGTTAAAAAATCATTAAGATTCACTTCCCTCATAATGCATTTCAACAAATGCAATAATTTAATGTTTTATGTATAGAAAGCAAAAACCAACCAATTGTCACTTGTTAATTAAGATCTACTCTGTTGTGCGTCAAAGATTTTTCATACGTTGTCCGCAGCTTTATTTGCACAATACTTGAAGTATCCATTCCAGATGGTTTTCCTTGGCTCGTAACCATGCTTCATAGGGAATACATGTCGTTATTGTGAAGATTTTCGGTGGAAGATCAAATGGGCGACATAGAATACTCACACTGCAAATAGAATGAACCACTTTGCTACCATCCCAGGAGAGTATACACTGAAGACAGAATAGCCAGTCATATCCTCTAGATGAATACCACGACATTAAGAAAAATGCTTGTAGTGGTATACTGATATTCAGATAAATGCACCTATCCGAGCAATTTATTTGCTCCTACAACTGGCAGATAAGCAATCTAAAATACATCCAACACTACTACTTTGTGCCAATTCGGTACGAGACATTGCTGTCTTTTTCAGGTTGTAGAGTCCGACGTGATTCACTCCTCCTCTTTGGCAAAGGTTGGCAGCCGAGTCACTTCATCACATCACATGAGAATACAATAGAGTCGCATCTGCGGGACAGAATGAGCAAAACCATGAGATCACTCCACCTGATTCCTGTCTTTTCCAACAAAGATTAATTAATTTGAGGGAAAACAGAAGGGTATCAGTAGTCATGTGGTCAAAGAAATTGCAAGAAAGATAGAAAGGTTATGATTAGTAACAGATCAAAGATAATGCAGCAAAGCCATACAACAATAACTTAGGGTAACTTTTAGACAAATCAGTGTTTGTGGAGAGATCACAACAAAGACGGCCAAAAAATTGATTCTTGTCATTTAGCTAGGTGCATGTTGGTCTCAGAAGTATTTTCCTTTTCTCCTCATCTTTGAGTACACGATCAAATTCTTTGATTAAGCTGCAAAAACTCTCAGCAAATCTATATGTTCAAGTAGAAACAAACAAACAAACGGTGCATAATGAAAGAACATGCCACCGTTCACTCAGATTTACTACTCACAGTCCCTCATCTTCCGAGTGTGTCTTTCTACCTGGTTGGATGCCTGCTAGAGTCCTCGATCTTATATTCTTCTCTATCTTCTGGAACCCATTCCTGCAGCAACCACCCTCCCATCAGAATGAATCGAACCAACAAGACAACAACCAGTCATAGTTTATGCACTGTGCGTGGCAAAATCTGATCTCAGCAAGAAAGTCACAGTTCAACAATTAACGTTCTGTAGAACAACTTCGTCCTCAAATTGGTTTATGTCATATATCAGCTAGAAATCAAGAGGTTAACTGAAACTTTGCACAAAAAGGAACAAGAGTCACCTTTTGTCAGTTTCAAATGTATCGAATACCAATCCCAAGTCATGTGTTTCATCAAAACTCTCTGTATGAAAAGCTAACCTAGACTACAGCGCGATGCACAATCGGTAGTACCAATTAGGTCTTGGCCAATCATATTTCTTTGAGTGGAAAAACGTTCATGTACAAGTGGAAACAAATCCATGCTCTATACTATTAAGGTCGATAAAAGAAACATATGCATTCATATATTGATTATAGCTTTGTAAACTTTGTGTCACTATTGAAACTGCTATTTTGTTGATAAACTGTAATGGTCGATTTATTGATTATAGCTTTGTAAACTTTATGTAAACATAATACACATTTACTTTGCTATTGAAGTGAGAATATATTTAGAATCATTTAACATACTGAAACCTGTACATGGATTTGGATCATTAGAACTCAGACTGCACGTATTTAGGGGCAGAAATACATTAAAAAATCCATCGTATCCAGTTGTTCACTAACACACCATCGCCGGTGAACATGGACAGACTATACTAATTTAGCGTCAGGTAACTAACTGTATCTCAGCAGATTTGAACTCTAATCCAGTACGTAGTACACTTTGAGAGAGAGGAAGGGGGAGGGGTGATTGGTGGTCAACGTACCGTTGGCATGGATGGACTCCTGCATATCCGTGACCTCGGCCTGCGAAAATAAATGAGCCCCCACGGGAGGAAGAATAATCAGATCGAGCACAAATCTCCCCGAGATCTTAAATCCCGACCAACAGAGAACCAACATCGCATCACGTAACGAGTCGTTGAGCTGGATGCCGCTGTTGATGACCTCGCGGCCGCTCCAGGACACCACGGAGACCCTTCGTGCTCCCCTTCATTCTGCCGGACGGGTCGGAGATTGAAATTCACCAAATAATCAACCTGGTGGCTTCCGACCTTGAAGGTCACGCCGTCGTTGTGCTGAACGACGTCAGCAGGACGATCTCCCCCCATTGACAGATCGTCTGCTGCTTGTGCCCAGGGGAGGTGGTGTATGGCCCGTAGCTGGACCAGCTGGTCGGCGGAAGAGGAGGAGCCCGGATCGGTCAGCGCGGTGATCTGCTGGCTAGGGTCTCCGCATGTAGTCGGGCGTTGTGAGGAAGTCCTCCGGCGGTGGTGGCTCGTACCTACGGCGAGGTGCTCTTGGAGATGGAGAGAGCTCGTGGCTTCGGCTACGAGGAGGGGGCTAATTTTTTTTTAATAATACATTTTTTTAATTAAATTTAAAAAATATTACGCAAAATAACGAAATTGCAAAAATAATACGGCCTCGGCTCAGCTTGGGCCGATAAGGGCCCGTCGGCCAGGCTTGGGCCGATTTGGCCTGTCGGCCGCCCTGCGCCTGTCAGCGAAATCTGTCGGCCAGAGCCAGGCCGACTAGGCCTTATCGGCCCAAGCCTGGCCGACGGGCCCTTATCGGCCCAAGCTAGGCCGACTGGCTGTTGATTTTTTTTTTCACCTCTCCCTCCTCTTTTTTAGCCACACAAATGCAGACAAATTACAGATGAAATCAAACTCCAAATTTAAATCACTGATGCACACATATAAAACATAGTCTACAAACACTGATCCACACATATTACAGATAAAAACATAGTCCAATTTAAAAACATTGATCCACATTATTTATAAATAAAAGCACAGTCCAAATTTAAAACATCCTAGTTTCTTCCCCTTCCTCTTGGTCCTCGGCTGCCTCGTCCACGTGGAGCAGCTGCTCTAGTTGCCGGAGCAGCATTCGTAGGTGGGAATTTTGTACAAGCAGTGTCCCTGTGACCAAAATCATTGCACAAGAAACATTGCACTGTCGGGCCTCCGGCTTCAGATTCATCCATACCATTTCTGATACGCTTGCACGGTCGTCTACCTCTACCAGGACGCAGTAGCCTTGGGTCGGGGATGTACTGCCTTTCATTAGGGTCAACCGTGTTAAAATTACCCACAGCTCGAAATCCCACCATTTCACCGGTCCAGGTATTAAGAACAGACTCATTCAAATAATATGGTGAAACGAACGAGATGGCTGATAGTCCGAGTTGCCCACACGCAGCCAATACATGGGAGCAGGGCAGGTGAAGCAATTTTGGTTTATTGCATGTGCAGTCACATGTTGGTCGGGCTTCATTTCCAATTCGCACCTCATGCGTTCTGAGCTGATTTCCGCAACCAAACTTGTCAGAAGGTAAGCGTACCTCGAACCTCCTTTCTTGATTTCCTATGGCCTGCACAGCATGAGTACGAGCTTTTGCCATCTTCCTATCCATGTACTCCGTAATCTTCTCACAAAAAGGTGTGTTTGGGTTGTTAACGATATGCATGTGAGCTTTCTGGCGTCTTTCTCTGAAGTATTTGACTGTGCCCTCAAAAATACCCTCCACAATGGATGTAAGTGGCAATGCCCTATTTCCTCTAAGAACAAAGTTGTATGTTTCAGCCAGGTTGGTAGTCATAACACCGTACCTGGCTCCATAAGTGTCATGCAGCAAAGACCACCTCTCAAGAGGCTCGTGCTCTATCCACTGCTGAAAGTTTTTAATCAACCTCCCAGTCTTTCTCCTAACACCAGGGGGATCAAATCCTGGCAAGTCACAAAGCCCAACA
The DNA here is from genome assembly GCA_947311845.1 of Poa pratensis. Classification (NCBI taxonomy): domain Eukaryota; kingdom Viridiplantae; phylum Streptophyta; class Magnoliopsida; order Poales; family Poaceae; genus Poa; species Poa pratensis. Next base: position 13,125,900 of record CAMZMU010000084.1, read on the forward strand.
GGTACATCCTCAGCTGGTGGAGGTCCGGTTGCTAGCTGTTGCGCCACAAGTTGCACATGTGCTGCTACTGCAACATTTCGTGCAGCTCTCCTCTGCCTAACATGCTGGTTAGTGAAGTCATCAAGCTTACCACGTACGAATGTGTATTTCCAGAATTGGTTCTGCTTGCACAGTTTTTTGAATAGATTCATCAAAGCCTTATCCCGGAACTGTGAGAAAAAATTGGCCCCCAAATGGCGCATGCACCAACGAATCTGCAGGTCTAGCCATGGCGTTTCTTCCGCGGCCACAGGGTTTGTGAGTGCCTTGACGGCGTTCAGTATACCAGCATGGCGGTCATGAAGGATGCACACGTTCGGCTTATCTTTTACTACTGCTATTTTAAGCTGCCTGAAGAACCAAGTCCAACTTTCAGTGTTCTCGCTCTCCACAAAAGCAAATGCAAGTGGCACGATCTGATTGTTGCCATCCTGACCAATGGCAGTCAAGATCTGTCCCCTATACTTGCCAGTAAGAAATGTACCATCAACACAGATAACTGGTCGACAATGAGTGAAAGCTTCTATGCATACACCGAAAGAGAAGAACACACGATGCAGCACCTTTACGTTTGGAAACTCTGCCATCCAAAAGTGTTTGACGTCAACATATGTGCCTGGATTACGGGCCTGCAATGTGTAGAGGAGCCGAACAACTGAGTCATATGAGTCTAGGAACGATCCGAATCTTTTCTCAAGTGCCATCTGCTTAGCCCTCCAAGGTTTGCCATAAGATATTGTGTACTTGAACCTGGTGAACACCTTATGTATAATAGCCTTCGCTTCCATAGCTTTGCCCTGTACTATTTCTGAGTACAGCAACCGAGCTATAAGCGTGGACGAAATGTTACGATGATCTTGAGGAATACTCTCAATTCTACATGTGTGTTGTACTACGTCGCTCACTTTCCAGTTTATGCCGAAGTGAGGACGATAACCGTGCACCCTTCCAGGACACCCTGCTATCTCACATTCCATTGTCAGATATTTTTTACTCGACACCTTGGTTTTGAATGTCTTGCAAGTCGACATTGCCCACTTAATGATTGCATCTTGCAAATGTTGCTTGTCAGTATATAGAGCACCCGCAGAAACCTGGTTCTGATGGTATTCCCAGGCAGAATCAAGACCATAGTTCACTGTCATTGACGACGAGAAATCATGACTCCATGACGCAGGATTTGGCACCACTTGTTCGTCATCCGACTCGTCGGAATCATGCCCATAAGCACTACCACCATCTTCGTCTTCCTCTTCCATCATTTCTTGGAATACATCGTCTGCTGCTGCCTCAGCAGCATCTTCATCTCCCTCTTCCATATGCTCTGTCTGACTATTTTGGCCAGATTCATAACTACCACCTCCAACATCTTCCTCTTCCATCTGCTCTGTCTGACTATTTTGGCCAGGATCGTAATCACCACCTCCAACATCTCCCTGATTATAATCATGTCCAGAAAATTGCATCTCCTGACTACTCTGGCCAGGATCGTGCCCTCCCTCGCCTTCAGGCGCAATCACCTCCTTCGCGACAGGTATCAGTAAGGCATGAGGGGTACATCCCCTGCTTGCGCAGCCTTGCAACCATCGCACCATCTGAGAGGTCCGTTCTATCGGCCTCAAATAAAAAAACACCGGGGACCTTGTCTTCGTCCACAGTGCATGCACACCGACGGTGTCTGTTTCAGGAAGCCCTAAACACGCTGCCAACCAATCTTTCAGCTGACTTATAGACCATGTTTGTGGGTCACTCAGTTCCAACTCTGACCATCGAAACTCACCCAAATCAGCTCCATGCTCATTTACTACAACTTCGCCAGGACCGTAGAAAAACAAACATTTCACTAAATTACTCATCTCAACAACCTAAAAATGTGACACCAATTTACTGTTACAACCGGGAACAACTATATACTTAATATTGTTAGCAAAATAAACGCATACCCTTGAAGCGTGCCGATTCAATGGACCAGCAACGTCACCACCACCGCCAATGCAACACCGCTGCACCACCACCACGCTGCACCATCCACCACCCTACAGCAACCTCCACCTAAACTCCACCATTGCTCCAACCAAACAACACGAAATCACACAATAATCCAACACATCTGTAGATCTGAGCTGCCTTAACTCTCTAACACTTGTAGAAGGAAGATTTGGTGGCTGGATGGACAGATCGCCGCTGAAACGCAGTAAGGAGCTGCTGGTTTCGAGAGGAAGAAGAAAAGGAGAGAGAGGACGCGAGGAGGAAGATGTGGGCAGGGCTGGCCTTATCCAGCGTCCTGTCGGCCCAGCCCTGGCCGACAGGCCGGTCGGCCGAGTTCTGGCCGATTAGTGCCCCCTCACGGCCTGTCGGGCGCAGGCCTGGCCCACCATGCGATCTGGTCGTCCTTAACAAAGCCGATAAGGCCAAATCGGCCCAAGCCTGGCCGACGGGCCCTTATCGGCCCAAGCTGGGCCGAGGCCGTATTATTTTTGCAATTTAGTTATTTTGCGTAATATTTTTTGAATTTAATTAAAAAATGTATTATTAAAAAAAATTAGCGAGGAGGGGCGGGGTCAGACTCTGGCGGCGGTAGAAGAATCGATGAGGAACCGGACGTCTAGGATGGATACAGGCGTTCGGTCGCTCGATCGATTGGCAGACGATGGGCCAGCGCAAGTGTTAGATGGGCTTTAGCGATGGCAGAAAACGATCGGCAAAAAATAAGACGACGTACCAACGTACGAACTCCCATTTAATAGTAAAGATTTGTAGAAACCACCGTTTTTGGGGTGATGCGTCGCAAGCAGCACTGATTGGCCAGTTAACACGCTCTAAGTAAGAATATGACAGGCGGGCCCGCTGTCAGGTCCACGTGGCAGCTAAAAGGGACTTGTGTAAGAGAAGTTCTAAACATCCAGGGGCGATTTTGTCAATTAGCAGGTCAACTCCTCCCCTGACCCGCTCTCTCCCCCAATACTCGCGCCGCCGCCGCTACTGCTTTGCCGCCTCCGACCACCATCGCTCTGGCTGCGCCGCACGCCGCCCTGGACGTCAGCGAGCACGACCATGGCGTGCCGCGGCGAGCACGAGTGGGCTGATGCGGCAGCACGGGCTCGCCACGAGGCATCCGCCAGCCGCCGCGGAGCCGTCGACCTCGGCGCAATCTTCGTCCAGCGTGCCCCCGCCTGTGCTCGCCACGAGGCAGCCGCCGACCGCGGCGCCGTCTTCGTACAGTGTGCCCCACACGTGCTCTACCGGAGACGAGGAAGATGACTGCGCGCCTGCGTCCCGTGCATATATTTTTGGTTGTTCTAAGTCCCTTCGAATATTTCCAAAAAACCCCCAAAATTTATAAGCAGTACAATGTGTGCCCCCCTTGACCGTTTCATCGTGCCACGTAAGCCTGACAGCGGGCCCCGCCTGTCAGAAACTCGTTTAGAGCGTGTCAACTAGCCAATCAGTGCTGCTTGCGACGCAACACCCCGAAAACGGTGTTTTTTAAAATAATTCATAAAGTGGTAGTTTTTTAGCCTTATTCCTAATTGTCGTAGGTTTCTGTAATTGTCGTAGTTGACGTGCACGTGCAACGCACGTATCATAATTTGATATAATAAAAACACATATTTTGAATCCTATATTTTTTCATTGAGCTTTTTTACCAGTGAAGTAAAATAGGTTTCATCGTGCAACCATGTAAGAGTATGCGCAACACACCGTTCACGCACACGTCACTAAGAATTTTCCTATGAGACAAAATATCTCTCCTGAAGTATATTCAAACCGTAAATTCAATTATAAAATATATTAATGTTATTTTACAGGATCCTTCAAAATCATCAAAAAAAAAGTATTTAAAAATATTGTGGCGCGCCTTAGAGGTTCTGGTCGTCTAGCCATACAAAAGATATCGTCAACGCTCACTCACTACTCCCAACTCTGAAGCTTCATCCTCATGAACTTGGCAAATGCAAATTATCTGCAGTGTTTGGAGAGAAGTCAGTAGAGCTTAACCGAACTTGGTACAGAAAAATCGATCATATTATGGATCACTCCACCATGTAAGATTACAAACCTCTAGGATTGAACATCAGCCCTTTAGAAAAGGAGCACCAGCCTGGTGCTTTTCTTAGTTTATTTCCACTGAATTTTCAGTTGCACTTTGTCACAGTTTGTTGCTGCAGTTAAAACTTTTACATGATTAATGTGTAAAACAAATTATAGTGATTTCAATATGAAGAAGAAAAAACTCATGTCATCTCCACCTGCCAACTTCTAGATCGACTGCTGATGTGGGTCTTCTAACTTGACAGTCCATGCATGCCCAGATACCGTCTTTAGATTTGAAGAACTTTAATCTTTTACCTGGCAAAGTTAAATAGTAAGAACTGAGGTAAATATTCCTCCCCATCGACGCAATCCAACGCAACAAGGGACATACCATATCTGAGTTCTTGAAGTTTCACATCGAATCCAATGTGAGGTTGGTAGGCTCAGAAGTCAGCACCAAAGAAGTTGCATAGAAGATTTGTTTCCTATATAGGCATAACGAACTACATACATAGAGTAGCAGCTGCAACTGATTTGTACAGAAGATTAAAAACGGATTATGCCCCGTGGGCAGCGCTTTCCAATTGATTACTGAAGGGAATAAACCAGTCTTCAATTTTGAGATACAATAGCACAGTTCAGATAGAGGGGCACACGTAGTAGCGCTAAGCAAAGGGGCCAAGCAGCTCGAGTCTCCTTGTCGAACGACCCACATGAACCGGTGGCCATAGTTCTCCCGGCGCCGAACACTATTTCTGAGCTCCTCCTCTGGGTGAACACATCATCCGAGTGAGCCTCCAAAGCAGAGATCTACATGAGGCTCTCGTAGCGGCACCGGGAAGGCTTGTGCCGCGTGGTGCGGCGGCGATGTGGCAACAAGGCCGTGGGCTGCGGGGTGGGATTGATTGGTGCAGTGCGATCTTGAACGCTTCTCGACCGGCGCAAGGTCGAGTCGACCATGTTGCGCGACAGGATGAGCGCCGGAGCCGGGGGAGGGCTGGAAGGGATGAGCAAGAGGAGGAGGGAGAGTTGTGGGGATTGGGGAAGACGACGCCGAGGATGGCGGGATGCTAAAGATATCCCGGGCACACAAATCGGTCTAATTCAGCTAGCACAAATTCAGTCCAAACATCGGCTAGCACAAATTCATCTAGCCGTGGCACATGGACACACACATGGTTCAGCACGGAGCGCACACACATCAGAGCTAGCAGAGCATCTCCATACCACGCAGGGCAAGCTCGGGCACGCGAGGTTGCGGGCGCAGGCGGAAGGATTGCCGCCGCCAGACGCAGTCAAAGGCCGCTCACCCCACCTCCTGTGTGTGACCGCCGACCACGACGCCTTTATCCCCGACCTCCTCCACATCTTGCCCGCCGCGCTGCTGCCCTTCGCCAGACGGCGCTCCAACCGATCTACAAGCTCTCCTTATTCCTCGCTGCCAGACCGCCGTCATCCTGCTCCTTGCCGTCATCCACCTCGACGCCGGCGCTCCGGTTCACCCTGCGCGTCCAAGCACAAAATCAAGATCGTGGCCGGGGTACGTGTGGGAGTCGGCGAAGAACGCCGCTTCGCCGGGCTCGGGCAGCCTTGTTGCTGCTTGTGTGCGTCGCCGACGGCCGGGACGCTCGCCTTCCGGTTGGAGGTGCTGGGGCGGCCTCGTTGCTGCTCGTCAGCGTCCCGGCGACCAGGACGACGGCGGCCTCGCGTAGAGCCTGGGCGGCGCGAGCTGGGAGACCTCGGGGGCGGCGCCGGCAGGCCGCCTGCCTGAGCCGATGGAGATGGAGGCGGGCCGGGGCGCCAGGACGACGGCGGTGGTCAGCGCGGGTACGGCTCCTCGGCCAGGACGACGGCGGCCTCGCGTGGACCTAGGCGGCGCCAGCGATGGAGACGGGCCAGGGCGCCAGGACGACGGCGGGCTCACGTGGAGCCGCAGGTGGTCAGCGCGGGTGCGGCTCCTCGGCCAGGACGACAGCGGCCTCGCGTAGATCTGGGGCGGCGCGAGCTTGGAGGAGCTGGGAGACCTCGGGGGCGGCGCGGTGTGCTCTGCCGGGGGCGCGCGTGCGTGCGTGCTACGGGAGACGGGCGCGTGGCAATTTGTGGAAAGAAATAAAACGGTGGCAATTTGGTCGTATTATGTGATTTGGTGGGAGGACAAAACGGTCCAAACTGGACAATGTTGAGTTATCAAACATTAGGACGATTTGTGCTGTTTGATCGGATATTGAACGGTCCAGATTTAAAGTATCCCAACAAGTTTGCTCTTTTAATAGTAGTATAGATTAACCGACCAACCGGCGAACCATAGAACTGGAATATCCCAGCCACCAAATCACTCTCCTGATCTGAGTACGATACGATCGCGATGCTTTCTCTTTTTTCACAGGGGAAGAAGGGGGAGGAGGAAGGCGAGGCGGTCTGAGGCGGCGCGATCTCATCTCAATTGTTTTTATTTTCAGTGAAACGATCTCGTCTCATTGACTCGGCAGCAGCAAAAGGGAGTAGATGGCCCATCTAGGGGAGAAAGAGCCGGCCCAAAAAACTGGACAGAGCCGCGGCTTGCTTGATAGTCCTCTCTAAGTTTAGCGGCCCGGTAACACGTGCAAATGGCCTATTTCTGGGCGTCATCGGATGTTCGGGAGGCCCATGATCGCTGACATCGCAGCCTGCACCACACCAGGACCGAGCCCACCGTCTAGGGTTTATCCCTTCTCGCGGTGCCCACCACCTTGACTCCCTCGCACTCTCTCCAGCTCCGCCGCCGCCGCCCCTCCCGTCGCTCGCCTAGCAAGGTACATCCTCCAACCCGCCGCCGTGTGATTTCTATACGGTCCTTGTCCGATCAGTTGCTCGATCGAAGAACTGACGCCCTCCCTCCTTCTGTTTGCCTGCGCCGTGCTGTGCAGATGGCGGTGCCGCTGCTGACGACGAAGATCGTGAAGAAGCGGGTCAAGCACTTCAAGAGGCATCACAGCGACCGCTACATCGGCCTCAAGGTAGCCCAACCCACCCCCCTTCTCGCCCATCACTCTGAATCCCCTTGTCGATCCACTTGATTACCTCTTCGTCGATGTGTAGATTTAGCTCTGTTTCGGACGATCCCATCAAGGTGCCGCTGCTCGGCTGTGTCGTCTGTGAGTCTTGGTCCGGTTGAAGTCCCAAGACATCCTAGTAGCAGATCGCTAGCTTGTGTTTGTGTTAGACGCTTAGACTTGCAACTTGAAATGCTAGCAAACAATTTAGCCAGTCAGATTTTTAGCGGGGTTTCATTTGTGAATGGCACCGATGCTTCACCTATTAGGATGCTGCCTCAGGATATGATAACCTAGGCTCCTCGCACTAGTTAACTGTCAATTTGGATTTAAAGTATGATGATGGCGAACTGTATTGGTAAGCTAGTATCAGCTTTATTGCTGTATTGTTGGTTTGGGAAGAATAGAAAATGCTCGTGCTGGTTCATATGTGTGTAAATTAAAATTACTGTACTGAACTACTGATCTGTAACCTATTCCAGGTCATACAACACATAAGTTTTGTGCAAAAAAATTTAGTAATCTAGTGATCTAGTCATCTCATATAGCTGTTGTTCTCTAGTGATCTAGTCACCTCGTGTAGCATTGCCAATTTCTGGTTGTGGTTGAAAGGGCTCATTTCTGGACTTGATGTTTTTGTAGACAAGCTGGCGCAGGCCAAAGGGTATCGATTCTCGTGTCAGGAGGAAGTTCAAGGGAGTTACCTTGATGCCCAACATTGGATATGGTTCTGACAAGAAGACCAGGCACTACCTGCCCAACAAGTTCAAGAAGTTTATCGTGCACAATGTCCCTGAGCTGGAGCTGCTTATGATGCACAACAGGTATGCATTTTGCCACCGTGCTGGTTGTTTATGAGAGCTGTTATCATCTTCCATGTTCAATGCCCTATCTATTAGCGTTTGCTGATGCTAGTATCTTCATGCAAACAGGACTTACTGTGCTGAAATCGCGCACAATGTGTCCACACAGAAGCGCAAGGCGATAGTGGAGCGTGCAGCTCAGCTCGACATCGTGGTCAGGAACGGCACCGCCAGGCTCCGCAGCCAGGAGGACGAGTGAAGCATCATATAGCTTACTACTGGTCTTGGTGTCTGTTGGTAGACAGTACACCCGTATTTCAGATATATTATCGACATTTTTGTATTGCTGCTAGATATTATGTATGAAGAATCGATTTGCTATGAGATCGTGGGATTGTGCAACAAATCTGGTCCTGTTGGAATATTGTGTTTTGCTGTTGGTATTTCTTCTTGTGTTGAAGATGTTTTAGATCAAATAGCACTATACTGTCATGGGTACCGATTGAGTCGTATTTGTATTCTTTGTTTTGCCTCTGATCTAATTTAAAGGCGTTGGATGAAGCATTGAACCCAGAATTGTTGGCTGATAGGCATTAGGGACACCACGTCCACAAGCTCAACACAAGACTATAGCTATTGAATCCGGTAGTCCCTCGCCACAGCTTGGAATCATTATCACGTTTATTGAGCACACCGGGGATGGTTTTGTTTTTCGATGAACTGTAATCCATTGTGGTCATTAAGGGTTAACTGTCGTGTAGACATTAGTATGGTGTGGTGTGAATGTGATACTAGAAATTCCCTTCAAGCTGTGTTATGTTTGTTCCCCAGACTTTGTTGTGTATGTTGTGATTAGCCTCTAAATGAGATTGTGCATGCCTTCTGTCTTCGGCATTTAGCATGATATGAAATAATGAAAGCTTGTTAGGTCAGTGCTTGCTCCAAGTGTCTCGGTCATCCTTGTTTAGATTTTATCCTGGTATGTTTTTCTGGATAATAAAGTAAGATACCCTGTTATGTAGTTTTCATTTGCGATCTAAAACAGTTTGTGCTAATCCTAGTTGCCTTGTTACAAAGGCTTATTCAGTTGTTCGTTTGCGATGTTTGCGTGCTTATGTAATAGCCACCATAAATGATTCAGTGCCAGTTGATTACCTACACACCGCAACTGTTTCTGTTTTGTCATAAATTGTTTCGTCTTGGAAGTACTGTGCCGAATTCTTGTACGATTCTTATTTTGTTTTCCATTCTGTACTTGTCTTGATATAGTGTCTGAAGTATCCACCATTCAGGGTCGTGTAGACACTACGGATCAGTATGGTGCTCTGTATACTAGAATTTTCCTTTAAGCTGCTGTGTGTTTGTTCATGAGAGTTTCTTGTGTATGTTGTGCGTAGCATTTTGAATGAGGTTATGTACGCCTGCTGCATTTAGCACGACTTAATATTAAAATTCTACGAAAGCTTGTTAGATCAGTGCAAGCGTCTCGGTCATCCTTGGTTAGACTTAATCCTGGTATGCACGGCACTCATGCAATATTTCTGCATAACAGTCATATACCCTATGATTTATGTATACCCATTTGGTGACGGTAACGCATTTGGGCAACATCTTTAGCAGAAATTGGATGCTGAACCATATGCCATCTACCATTTTGTGCTAATCCTAGTTGCTTTGTCACAAAGGCTTATTCTGTTATCCGTTCACGGTGTTTGTGTGCTTATGTCATAGCCGCCATAGAGGATTCAGCTATTCAGGACAGTTGATTATCTACACACCTTGACTATTTTCTGTTTTGTCATGAATAGTTTATTAGTCTTCTTGGTAGTAATACGCCAAATGCGTGTACGTTTCTTTTTTGTTTTCCTTTCTGTACTTGTCTTGCTATAGTTGCTGAACCTGTTATCCTTCATGTTAGCTAATTCACTTCTTTCAAGTTTAAAAAGAAGTTTACTGTGCTGAAATTGCACATAGCATGTCCACTCAGAAGCGCAAGACGATAGCGGAGCGTGCTGCTCAGCTTGACATCGTGGTCACCAACAAGCTTGCCAGGCTCCGCAGCCAGGAGGACGAGTGAAATGTTTCGAACAGTGGTAGTTTTGGATCAGTTCGTCTGTAGTAGACTGAATGTCCTGCACCAGGAATTGTGATATCCTTTGTGTTTGTCTCGAGGATTCGACACTGTTAATCATCTCGCTATCGTAATGATTATGCTCTCGTGCTATAAGTACAGCTGTTCTGATGCGAATGAGTGTTGGAGTGTCTTTGTTTATCATTATTGGTCGCCACCCTTTTCTTTTTTTGCCTGCTTTTGCAACTGCTAGCTGTGGTTCCATGGGTTTTCTAGCTTTTGCAACCTTGTGAGACCATTTTTCTTTTGGAATTTGAGTTCCATTTTGCAGCACACATATGCTTGAACTTGCTGAAATTTGGACCTGATTTGGTTTGGTCTTGTCACAGTGGCGAGCTCTGACGTTTGATTCGAGTCATGCTCAAGCATTTCTGAAAGAGTGTGTTAAACTAGGTTAGGGTAGGTCATTGAGTGAAGTAGTTTGCAGAGTACAGTACCCTCGCCTCGGTTCATGCGTTGCAAAGTTGCACACTTGTAATTTATTTTAGCAATGTCCAGCCCCGTGCATTGCAAGTCTTGATCTCGGTTTTCCAACTCTTTCAACGTAGTAGTAGCGTGCAACCAAGACAATAATAGCTTACTGTTAAGATTTTTGGCCTAACAATTCATGTACCTTGTGCCAAGACGAAGCACACGTGGCACAGGCAGCAGGCGTCCCTCAACCAAAGAGGAAATGAGGACTCTTTTGAACTTCAAAGAAGGGATCGAGTAGAGAAGTAGAGGAAGAATGTGAATACAATTATTTGTTTTCCATATTAATCTATTTGATTCAAAGGAATATAACAAACGGAAAAAGGAAATATTTTGCAGGAAAAAAATGCATGGATTCCATAATCCACCGACAAAAATGCATAAGTAGCACCAAGAAATGCAGGGATCCTAATTGACACAATATCGTTTTGATTTTACTTTTTCCGGTGATTTGACTCCCCTATTTGTATACCCGTGTTACTTTTGTTCATATACGGATGCCTTAACATATGCCGATCCAGCAAGGCACCAACCTACCCTTTTGCTGTTAGTTGAGATCCAACCACCACTAAACCAGCAGTAGCGACAGGGTTAAGCTAGAGCATATTACCAAACCTATACCAAATGAACAATCATGCAGATATATATAAATATTTCCTTTGTGTCTGTCCAGCTGCCAGTTCAGTGACACTAAAATACTGCTCTGCTCCGGTACAAAAGTCCAAAGACCATCCGTTGGAGCAGAAATGTTCTCTTGCTCCATCGCAAGTCGGTAAGCATAATCTCATTTTCTAATCATGAAACGGAAACCACCATTATCTTTTATGGTATGGCCATGATTCCTCCTTCAAGTCCTGCATGAAATGATTGAGCAGAGGAGTGGTGAATAATCAAATCATCCGAGGACCGTCCTTTCGCACGCAGGTTCGTAGCCGAGAAGGAGAAGGAGAAGAAGATGTAGTACTATACACGATTTGATTCGACATTCATGGTGTACTGGACGAACCCAGATGCACCTAATCATCTCTGTACTATATTCCTAGCAATTGGGTTTTATATAGTGGTATGTACCTAGGCGACCTGTTCTTCTTCCCCTAGCACCAGCATCTTCGTCAGTCAAGTTCCATGATTAACTAACTCTTGAAAAACAAAGAAGTGAAGACAGGAAGTCCATGGTTAATGTGGAGTAGTGGTGCTTGTGCTATTTCCAAACACCACTAGCCTCTGTTTATTTATGTGTTACTGGATTCAAATTTATAAACCCATTTTCCTCTCATGTCATGGTAGAACTAACTTTGCAACTCTATTTTTTTTTTTTTGGCAAAAATGGGATCCAAATTCAACTTTATAAAGTGCGTTTGTACTAGCATGAACAATTCAGCCTCCTGGGTGCATACATAAAATCAAATTCAGCTCCCTTTACCAAAAAAAAATCCAAAACATTAAAAAACATCAAAAAAAGATTTGTGCATACATCTCTACGTTCTATGTCCGCACGCAAAATTTCTTGAAAAACTGATATTTTTGTGCCCCGTGTAAAAAATGATTAAAAAAATGTGCCATTTACGCATACATCGACCAAATTTTGGCATGTTCACGTATGCCACAAAGAATATCGTTTTTCGTGAAATGATTTGTGCGCTCATAGGAGGTGGAGATGTACGCACGAATTTTTTCTTGGATTTTTTAATTTTTTGAAATGTGTAAAACATACATTTTAATGATACATATGCAGCCGAGAGCCAAAACACAATCACCAAACAAAATAAAGAAGTGCTCAGTCCGGCTTTACACAAGGTCCACTCAATGTTTGATTCTAACTTTTACTTACCAAATTATGATAAAAAACTATGATTAATACAAAACGAAAGTACATCATGGAATTTGTACAAGGGAGAAGTTTTTCAAGAGGCAAATAACCCATTATTTGGTTGTGACTAATTCGCAATCGAGCGAGAATTAACTTAACTTTCAGTCAGTTTCAGTTGTAACCCATGTCACGAGAAATTCGTCTCAGCTACAACCCAACTTGCAACTCATAGATGCACAAATCACAATACAAATTTAACGGTGTAAAACTTGACCGAGCACCGATCCAACTCCCAGCTAGCAAAACTCCCATTAAGAAAAGCTAGCAGAACCGTTTTTTTAAATCCAACTTGTGGTCAAAGTTTTGCTGAATATTCGGAAAGAATACTCCACCCGATTTGCAGCTCGTCTTGCGTCGCCGGCGCTAGCGCCAGCACGACGGCCACGCACATAGGGGCCGCGGCGCGCCGGGAGCAGAGCGTGTGGGTGAACTCGTCGCTGGCTGACGCTTAATTAACAAGTTAACTAGCGTAGCGTCGTACAGTAGCAGTGTTTGCATGTGACGACGCGGCAGCATCGATCGAGCTGGGCTGGGCTGGCTATTAATCTCGTCTTAGACGACCGGATCGATTAATAACCGAGCGTACCGCCGCGCCACCAAGTCTCCTCTCCTCGGCGACTAACATGAACTGTCCTCTGCTGATTAACAGGGAAAAAAATCAAAATATATGTACCACTGTACTCTCCGTTTCGCAAAATAAAACGTATAACTTTTTTTAAAAGTCAAACAACGTAAAGATTGACCAACTTTTCCACGGCTAGAAAAAAACTACCAGCAACTACAGGACTACGGAGATATCATACGAAAGCATATTTCAAAATGCATCTAATGTTACTCCCTCTGATCCCATACAAGTGTTGTGACCGCTATGAAAATTGTATATTAGTGGTCACATCACATATTTAGTATCGGAGGGAGTATTTGTTTTGTATCGTATGGATGTTACGGTTTTTTTGAAAGGCTTGATCAAACTTTGCGTAGTTTAACTTTTGAAAAAAAAAGATAGACCTTGTTTTAAGAAAGCGGAGGCAATAGAAGAACAGCGCCACGTGTAATGCGACGGGCGTTCGCGGATCCAGCTGCTGGCCTGCGTGTACGTACTTTGCTCGGTGATCATGCATGCACGGTGGTTACCTACCTTCATCTTGCTTGCATATCTTGCTTGATATAGATGCATCCGTATCTAGACAATGTTGAGACCATTAATATGGATCGGAGGTTGTACCAAAATCTGCTGCCGAGGTCGACGATCGAGGAGACGGCCTAGCTCGTTTATTTTGTTTGCTTATGTGTACCTCAAAAGATCGATATGTAGCTAGTAGACCTCCAAGTTCGGCTTGGCTTTCTAGCCTAGCTAGTAGTGGCTTGCATTCTGAATGCATATGATAGGATGGTTGATTGATCGCCGTGTCTATTTTAAATTTAAGCACGACCTGAATCCATTATTTTCTCACGATGAATTCCTAGCTACTCCACTCCTGCCTCATTCTATTCTTGCACGTACCATGCATCGACACTGGATTTTTCGTCCACAATCGAAACCACTTCTGCCTTTGCTCACTCCTTGCATTCAATTCCACGATCTATCAACTATTATCTACAATGATTATTTTAAAAGTCCACGATTTTCAAGATGGACTTTAAGAAGCCATATGATAAAATCAAACAGTATTTTCTTCGGCAAGTTGCGTATGTATGGAAGGGCGCACCGCAGGGGCGTGACTGGATTGCTAAGTTTGTTCACGGTGGTAGCGTGGGTATCAAGGTCAATGATAATGTTGGTCATTCCTTTCTAAACTAAAAGGTGTTTACGACAGGGTGATACACGGTCTTTGCCAATATCGGTGGTGTTATAATTCATGAGATTAGAGCTTTTTTTATAAATTTTTATTATTTTCATGAAACATGATAATGCGGCGGTAAGTATCAAACCGATCCTACATAGGATTTGAGCAACTTTATAGAACTAAACTATCAAATAAACAAAACATTACGTTCAAGCCAGGCCAAGGAGGTTGAAGATCAATACAAAACAATTAACAAGGTATTTCCCTTTTCGCTACCTAGGTATCTCTATGCATTATCGCAAGCTCCCAAATAAGTATTGGAAATGTATCGACGACGTCTTCAAGGAAATCCCAGCAGCTCAAACATTTTGCACATGAGATTGCCGATGTTTGGGGTTTCTTCTTACAGGTGCCTAAGGGGTACGAACAGGAATGTACTATTATATATCTATATTCTTCTAATAAAGTAATGAATTTAAAAAGAAATATTGTTAACTGAGTAGAGTATGATTATTCTAGACCGGAAGACCAAGGGACATGGGTTTGGACACCTTACCATTAAAACAAATGTATGTCCCTTAAGTGATTGTAAAGCTTTTAAATGAGGATGCAATGTGACAATAGTTGCTATGCAATAAGTATCTCCGATGTAGATCAATCTTTCATGTATCTATGAAACCTAATGATTCTCCCTCTAGAAAGGCCTAATGTAGGTCATGAAGGAGTTTCTTAAAAGAGACGAGCTTGTGGTTAGCTGGGAATCAATATACGGTTTTGGAAATACCCAAGTTTCGGAAATAGCCACCAATCCAATGGACATGGTGTTTCAGGTCACGGGTGCAGATGCACTCGTTGTGTGAAACATTTTTAAAAAACTTTTAAAAATGTCAAAAAATTCCAAAAAAAATAGGATATATATAAGGACATTTTGTGTTAACACAAAAGGTTTCGCCAAGAAAAGAAATTTTTTGCGAGATGTTCAAAAAAGATAAATCCGGACGCTCCAAAATGACTTTATACGAGGCATTTTTTTTTGTCTTTTCTGCACATGTCACAAAAAATATCTTTTCTCCGCGCCCAAATCTTTATTTTAATTTTTTTTGACTTTGTGAAAATTGTTCTTGAGCAGTGGGTGCATCTGCTCAAGAAAATTGTTTCGTGACTTTTTGACTTTTTGAAAAACTTTTAAATATATTTTTCTTTTTTAAATTAGTAGGAGCACTGGAGTTCGGGTGAAAAACCACTTTACGCATTTATGTATTAATAACTTTATAGTAATAAATATAGTTGCACGCATCAATGAAATGAAGAGACTGGAGAAGGTCGCTTTCTGATTTTTTTTCGCTATTTAAAAGCTACCATTGCAAGAACTTTTTGATATCACCGACAAATAATTAAGTGTCTAGGAAGATTTATATCAATATCATGTTTCGTGAGTTTACGTCTCATCTATGATGATCCGGACTCGTGCAACTCATGCCTATTGCGGAGTGCCTTGCGTGAGCCGCCGTGAAGACAGTCAGAATTAAGTGGAAACATAGGCATGCCTGCTAATCAGGGCAGCGATATAAAAGCCTACACAAACCCGCGAGGAGGCAAGCATGCATTCATTTTCATATAAAGGCATCCTCGTGCGGTAGCTTTTGCATCCGAATTCCACTTGGAGCGAAGCAATTTGGTTGGTGGGTAGCCGGACCCATTCAATTCCGTTTCGACCAAACCGATAGCATACCCGATATATATTTATAGCACTGCATCCAAACTCTTGAAATGGGACGTGCAAACACAAATGTGGTACGCGGGAGCCATCACCTAGGCTACATTGGTGAACATTTCACCCACCATGACTCATGTTGTGTGGCTCAAATTTACACATACCCGTTACGTGCACACGAGTGCATACACAGAAATATGCATCAACATGATTTATTTTGCGAGATTCACATGTATTTCGAGGAAGGGACACTGCATCGGTTGACGTACACAACTATAGATTTACCGCAGGTTTTTATCGGCACAAAAAGAGTCCAAATGATGTTTTTCTAAAATACAAAAGTAACTTAAGAAAATGAGAAAAAAAAGATGGGTCGCTCACTTCAACCATGGGTGATAATACCATAATTTTACACTCATGCAACATCAACCATATTCTCAAGCCGCCTACAATGTCCGGGCAACCATCTCCAAAAGGCCTCCCCAATTGTCGATATAATTTCGTGCATTTATAGGTCTCTTTTATGTAAAGGTTTGGAAACAACTTAAGCCTCAGATTGATGGGCTATATTTTTTGAAAGACGGTGACTGTATGAACCTACCTCTAGCATTTGTTCACCTCGGAACATCATAGCAACATATGCAGACAAATTCTCGGGATAAACATAAGCAAAATTTCAACTTAAAGACTATTTACTTTTTGGTTCCTTTGTCGTTTTATTTAGGTTAGATCTTCTTTAACTCTCGATTGATTTACAAAAGCACAACTGCGCTTTAGTAAAAAGTGCAGTACTTGCATCTACAAACTGCACTGCATATATTTCACTAAATTACGGTTACACTTTTTCATCGAGTTCCACTTCTCTAAAAAAGTGCCGTTCACAAAATACAATTGCACTTTGGATGATTGATTGAGACTGGATAGTGCGCAACTCGATCTTCTTAACCACGGTTTGACAAGAACCAACCTGTGGTTGGACGATTAAGAGGGTGGTTGTACTCTCAGCTCTAGGTTGTTGTGACTTTCAACCTTAAGGCTGACCTTCTGCCTTAGGGGGTTTTTGGTTAGGGTTTTTTTTGTTGGCTTTTGGTTTTGACTTATAAGGCACAAAAGCATGCTTTTGGCTTTTGACTTTTGCCTTTACCCTAGTGTAACATAAGCGAAAAGCCAAAAGCTAAAATCACCCACTTAGGTGCTATTTGGACTTATAAGGCATAGCCAAAAGCCAAGTAAGAAACATTACTGTACCAAACACCTTAGAGCATCTCCACTCGGGGCGTCCAAACGGCCGCCCAAAGCCGTTTGGGGCGTGCCGGAAAATCGCGCCCACTCGCGGCGGCCAAACGCGAATTCGGTCCGGCGCGGCCCAGTTTTGTGTCCGGCACGCCCAGCCCACGCCCTCAACTTGGGGAGGCTTGGGGCGGCCCCGGACGGAAGGAAACGCGACGCCACGTCGGCTCCCGACGCGCGGGCCACGCCTGGCAGTGAGACACGGACTATGTCTCGTCATTTTCTCGCCTGATTTTATCCCCGTCTTCCATCGTCGCCCCAGTCGCCCCCGCCGCCGCCCGCCCGCCGGCTCCACCCAAACCTGGACGCCGTCGCCGCCGTTTGCTTCCTCTCATCGACGGCCTTCGGTTCCGGGCACCGGCGATCTCTCCGCCGCTGTATTCGATACAGCCGTCCCCGGCGGTCTCTCCGCGACCCGCCCTACCTGCAAGGTGTTCGGCGGAAGGTTCGCCTGATTTTTGACTGAATTATTGATGCTAGCCGGCGACCGGTCGTTGATCAGTGGCCGCGTTGTATTGCAGATGGATAGCGACGACGAGTTGATGGCCGCGATGCTGTTGGAAGAAGAAGACGCCATCGCCGCGGAGGAAGATGAGAATATAGCAATTCTCAGTTGTCTTCTCCAACTTCAAGCCGACGAGGAAGCCAATGCCGCCCCAAAACAGGGAGGCTCGTCGTTCGGAAGGAAGAAGAGCAAGCCGAGGCAGAGAATGGAAGGCCATTGCATGTTAGTCTCTGACTACTTTGCCGAAGTTCCTGTCGCCACCGCCAAGGATTTCCGTCGACGCTTTCGGATGAACCGTGGATTGTTCAACCAGATCGTGCAAGCTGTGAGGGCGTATGATCCATGGTTCAAGTTGAAGAAGGACGCCGTGGGAACTGTTGGTTTCTCGTCAATCAAGAAGTGCACTGCAGCCATGAGAATGCTTGCATATGGAGCACCTGCTGATTCTGTAGATGACTACCTACGGATGTCAGAGTCCACAATCATCAAGTCGATGTACAGGTTCTGCAGGGCAGTGATTGGTGTGTTTGGCCTAAACTATTTGAGAGGACCAAATGAAGAAGAAACAACTCGGATCCTGGAACAGAATGCAGCTAGAGGATTTCCTGGGATGCTTGGAAGCATAGACTGCATGCATTGGAGCTGGAAGAACTGTCCATTTGGTTGGCAAGGATTGTACAAAGGAGGCCACAAAGGATATTGCAGTGTGGTTCTTGAAGCTGTGGCCGATCATGAACTATGGATTTGGCACGCATTTTTCGGCATGCCAGGATCACACAACGACATCAATGTGTTACAGCGCTCTCCTGTGTTCGCGAAGCTAGTTGAAGGCCATGCCCCACCCGTCAACTATGTGGTCAATGACCACGAGTACAACAAAGAATACTACCTAGCCGATGGCATCTATCCAAAGTGGGCAACATTTGTGAAGAGCGTCCCAACCCTCGCGGCAACAAAGCTTGTCATTTTGCCGCTGAACAAGAGAGCGCCAGGAAGGATGTCGAGCGGACATTTGGAGTGCTGCAGCAAAGGTTTGCTATCGTTCGGTATCCTGCTCTGACATGGTCGAATGAGCAAATGTGAGAGGTGATGAATTGTTGTATCATCCTGCACAACATGATCATCGAGAGTGAGCGCTATAATCCAGTGCATGATCATATGCCATATGACTTTGAGGGTCCTCATGCACAGGTTGATCACAACGTGCCGGCAGATTTCGCTGATTATATCTCAATGCATTTGTAAATTCGTGATGAAAATACTCATAGTGCACTCCAAGCTGATCTAGCGGAGCATTTGTGGGCACGCCGGGGCATGGCAGCGGTAGAGGAGGAAGAGGAAGACGTTTGAACTTTATTTTATATATTTGAACTATTAAATATTATATTTGAACTATTACATATTTATGTATGTTTGATTTTTCCTTTCATAAAATATTAAAATTCATGTAAAAACCTTTTTGGGGCGCCCTTTGAGCGCCGCGAGTGGGGAACGCGGACGCCTAAATGACACACCTTGTCCGGACAGCGACCAAATGACACATCCGGACGGCGACCGGAGATGCTCTTACTAGTTTGATACAAGGAGAGCACCCTCGTTCGTGCTCTCCAATCACGAGGCCACACGCGCGTTAAAAAGGTTAACCCCACCATAATATTTTTTTTCCACTAAGCGCGGCGCTGCGGCGGCCGCACCGCCGAGCTGGGGGGTAAAACCGTAAAAAACATCTCGTCTCCGCAGCGAAAATCCCGGAGCGGTGTCTCCATTCCTGCTGCAGCTGCTGCTTACGGGCAAGGTTACTTACCCCATTTCGTTTTTACCTCCGCTCCATTCACGGTAGCCCACCGCCGCAAGCATCTCGGCTCGGCGCCGCGGCCGCGCTGCCCTCCACTCCAAAGCCCGAACCTTTCTCCTATAAATCAATCCGCGGAATCCCCTCCCACCCACCTACCGTCCGTCCTCGCCTACTCGCACCCACCACCACTTTCCCCAAGTCCACCTCCCATCAGCTTCACCCCTTTGCTTCCTTCCTGCGCAATCATCGCGGACGGCCTGCTGCCTGCTGCCGGAGAGTAGGGGATCCATCGGTCGGTCTATCAGTTGGGCGATGGACGGGGACTACGTCGCCAGGCTGCTCATGGGCGGCTCCGACTTCGGCGTGCCGGGGCTCGACAGCGGCTTCTTCGACACCCTCTGCGGCGTCGGCGCCGGGTTCGGGGAGCGGACCGCGGGGATGCCCGGCTTCGGTGGAGGTCCTTTCGGGGCGGTCGACGGCAGCTGCGGCGGCGGGGAGCTCGCCGCCGCCTCCCGTGAGGGGTCCTCCGTCTCCGACCCGGCGTGGGCCTACGGCGCGAATGCGAAGAAGAGGAAGGCGCCCGCCGCCGGCAAGGGCAAGGAGGCCGCGTCCTGTGTCGCCAAGGTGGGGAAGCACGCCTGTGCTTTCATATGGATTTTTCTGTCGTGCATTTCTACTTTGCTGTTCTGTTCTTCTAGCTGTAACGCTGATTTCTGGTTTGCAGGTCGGGGACGCGGCGGGCCCGGACTCGAAGAAATGCAAAATTGAGGAGGTGAGGCCCAAGGTGGAGGAGGAGGCGGCGGCGGGGGCCAGCGATGGCTCGGCCGGCGGGGAGAGGGCGCGGAAGCAGGCCAAGGGGAAGAGCTCCAAGTCCAAGCCGGCGGCGGACGAGCCGCCCAGGGACTACGTCCATGTCCGGGCCAGGAGAGGCCAGGCCACTGACAGCCACAGCCTCGCCGAGAGGGTAAGTTATACGCTGAAATTTCTCTTGCCTTTCACTACCAGTTGCTTGATTGCTTCAGTTGTGTGGATATAGAATTTGTGCTTGAGTGCGAAATTACTCACTGTTTTGAATTGTGGGTTAATAGGTTAGAAGAGAGAAGATTACACTGAAGATGAAATTCCTCCAGGATCTGGTGCCAGGATGTAACAAGGTATCATAACATCTCAGAATGGCATATATGCTGTTTTATCAGAGTGTCAGTTGTAACCATAGTTTGTCTAATTTGGAGAAATTTCCTGTTGTAGGTGATTGGCAAAGCACTCATGCTTGATGAGATCATCAACTATGTACAATCGCTGCAGCAGCAAGTCGAGGTTAGACGCCGCAAACAATTACTCATTTCAGAGCACCAGTTTGTGTAATCTTCACAGAATTCTAAGGCTATCGCTGCTTTACTCTTTCAGTTCTTGTCCATGAAGCTTTCGACCGTGAACCCAGAGCTTGACTTCAGCACCTTGTCTACCCTCCTACACAAAGATGTGAGCTCGAATTATCTCGGTTTATCGCGCTTTGGCTCCATGGAACAATCTGCCTCTTAACATGCCGTTTCCTCTTTATATTCAGATGCACCAAGCCCTCGGTCCTTCAGCGAGTTTGGTATTTCCGTTGGAGAGCACTGGTGGAGTGTTTCCATTTAGTGACCAAGCAGACCTTTTCCAGTCCTTCAGTTCTGGTGCTATGGGTTCCATGGGTCTGTTGGACATGGCTCTGCCCCAGGCAGCGAACACGCAGTATGCTTTTCAAAAACAGGTAACTGCTGCCTGAAATTTTTGCAAATGTCTAACTAATCAGAGTTAATATGCATCTTATCCTAATAGTCTTTACCTTGTTTTTCCAGCAACAGGGTTTCTGGGAGGAGAACCTTCAAAATGCGCCGCATATCGACAATGAGCAATGCCAAGAGAATCGGGTTTCAGCACCGAATTTCGATGGTTAGTATAGTGCATGCTGGTTCGCTTGTTCCGCACCTTTTCAGTTACCTTGAAAGACTAATGTTCTGTATGGTTCATTTGACACAGGTCAGTTACAAGGAGCAGATCACAGGGAGATCGAGTTCTAGACGATCGCTGATAATCACGACCATATTTTTGTACATAAGAAGTATGGCGAGTGAAGCTTGGAAGCTAACAAGTCATTTAGACGGTCCACCGGAGAACTGATTGATCCATCAGATGCCACGATTGTTCTAAGACGGCCGGGGTCGAGTATACTAGAATTCCGGCTGAAACCCGCTCAACCTGATTCTTCCCGTGTCAATGAGATTTATATAGTCTCTCTCAAAAGTAGTAGATCATGTACTAGATATGGTGAAAAATATTTAGAATCACCATCTCTCTTCCAATATGTATAAGATACTGGCAGATACTGGTCTGATACTATCTATTTTGCGCTTTATCTTGAGATGGACAGTATGAAGATGATTTATTTTGAGATGGACAGTATGAAGATGATTTATCCTCAGCATGTTAGCAATGTTATGGTCGCATTTTTAACGATAATTCTCAAAGATTTATTGCTTGCAAACATTTCGGTGTACGTAGAAACATTTTATTTTAGATCACCTCAGCATCACATTTGGTGTACGTAGGAACAGACGGGCGTCACTGTCTCCCAGCTTCGGTAGGTTAGCCGTCGCTCTTTGCTGGATATCATTTCGCGATACTCAAAACACGCCGCCGTCATCCCTGCCGCGGTAGAATCTTGCCTAGCAGTAGCCAAAAAATTCACTGAAAAGTGTCCACCCAGGCCCCGTTAAAAACGCAAGAGTTTAACCGTTTTCCACAGGATTCAAACTGTTTCCCGCGGGAAATGCACAGAGCTAACTAACCATGGAAGCATCTACTTACACAGTAATTGTAACCACTCCGAGGTTACGTTACACCAAAGCGCTCTTCACTACCAGTGTGGCGTCTGCTGTCAGCATCAGGTTCTTCAGGCTCTGTGCTGTCTCCCTATAATCTCTCGCTCGTTCCCAATCTCTACAGGAACCCTAAAAAGATCGGTGTATTCTATTACCCATTTATGCAGTTAGGTCCCACGTCGCGATCGGCTTCGTTTCTATTACAGTCTTACTCCCTGGAGAAACCCCCATTGAATCGCGCAACTGTTGTCGTCTCTGAACAACAGGCTGTCTGAAGATACTGATGGCTCCGTTTTCTGCATAAGCTTGCTGCTGCATACAGCTCATGGGCCTGCTGAGCTGAGTAATAAGCTGGTTATGTGCACTGCATCGGGAGCTTCAGGATAGAAGCCCTTTCGTACAAGAATGGAATACTATCTGAAGGGGCGCCGCTGTATGGGCAGTGTTTTTGTACATGGAAAGATACCTTCTGTCAGTGTACTGGTACTGTACTTGCGCTGGAAACTTTTTCTTTAAAACGTGTTGTTTTCTTTTCTAGCTGAAAATGTGTAGTGGTTTCAGGAAATTTGGTTTTCTGAATGGGCCACTGTTTGTATATAGGGAAGATATCTTCTGTCAGTGTAATAGTACTGTACTTGCATAAGAGACATTGCTGAAATGTTTTCCTCCACTCTAACTTATAGTAGTTTCAGCAAATTTGCTTATCTGAATCTCATAAACTTCAACGCTACCTCCTTGTCACAGCACAACTGTTTTACAGTCTGCGCGAGCCAAAGGTTTCAAGGTTTGACCATCAGTTCAGAAAATTCCATCGACATATGGCCATATGAAACTTTTGCTTGAAAACATGTTGTTTTCAGAAATTCGCTTATCTGAATGGGCCACTTTTTGTAACAGGGAAGATATCTTCTGTCAGTGTACTAGTACTGTACTTGCATAAGGGACGTAGCTCTGAAAATTTCCTTCAAGTTATATAATGTTTTCTCTCCACTGAAACCTGCAGTAGTTTCAGGAATTTTGCCTATCTGAATCTCGTAAACTTCCACGCTACCTCCTTGTCACAGCACAACTGTTTTACAGTCTGCGTCGACCAAAGGTTTCAACGTTTCACCATCAGTTCAGAAAAGTCCATCAACATCCGCAACACTAAATCGATAATCTTGTTCCATCGTCGACTAAAATTTACTCCCCCCATATAGCCACATGAAGTGTCACAAGACAAGCACATGAAGGACGCCCCGGGCAAACGATCACCATCACCTGCCGAACTTGCCGATCCTGGGGGTGCACCCTGATGCATATCCGTTGGGCTTCATTGTCCGATAACTTGGAGGGCAACCCAATCATCATCATGGCGAAATGGTGGTACACGTCCCTCCCTCCTGCTCTTGCGCTCCTCCTCTCACGCAGCATGTTCATTCCACATTTCCACTCCCTATCCCGTTACTCATTCCATGGAGCGGAACCGGGCGACGTGCCCGGCGGACGGATCACCGGCGCGTCGGCGTCGAGCTCGAGTGGACGCCGAGAACGACGGCGGCGATGGCGATCGATCGGGCAGCAGTATTAACGGCATATATATGATCAGGCCGGACATACAAATATTATATTATGGTCCATGATGACGGAACTGTAGCGCTTGAACTGATCAATGATCACAAGGATCTGAAACCCTGGAGATCGATCGAAACAGATTGAATGGCTGGGCCTCGTTTCGATCCGATCGGTCACTACCCATCATCAGACATCAGGCAGTGGCCTATCCTTCTCAACTCTCTGAACTCATCATGGCATCCCCCATGGGCAGATAGCTCAGACATATAATCAAAGAATCCAGAAATGTGATGGATCCTGAAAAGAATACGAGCAAAAGGGGATGAATACAAACCAGATTGGCATGTACGTATCTGATCTAAGGCAGGTCACGATCCGTATATACCCTGACAATGCGTCGAGCCACGGAAAAAGGAGCAGAGTTAACGAGGACGCATCGAAGGGGATAAGAGTAATCATCACGAAACGAATAATGCAGCCATGGATTTTAGCCGGCCGTCGCCGTCGGGGCGATGCCTGGGCGGGTGATCTACCTGACAGTAACTCGAGTTAGCTGGCGTTTCGTTTCAGTATGAGAAGAACCGAAGAAGAAGAAGAAGAAATTATGTGACTCCAAGAGAGGCCACATGAACGCTGCCGTGCAGTTTCCCCGGGTGTTATCCACATACGGATGCAGGCGATTGACTGCACGTCGAATCCGGTAGGGGGCTTCATCTTCATCTTATCCTGTCCATGTGAATCTGTCGATTATCTGCCTCGCGCGGATCGCTGTTCAAACCGGTCGCCGTCGCCGATCGGCCTCGCGTTGTAGCAGTGTATAGGAGCGTGAAATTTGCTTCCAAAGATCTTCAAGGACAGAACAAATACAAATTGCACCAAAGATTTCAAATACACAATGCACCATACAAAAGCTGAAGCACGCTGGAAACAAATAAACACGCTTCTGCTCAAATTTGGATGGGACTAGTTGCCACGTTGTTGCACACTCCATTATATCCTAGTTGTCGGAAAAACCCGGCATCAATTACCTCTTAATTGGAGGTTAGCACATGCTTATCGTGATCTGAAAATACTAATGGTCTTAGGACTTCTGTAGCGGAGAAAAGTAGTATTTGAGTATCACTAAACTGGAATTGGGCGTGTACAAAAAGGAAATGTATCTGCGCTGGTCGTTCATTTTGTACATGCTCTTGCTTAATTCTGTCGCTGCTAGTGGTGTTAGATCTCAAGTACTCGTTCCTTTCTGAATTATTAGATATTTTGGATATTTTAATGTGGACTATATATAGGCTGAAATGAGTGAATAAACACGATGAAACACATCAATATAGATGTAATTGAGAAAAAAAGATAAATGTCTTATAATTTGGATCACGGTGAGAGTGGATTTTTGGAACCCGAGCTACATGGAGCTCGTTTTTTTTGAAAATTCGAAATCGATATTTTTAAGTTTCCAAAAATCGCGAAAAAAAATCTCGGATGTAGATATTGTAAGGTAAACAATCGTGCAAATTTTCAACTCCAAATTCATTGTATTTTGGGCTCCACAAAAAAGATAAACGGGATCCAAATGGTACGAAACTTTCTCAGAATACCCAAAAATATATATATACAACTTACTGGATTTTTTTCAATTTTTCTAAAATATTTAAATTTCGAGTTTAATTTTTAGATCAATTTGGTCCATTGGATAACAGTGAATGATGGATAAACGGGGGGCGGGGGGGGGGGGGGGGGGGGGGGGGGGGGGGGGGGGTGCGGCGTGGGCAAGTCACGGAATCCAAGTCCATAAACTTGTCACGAGGATATATATTAGAGCATCTTCGCAGGCCATTTCCAATGCACCTTACCGTTCTATTGCTACTGGGTGACTCGGTGACTCAAATCGGGTTTATTAAAAAAAATACGTGGTGAGTGCTTGACCTAGAATAAATTTAAAAACTAAAAACTTAAATAAATAAGCAACTAGGGTCTCGAAACCCTAATATTCGTCGGATCCTGCATGGTGAGTGCTTTATCTTTTTTGTACAGCTCAGAATACAACGAATTTAGAGTTTAAAATTTGCACGATTGTTTACCTTACAATATCTACATCCGAGATTGTTTTCGCGATTTATGGAAACTTAAAAATGTCGATTTCGAATTTTCAAAAAAACGAGCTCCATGTAGCTCGGTAGGGATGTAAACGGATCGGATCGGATTTTGCCTCTACCGTATTTTTTCCTCGGATTCGGATCGGATCGGATAATGACCGGTTGCGAATATATATGATCACGGATTCGGAATGGAAACGGATTTGGAATGGAAACGGGGCGGATTCGGGGCGAAAATAAAATTAATCGGATCGGTACGCGCAATGTACATCATCAACCCACAAAACTAAAAATAATCACTCTACAACTTATACCCTAACAAAGTTGTATTCCATAGTATGTAC
This sequence comes from Poa pratensis, assembly GCA_947311845.1. Taxonomy (NCBI): domain Eukaryota; kingdom Viridiplantae; phylum Streptophyta; class Magnoliopsida; order Poales; family Poaceae; genus Poa; species Poa pratensis. The sequence continues at coordinate 13,152,227 of CAMZMU010000084.1, forward strand.
AATGACCATGTAAGTGAGTTGGTGTTCGAGGGATGAACTCCACAACTCACTAACTACAAATTGTGCTCTATTAGTTTAGATATTTCGGTAGAAAATCGTATTATTCGGATTATAACCATCGGATAATCCTAATTAATTTTCAAACAATTCATTTTCGGATGCTATTTTCCATACCATATTCTATACCTTATCACCTTATCCGGATGTTCAGTTCGGAATCGGATATCCTTATCCCTCGGATTTTTTGAAACCGGATATGGATTGTTTAAAACGGTTTCGGCGGCGGATTCGGTGCGGAAATTATCCTATCCGTTTACACCCCTATAGCTCGGGCTCCATTATAGGTTTTCGGACACTACTCAATTCCATGACCTACCCTAGCCTAATTAGTACTGACTATAAATATAAATAATGGTTGCACAAGACACAAATCAAAGATCATGGAGCTCGCCAAGCATGTGGGTTTGCTGCAAATGGAGCTGAAATCCAAGCATACCGTGCGAGTGCAATGTCAAAGTGCTTCGGCTCTGGCAGGGTTTCTCCTTATCCTGCCCATGTGTATATGTCAATGTCCTTTTTCTCATGGACATCATTGGCCGACCCAGTCCTCACCGAAAGCGGCTTTACCTAGCTGAACTGAATCTGTGTCATGTGTGCCCTACGTGATAATGATTCCTCTGGCAAGGGACGCTCGGATTCATAGCTACAGTATGGTGTTGAGGTTGTGGACGTGGTCTCCCTAATGCCTATCAGGCAACAATTCAGGATTCAATGCTTCATCCCACGACTCAGAAACGGATTAGAGGAAAAACAAAGAACAGAAACACGACTCAATCGGTACCCATGACAGCACAGTGCTATTTGATCTAAAACATCTTCAACACAAGAAGAAATACCAACAGCAAAACACAAGATTCCAACAGATTGCCCAATCCACGATCTCATAGCAAATCGATTCTTCATACATGATATCTAGCAGCAATACAAAAATGTCGATATATCTGAAATACGGGTGAACTGTCTACAAACAGACACCAAGACCAGTAGTAAGCTATAAGATGCTTCACTCGTCCTCCTGGCTGCGGAGCCTGGCGGTGCCGTTCCTGACCACGATATCGAGCTGAGCTGCACGCTCCACTATGGCCTTGCGCTTCTGTGTGGACACATTGTGCGCGATTTCAGCACAGTAAGTCCTGTTGCATGAAGATACTAGTATCAGCAAACGCTAATAGATAGGGCACTGAACATGGAAGATTTATAACAGCTCTCATAACCAACCAGCATGGTGGCAAAATGCATACCTGTTGTGCATCATAAGCAGCTCCAGCTCAGGGACATTGTGCACGATAAACTTCTTGAATTTGTTGGGCAGGTAGTGCCTGGTCTTCTTGTCAGAACCATATCCAATGTTGGGCATCAAGGTAACTCCCTTGAACTTCCTCCTGACACGAGAATCGATACCCTTTGGCCTGCGCCAGCTTGTCTACAAAAACAGCAAGACCAGAAATGAGCCCTTTCAACCACCACCAGACATTGGCAATGCTAAAGGAGGTGACTAGATCACTAGAGCACAACAGCTACATAAGATGACTAGAATAGGTTACACATTTTTTTTTGCACAAAACTTATGTGTTGTATGACTTGGAATAGGTTACACATCAGTAGTTCAGTGCAGAAATTTTAATTTACACACATAAGAACCAGCACGAGCATTTACTATTCTTCCCAGACCCACAATACATCGATAAAGCTTTTCAACAATTACATACATGATCAGCAATAACCTGATACTAGCTACAAATACAGTTCGCCATCATCAGACCTTAAATACCCATTGACAGTTAACTACTGTTAGGAGCCTAGGTTATCATAACGCGAGGCAGCATCCTAATAGACGAAACCACCGCTAAGACTTGGACTGGTCAAATTGTTTGCTAGCATTTCAGGTTGCAAGTGAAAGCGTCTACTCAAAACACAAGCTAATGATCTGCTACTATGATGTCTTGGGACTACAATCGGACCAAGACATACAGACGACACAGCCGAGCAGCGACAGCTCCACATACCACCTTGATGGGATCGTAAAAAACAAAGCTAAATCTAACATCACATCGACGAACAGCTAATCAAGTGGATCAACTGGGAGATTCAGAGTGATGAGCAAGAAGAGAACGAGCTGAGCCTCACCTTGAGGCCGATGTAGCGGTCGCTGTGATGCCTCTTGAAGTGCTTGACCCTCTTCTTCACGATCTTCGTCGTCAGCAGCGGAACCGCCATCTGCACATCGCACAGAGTAAACTCCAGGTGAGAAGGTCCCAAAGGGAGAACGAATTCATCGATGCGACGGGAGTCGGCGGTACCTTCGCGAGGACTGCGGCGGAGCGGGCGAGCGAGCGGCTGCGGCTGCGGCGGCGGCGTGGGAGGAGGAGGAAGAAACCGTTCGTGCGGGGTGTGAGGGGGTTCTTATTTGTGGGCGGCCGCGAGGGGAAACCCTAGGTCGTGGGATTGGACGGCTGCGATGTCGCCGAATGGGCTGCCGAGATGCTCAGGCCGGCCTTTTCCGTGGAGTTGCCTGAAGGAACGGGCTGGGTAGCGCATAGCCCAAGAGCCCAGAACAATATCTCTTGCTGGCTCAGCACACAAATTACAAGTTTGGGGTGTGGCTGCGTGGGAAAAAAATGAAAACGAAACAGTCAATTGCACTCCTAAAAAAGATTAGTTTGCACTCTTAAAATACTCCCTCCGTTCCAAAATAGATGACTTCTATTTGTCTAGATACCGATGTATCCAGACTTGTTACACATCTAGATACGTCCGTATGTAGATAAATGAAAGTCATCTAATTTAGAACGGAGGGAGTATTAAATTGACTGTGCATATTTAAGTATCACGTGTCCGTATCCACCAGGTATAGTTGCAGGTGGGATGGGATTTCCCGTCAGTCCCGCCTCCCATCCCACCGTATATATCCCGCTAATCCCACACAAAAAAAACCATTAGTCCCGTACGGGCTTGCTGGGACGAGCCCACCTAGCCCGCGGATTTCCCACCTATCCCGCGCACAGGCGCACAGGCGGCGACGAGTTTGTCCGGGCGGAGCAGGGCGACCAGCTCAGCAAGCGCCGGTGTGTCCCCTCGCAGGCCTTGCCGCACCGCCTCTCACGCCACCTCCCTGGCCGCGCTCGCGTCGCCGCCGTCATAGGCCTCCGCCGTCGCCGCCGAGATTCGTGGCCTTAGCCGCTCGAGTCATCCGTCGACGTCGGGACCTCGAGAGGCGCACCTCCGCGGCTCCGCCCATGGGTCGTTCGCGGACGCTGCGACGTTCTCGTCGAAGCAGTCGGTGCTGCGGAATAAGTGGAGGTACGTGGCGAGCACGGGCTGGCTGTATCCAGTAGAGCCCGATGGGGACGCCGTGCGCGCGTGATGCAGGGGACCCGGGAGAGGAGGACCGCGTGCCGGGGCGTCCGGCGCCGTGGAGACCTTGGAGGAGACGACCGACGAGTGGCCGAAGGGCAGCGAGATCTGGGCCGGCGTCGCACAGGGGCGGAGAGAGGCACTCCGCCGCCGGCCATGGAGGAGATGACCTCCGCGTGGCTGGAGGGCGGTGGCGACGGGCTCGAAGGCCGGGAGCACGACGCGGACGAACTGCTCAAGACCGGAGGGAGGGGCTCGGCGCCGGCCGTGAAGGAGAAGCTCCGCCATTGAACTCGCCGAAGTGCCAATTTGGTGGGATCTGACGGACATCGGGATAATCCCTAAAAATCCCACTAAAAATCGTGTTAGTGGGATAAACGGGTGTGGGACAATGGGACATGTGGATTAACAATCTTGGTTGGGACGGACTTCCCACCTGCAACCATACCACCAGGGTGGAGCTCGCAGTAGGGCAACCACCCTACCTTGTTTTTTAGCGAATTTTTGCACATGCACGTGTTTTATCTTAACAGTTTGAGTGGTTATACGTAAAAAACAGACTTCATATGAAAAGTTATGTTTGAGTGAACACTACATAAAACGATTTCATATCGAAAACAGGACGAGATCCTGTCTGATCGGAAATCAAATACTCCCTCCGTTCCTGAATGTAAGGCGTATAGTTTTTTGCACAAATATTAAGACGTGTAAATTTTGCATATGGTGTAGTCATTTTCTCATGTAGAAAATTGGTAGAGAGAGTCTCTAATAGTCACAAATTGAAAACAATACTTTAAATATCTCCGTTATAGATTTAAACTCATTTTTTGATGCGTAAAATTGTCCATAAATCGCAATACACCCTATATTTTGGAATTTTCCTCAAAACTATATGCCTTACATTCTGAAACGGAGGGAGTATTTCTCTATGAAATAGCTCATTCTCAATCTAACAATGTCTCAGTGAGGTTTCTAAGGAGGACTTGAGAGTATTTTGGCCACCTTATGGGGTGGACGAAACCAACTCTACATATGCAATGGATTTTTTTTAGGTTCTACTTTTGCTTTAATTGATCTAAAAAATATATTAGTTCAGTCAATGTCTTTGGTTAAAGATGTGAGAACATGTTTGCTCATTTGGAAAATTGATGGTTGAGAGAACCTATCTTGGAAGACATTAATTTGCCCTAAACCTGACATCACAAAGTCTGAATGAAATGTTTACAACATAAGGAAATCAAGAAAAGGGGAGACACAGGGTCACTATTGATTATTTTTACATTGTGGAACACCTTCTATGTTTTATAGACTCTATTACCATCGAGTTTGACTATTATTTTAATGAGGTATCTTCACAGTTGCTTCAAAATTATATTGTCTTGACTCAAAATACTCGTTTTTTAGATTCAATGTGAATAAGCTTGCTCATCTCACAAAGATTCATCATGGGGATTCCTCTAACTATCATGAGCACACACAATTTAATATTTAGAAATTCATAATTCATAAGTGGAGAATTAAAGACTGTAGAGATTGTCTTGATATTTTTATGAACCTTGATGGTCTTGCTATTTGAAATGCATGTCATGTTTCCTACCTATTATCGCCTTAAGCCGGCATCACTTTTACCGATGTCATCGACAACAATTACAAGGGACTTCTCAACAACAAAGATCGTCAAGACCAAATTATCGTGATGGCTTCTTAATGACTTGATGATGTGCTATAACGAGCGTGGGTTATTCAAAAGTTCTGATCGATAAAATTATATTTTCAAAAAATGGTAGAGTTTTCCATTACATATGACTTATATACCTCATTGAAGTTTCATTATTGTTCTGCTTATAGGTTCTACTTATACTTAAATATGTTTATATGTCTAGTGTACTAAGTGATTAGGATAGAATCATACAAAGTATCCATGTCTCAGACTATTTGGTCTTTGCATCATTGTTTTGAGTTCTCCCTACCTCAGATTCTTTCTGTCTTATTCCATTTGTGTCCACAACATGTGTTTTGGTGCTGCGGCCTCTCAGGTCTAATGCATCAACTATCAGGAATACAATTTATTTTAGTTTCAAAGTTAAATATATAATATTTTAAACCATGCATATACCAAAATCAAGATTCATTTCACTATTGGCTTTACTAGGGCAGGACCTTCAAAACTATATCTCTTATTGGTGTGTTTTTTTATGACTCTTTGTAGTAGTTAGCACGTTACGGTCAATCGGTTACCAAAAAGACTTGATTACTAGGTTATAGTCACTTAGTTACCAGTTTAGTAAACATGTGGTAGCCATGGTAAGTGCTGGCAGAAAAACAACGACAGTAGAAAAACTGTAACTTATTTGAATCTCTCGTCGAGACGAACTCATGACGGTGACAAGTGATTGATCGACTTAACTATTTAAGGGATAGGACATATTAAATACTATGTTTAGCCACTAGCACTAGTGTTACTAGAAGTTACCCGCCCGTTGCTGCGGGACTTTTTGCATTTATTAGTGCTGAAGAAATATATGTACATTAAAAGGGGGAAAATGAAGATTGAACTAACTAAAAGATGTTGGTGCCCATATTTTGGTAGAATCAAGGAGCAATAATTTCAGAAATATAATTCCATTCCAAGCCTATGGAGAGGAAGCCACTGACTCTTTCAGCCGCACCAGTGGAGGCAGGGGAGAGTATTCCCCGGCCGCTTCTGTCTTGGAGATGGCACGAATGTATGCGAAGTAGTCATCTTCCTGTTCAGGTCATGCAACGTACTCGTCGCTGACTTCTATGGTGGCGGATCGGGGTCACACAAGATGTTGGTTTTATCAATTGCTAGCTTCCTCAGATGATAAATGATGATGGAATTTCAAGAGGAACATACGCCTTGATGTGGTGGTATGACTAATTGATTTGCTTTGGGGAATCAGATTATGCGGTTTAGGAGAAAAAAACTGGAGAACGTGTGAAGCCTCTGAAGAAAATTGTGATGATCGTAACTGAATAAATAGAGAGCTCCAAGGACAGAACCACCATGTTTGTACCTGTAGCCTATATGTGAGAAAAAAGAGCAATGCAATTAGCCTATATTTAAGTGAAAACACCATAAGATTTAACTATCCCTTGTAGTTTTTTATTCGTACATCACTATATCATATTTTAGGTGTCTAGTCTACTCCGTGAATGAACATGAGCGAGTTGGAATTCATCAAGCGCTTAGCAAGTTAATACTAAAAACGGGAGGAGATAAGAAGAGAAGGCAGAGTCGCTGGAAAATGCAGAAAAAATTCCTTCTCAAATACCAATTAGAGGTCGTTTGGTACCCATCATTTCGAGCTGGAATCATGGAATTCATTTGTGATTCCATGCTCAACCTGTTTGGCTGGCATGAATTGGCATGTCAATTCATTTGGAATTCCAGCAAATGCCTATTGTGTGTTATGCCAATTCTTATCTCTAACCCTGTCATTTCACTTTCCAAATGAAATGTCATTTCATTTCTGTCAAATGAAATGAAATGATGGGTTCCAAACGAGCTCTTAGGTTAATTCCAGATAGACAGAGAATCTTTACAATGCAATGCAAATAACCTTCGTGGACCTGATCAAGCCATGGGCGGCCGTGTGTATCTGTGTGTGGTGGAGGGAGGGGCATGGAAGTGGAGCAATATTTATAAGGGCATATATGGGCACAACCATCCGTTCGAATTCTTCCATGGCTGCTTGGTGCTTCCATTAGATTTATTGCTTGCCTAGTGGAGGAGAGGAACTGCGTGAGACAATGTGAAATAATTTGCAAAGAAGACGAACAGAACAACAGAGTGTGCATTATTAGGGTGAACAACGGTTTGTGTGTTGCATGGTGAGAGAAATGGCAGGCTACGGCAGAAAAATAATTGAGATGGTAATTTAGATGACTTGGCATAGCTGGTAGTGGGGATGACATGATGACGTGGATCAATTAGATGATTACTGATGATGTGTACAGTTTGCATGTTGAGAGAAATATCCTTAGTGGGTTTCTCCTATTTAGATACTATAGATGTGCAAGAGGTGTAAGTTTCCTGCAAGCATATACACCTTCTCTATATATAGGGGTGAAAGTCCTAAGTTGTGCATATATGTAGTTTAGAATTTTAAACTATACAAAACATAAAGAAATAGGGTATAAAATTGATAATCCACTCCACACTACCTCCCTGTCACTTCCTGGATTTTTTTTGTACTCATCATTTAATAGATTGAATAATGTTTTTTCTTGTAAATTCATCTTGGTAGACATTTTTAGTGTTGATTATTTCTTTGCATCTTTTTTTGTCACCAACCGATCCCAATTAAGGATCAGGTTCACACAACCTATCTTGTTTAGCCCCAAATACGAAGAGGCATATCCAAACGAGAAGGCATATCCAAACGAGACACACGATACATAGACAACTATTAGTATCAAGAACATGTCAAAGTACATCTCCGATCTCGGAAACCACTTGATATCAGAAGCAAGTCGAGAAATCGAGACTACAACCAACTAAATTATTAAAAGGAAGGGGAAAATAAAATAGCTCAATGTCAAAGCAAGCCAGCTTAATAACCATTAGTTGTATCCCTGAAAGAAAAAGAAAAAGTTGTATATTGCCCTCATGAAATGGCAGAGGCATCCAATGGGTCGCTGTGGGTTGGTTCAGGCGGTGTCGTTCATCAAACGTGGATAAATGGAGATATTCGTTCATCAAGCGTGGATCAAATGCTAGCTTAGATCACGTTAGTTCATTCTCTAATTGATGCGATCACCGTCCCATCATACGATCTTCTGTTGTAAAACTGCAGAATTTGCGCGGGAGTTGTAAACTACATAATCCAGCACATGATCCGTGGTTGCCTGATTGGATCATCACGTGCGACGGTTACCTGTATAGTCAACGATCGAACAGTTAGCATACGCATAGCCTCACCCCGGCCGTATCATCAGGGAGATTAAGGTGCAGCATCCATCGATAAACGTAGCTAGCCATAGATCGGATCGATCGAAGAAATGATTGTTTTGGAGAGGGCGTCCTCGATCACATGAATCGGAATATTCACTTTGCTTACGACTAAATGCAACTCAAAGGACGTTTGACCAGACTCGTATATTTTTTTTTTTTTTTTTTTTGACCAGACTCGTATAGCACGCGTTCTCGCTCACAAATTAAGCAGTAAGTACAGTACAGAACACTCTTTTGACAATATCACCTTTTATTTCAACAGCAAGACAAAAAAATAAACGAAAGATATGTATCATATGTGTGTTCAAGAAATCAAACGAGCTCATCCTACGTCCGCCAAACTCTTCTCAGGGGTTCACAAAGATCATACGATCGCCAAGAAACCGGCCAACGCCAGAAGAACGGCCAGCACCGGAGCAGAGGTGTACGGAGTGGCCGCTGCCGCCGACGGGGACGGCTTCCCTCCGGACGGCGCGGGCGACGACGCCGTCTGCGTCTCCATGCCACCAGCGTCGACGGGCGACGGGCCACCGGCCTCCGGTGCGGGGCCGCCGGCCAGCGGAGCGGACGCGGACGCGGACTCCGGCGCGCCGGCGCCGGCGAGCGCGAGGCTGCCCTTCGCCTCGAGGTTCTCCTGTCCGAACGCGTGCTTCGCCGGCGCACCGCTGATCACCGCGGACCCCACCTGCCAGATGTGGTTCACTGTGTCCATGCCCTTGGGAAGCTGCAGCTTCCCATAGAGCCGCACCTTCCCGTCGGCGCCCTCGTCGGCGGCGAGCTCGGTGGGCTCGAACGCGATGGGCGTGGACGCCGCGCTGAGCGGCCGGTACCCGGTGAGGTTGTACGTGTTCACGACGTAGGCGCCGCCGCTGTCCTTGAAGGCGATGAGCGTCTGCGCGCCCTTCATTTCGGTGCCGGTGGGGTTGATCCCCCACGCCACCCAGCCGGCGGTTGCCGCCGGCTTGGCGGCGAAGGCCAGGGAGAGCGACGAGGCCGCCGCGTCGTAGGTCCAGTGCAGCGTGGCGCCGAGGGTCGAGAGGTCGGCGCACGTCTCGTAGCTCTTGCCTGCAGGGAACATCTCGCTCTCGCAGGCGCCGGCGGCCGCCAGCATTGCTGCCGGCGAGGCCAGGACCAGTAGGGTTGCTAATTGGAGAATGGCGCGGCTCCGGCGCTGCTGCTTCATCACCGAGGCCATTTACTGCTCGGTGCACGGCCGACGGTGAGGTGACTAGAGAGTCTAGAGGTTTTGCTGTTGGAAGCAGGGAGTGGTGTGAGGAGAAGCCCAAGCTGGTCGTTTATATAACCAACTAGAGAGTAGGTGCAATAATGTATTTTGGAAGATTGTTGTACGACCATCTGAAAGTTGACATGCGATCTCAAGTGTTTTTTTCTCAACGGTTAAGAAAACTAATTTAAATTATATCGATCGAACGTACTGGCAGACATGTAATGGGGCGAGAGCTCACATTTTGGAATCGGAAAAAGGAAGTTAGATACGCGAATGGTAAGCATATGCGTCACATCCCACAATACATTGCTCGTTAATTAATCAAGGTTGTCAACTATATTAACTAATCAACGGCAAAAAAGACAATGTTTATTAACTAAAGAAGAATTATAATTTGAGCCCTCCTAACAAAGGTCCTAATAGGTTATGCGGCGCGGCATTTCAATACATTCTATATGTAAGGAAACCAAAGAGAGGAAGATATACTTCTTCTTGTCATCATGATCGCACCTTTTTAAGAAAATACTATCAAGGAATCACGATTAGCGGTATGGAAATTTCAAATAAACATAACCTTTTAGGGTTTCCTACCCTTTGTTTGTGGGTTTCTTATCCTTTGTTTGTGAAAACCGCGGACGAAAGAATCAACCAACGAAGAATTTTTTTTAAATAGCCGGCTAAATGAAATCAACGTGCAACTGTCCGTTGTAGATTCATTTGGCGACGTTTTAACGCCGCTACAGCTGTTTTAGAGGGCTTCCGCTATTTGGCGTAGGCCGCTTTTTTAAACATTGCAACCAAATCCCAAATCTTGTGTTTAGCTCAGTAGGCAATCCTCACTCTGAGGTCCATAGGTAAGATATGACGTGGCAAAGAGAAGACGCGGCCAGATCTGACCGAAGAGGGAGAGAAGGGTACATGTGCTGAATAACAACTCGGCGTGGTTTATCGAAGAGAGAGGGCAGGGCACATCGCATCTCGAGGCGAATGCATATTTGGCGAAAACACATTCATTTTCATGTATGACAAATGATGCTGACCAGAGAAACCCCGTTGGAATATATACATACAGACATTTCAACAAATGAAACCGTGTAGTGTTCTAAATGGAGTGGCACTAGGTCAAATTTTAGTAACCGTTGGAATATCACATTTCAACCAATAGAATCGATCGTGTGCTCTGTTCTATTCATCAAAATTTCAAATGGAGGTGTAGATAGAAGCAAAATTGTTCCGTTCGATCACCATGTTGATCTTTTTTTTGGTTGCCAATGATCACCATGTCGCAAACAAGAATAAATAAAAAATAACTAGCTCGTTCCTGGCCACATGCATGACGACGTGAGCCCCAACACGCAGGCCGTCCGGGATCGATCGACGTGCGGGTGACGGCAGATCGAGCAAGCGTAGGTAGGTGTGTGGGAAGAACACAGCACCCCAGGCGGCAGATACATGCATGCTTCAGAGTATAGCGTTTATTTTTCTTCCTTTGAAAAAAAATGCCTGGTTTCGAACCACGGCGCGTCGAGTTGACCCGCGAACCACGGCGATCGCTCGCCGGCACGTCGTGCGATGTTCGGGCCTCGCCGACATTTGCCTGTTTCATGCACAGATCACGTCGTATGCCCTGCAGACCGGTGACGGTTAGATCACGCACCCGTGACGCGATTGCAATGGAGTACTAGCGTTGGGTTCGACTCCCGATGGAAAAGATTCATCCGCCAATGGAGGACAGGAGGAGGGATACCTGGAAGAAGAAGCAGCAACCGGCCGGGTCGTCGTTGACCCGTCGCTGGATACGGGCCGGGCCCTGCGGTTCCAGTTTTACGTCTGGGTTTTTAGAAGGAGTTAATTGCACCACGGGTCACACAACTCGTCCGCTATGTGCAGTTTGGTCACACATCTCAAAAACGTGCATAACGGGTCACACATCTCACATGTAGGTGCACTTTGGTCACAAACCGTACTTGTCAGTCCGTTTTGGACGGTAAATTTTTAGAAAACCCCTGGAGTAATATTAATTTTACAAAATGGTCCTCCTAATTTTACAAAATGGTCCTTCTAATTTTACAAAATGGCCCTCCTAATATTACTCCAGGGGGTTTTCTGAAAATTTATCGTCCAAAACGGACTGACAAATACGGTTTGTGACCAAAGTGCACCTACATGTGAGATGTGTGACCCGTTATGCACGTTTTTGCACGTTTTTGAGATGTGTGACCAAAGTGCACATAGCGGACGAGTTGTGTGACCCGTGGTGCAATTAACTCTTTTAGAAGGGCTTTGTTTCGATCGTGCGCGTGGCTTCCTGTCTCTGGAGACCAGGCCCTCCCGCGTGGGAGTAACAACACCCTAGATCTCTAATCCTATGCCTAGTATGTACAGGGGCACACCGACCGCCTTTCCCCTTCTCGACTCCAGCCAACGACGGCAGCTGAGAAGATCCGAGATCGGGCCGGGCCAGCAAGAGGGCTCATAGACGACTCTCAAGAGAGGAGGGCGTCCCTAGCATCCCTCTAGGGTCATGCCCATTTTTGGGATCTCGGAAAGCAGTCAAGAAGCGACTTTCGAATCTATGTGCCTCTCCTGTTCGTGATTTTTGGCTAGAGGTTACATAAGGCGAACAGGAGATTCCCGTGTCACTGTGACTGAAGTTTCGCTCGGTTCTGTACTGTGTTAATCCATTGCTCTCGTGCTATTCTTTGTCTAGATTAGTTAGGCGTTCGTTATTTTTTGGTCGTCAAATGAGATTGGTCCCATGTGGTTAATACTACTTACCTCCGTTTCATAGTCGAACTAATCCATGACAAGAATTATGAAACGGAGTGAGTAGTAAACAACGCGTATCAGGTGTGTATGGCAGCATTTTGTTTCTCTTTCTTTTTATACTATATGATCATTCTGGTCACGTTTTCGTAAGGACAACTTTGGTGACTCTAAAGGGTATCATCCGTGTGAGGCCACAAAGTGACTTGGGGCACCTTAAATTCGTTGATATTGAAATGCAGAAATATGAGAAATGTAAGAATTGTATGTCGTGACATGTTCCATTCTACGTAACTACAGTACATGAATTCAAAACACAATAATAGATATATATCGTTTGGATGCCAACAGAGATATCAAAGAATGTAATTGGATGATTAGTAGGTGCATACAGTAGTTGTCACTAAAACCAACAAAAAAAAATCTATAGAATTCTATACAAAATATCCAACTTCTAGTCTTTACTAACCAAGCAAGTTACTACAAACATATAGAAAAAAAATCAAGAAATAGAATCCTCCAAATAAGGATCATATTTGTCCAAAGAAAAAAGTCCGATCGGTAGCCCAAAAATTCACTGGGCGGACCTACAACTCGGATTCACTCCAGGCAGTTCGATGTCAGGTTTATTGCGCCACCTGGAACCAACGGCTCCACGTGTGCGGCACACACACGTGTAACCTTGCCGGCGCGCTCTGCTGGCATCGCATGCACGATAAAACCATCGACCTCAACGAGGCAAAGGCTACTGAGGGTGAGGCCGACAGTTGATAGCCAAGAAATCCATCGAAATGGCACCCACCACCACGAAGAAGCTGAGCATGAAGCTCGTGGTGGACAGCAAGGCGCAGCGCGTGTTGTTCGCGGAGGCGAGCAAGGATGTGGTCTACTTCCTCTTCTCCCTGCTCGCCCTGCCCCTGGGCGCCGCCGTGAAGCTGCTCCGCAAGGATGCCTCCATTTTCGGCAGCGTCGGAGACATCTACACCAGCGTCGAGACGCTCGACGCCTCCTACGTCGCGCCCGGCGTGTCCAAGGACGTGCTCCTCGTGCCCTCGCCTGCCGTCAGCGGCGGCGCCAGCTCCCTCCTGGGCTTGCCGGAGCCGGGGGTGTTCTTCTACGAATGCTGGTTGGACTGCCGTGGCAACCACCTGACGGACGCGGCCGGCGTCAAGTGCCCGGACTGCGGCGGCGTGATGCGAGCGAAATCCCGGTACGTGACGACGCCCGCGCAGCAGAGGAAGTTCTTCAAGACCAAGTGGTGCGAGCCCCGCATGGTGACGGACGCAAGCGGCATGCCGTGCCCGTGCAAGGATGAGTGCGGCGATAAGATGGAGCCATGGAGGTGCCGTGCCAGAACGTTCCTCCCCCACAGGAGATGGCGCCAGCACCCACCGGCGGAGGGTTCGTGCAGGCAGTCGTGACGTACATGGTGAAGGATAGCCTCGCCGTCGCGCCCATGTCGTCCAGCGTCCAGCTGCTCAGAAACTTCGCCGCCCTGGACCTGGGCGCAGTCCAGGAGAAGACCGTGCAGCTCGGCTACACAGAGGTACACTTGCATGCGTTGGATATGTGTGTTAATAATTTCTTAATTTAATTAAGTGATCACTTTCTCTTCGCACTCACTATGACAAATTTCTGACACCAATGCACCTGCAGGGTCTGGAAATTCTGAGGGCATCACTGCAGTCCAGGACTGTCCTAACTGACGTTTCCTTGGCAAGAAGGAGCCCCGCGACACTGCGTGAGACTCAGATCTCAGCTCAGGTGTTCGTATGGTCTGAGTGCTGTTCTAACATGTAAAATGTAAGTAGCTGGATGGATATCCATCTGGCCCTAGCTTAGAGTTAATTAGGTTGGTAGTACGTCTTTAGTTTGTAAGCCGCGTGCATCTGTGTGGGCGCACGCTAGCTGTGTTGTATATGCTCTTTTGTAACCTTGCGAAATACTACCTCTGTCTCAAATAACCAAAAAATCTTATAATTTGTATTCTCAAAAAAAAAATTGGGAGAGAGTATTTTTTTTGCTGAGCGATGAATATGTTTTGGATGTTTGGAAAAAGAAAATAGAGTCCTCTTTTCAACAGTAAGAAGTGGAAGGAAAAAAAAAAGAACGAAGAACAGGGACGTCAAAAGAGGGAAAACACACACACCACATGCATCACAAATAGGCAAAAAAAAACTACCGGGAATAAATGGGTAAAATCTTCCTCCCACCTGTCAGTAACAGCAACTTGCGGTTTTGAACGGACAATTACTTCAGCATATATATATGCAAACGATATGCCCTATGTATTGTAGAAGTAAACAAAAATAGTAATGAAAGGTCATTAAGACACGGCGTGAAACTTGTACAAGGAGGTCTGCCATTTTGCACCAAAGTCTTTTGCAGTGTAAAACCTTTCTGATATGTAAGTTGGCTCATGAGCATGACGTGTGCAAATGTCGAAAAGAAATTTCTGCAGTATGCATTTCGTTTCTACCTCTAACCAATAAACGATGAACACCACAGGATGCATCACTTCTCTGGACACCTGATCAGAATAAAACTGCCCCCTCTGCATTTCTTCCACAAAACGGACTATGCACAATTAACACATGATCTTTGCTAGAATCAACAGAAGATAACACAATATGGACAAAACGGACTATGCACAATTAACACATGATCTTTGCTAGAATCAACAGAAGATAACACTATATGGACATGTAAAACCGAGAGGTTTTGAACTAGTATTAAACATACTTACAGAGTAGGGTTACAGGTCAAAGACAAAAGAAAAGAAGGTCAGAAATCTCTGAAGCTCATCTTAGGATCATCATTTCTTGAGCTCCCGCGTCTTCCCCTACCTCGTCTGCCTCTACCCCTACCTCTCCCTCTGCCTCTGCGCATGAAAAACGACTTCCCGTGCTTCATCTCAATGAGCGAATGTAACAGCTCATCACACAAGATACAGCCCTCATGCAAAGTAGCTCCGTCTTCAAGAGGGGTAGCTTTCTTGTTGAAGTCGACTTCGATGATAGTTGACTCACACGTCGGGCACTTCTTATCTGTGGTAGCGATTCTATGGGCGGCGTGCGGGAGTAACACAACGCAGTTGCACGTGTTGCAGAGAAGCCGCCATTTCGGAGCACTGACTGGATCGAGAATGAGGGTACCACTACACTCTGGACAAGCACAGACTCCTTGTGTGATCATTGATTGTTTGCATGTCGGGTGCGGGCATAGGAAGCACGGCATGCCAGCCCCTTTCCCGACCTTGCCTGTGTCATCAAGCTTGAGTGCACCGAAAAGCTTGTCGATGCCTTCGAATGGAGGACTATTGTAGCAACAGGGGCATAGTGGAAAAGATTTTGCATCAGGGCCCACCATGGAGAACAGAAGCAGCTCAAAACCATCAAGGGGGCAAATAATTTCCTTGTAGAGCTGGAAAGGATAATATTAGTAATCATTGAGTATATGTGAAACTGACGCTTGGCAGAACAAAGCAAAACATATCATGCTTTTATAGTTGATCAATGATGATAGCACAAGGGTCAATGCAGTAACTATGTGCAACATGAAACATGGTAAAAACAATGTTAAGCGTGAAATACTGAAGTGGTGAACATAAAATAAAGCAAAAACGAATGGTATAGAATGGAATATACAAAGCAAGCAAAAAAAATATGGCAATGAATCAGGGCAAACATGAATTGCATGATTCTGTCAACCTGCGTAGCTGTCAACCCGTCTATAATTGACTGACAACAAAATATCTATGAAGGCCCATGAATTGCATGATTCTGTCAAATAATGTGGTCTTGGCATGATTCTGTAATAGTGTGGTCTTATGCTTAAGAGTAAAATAGTAAATACATAATTACCAGAAACAGGGAAAGAGAATTCAGTAGAGCATAATTAACCAGAAACAGGGAAAGAGAATTCAGTAGAGTAACCACCTTAATGGAACCATTCTGTGGAAGATAATAAACCTCCTCACAAGTTGCACAATACATTCTCATTGGCTGAGTGGAAATATATTTCATATACCGACCACATTTCCCGCACTTGCTCAATAGACGCCCAGAGTCTGCCAGAGGTGAAAATTGTGCTTCGAACAAAGCATCCATGTTTTCAATCTGCAAGCAACATGGTTCATAATAAGCAACTAGAAGAAACTGATATCTACAATCACGGAATAAACTAGAAAAAATATCCATGTCAATCATTGCCATCATGCACAAGGAATAGTTCAACAGTCAATTCGGAAGATGGGTGTAATTTAAAACCATTTATTAGGAATACTACCAAATTATAATAACTCAAGACACATCATACCTTGTGTTTTAACTAAAAGCTGCCAACAATTTTTAGGTATGGCTGTAATGAGTTGTTCATTACTGATTTAGAAATGCAAATGTATATTATAAAATAAGCAAATCTAACACAGGGGCGTTGCTCATTTGTCACTCCAATGGTTGGCACTTGTCAATGAGTTGTTATTTCCATTTTATCTGAGGTTTTGTGACTCTAAAGACCGGAACAGTGGCAAATTGTCAATTGCCAATCTTTACGGTGGCAAGTGACCAGCTGTCTCATCTATCAACACACCACATATAAAACTTCTTCAAACTTAAAGTTCGGAACTGTTTAACTACATCAGCTAAATGCAAGAAACCATGGTAATGTTTCGAGGGTTTATGCTTGATGCGGCTTTGGAAAATCTTAACAACCACCAAGGTGACTAAACATATACCTTTTGGAATTTTATGTAAGCATGCTATTGGGAAATATATAAGAATGCAATTAACAAGACATCAAAGTCCACAGATTATTGACACAAATACACAATATACTACCTTCTTTACAAAATAAGAGTACTTTCTCATAAACTGTTGAAGGACATGCTGAACTACTTGAAGATGATCAGCTTTGCCTTTTGCAATTAGAGTAATCTGTTGCTCAATAAAGCTTCGGATATCTGGCAGGCAGAGATCAGCATCAATACACTGATATCCTCTTATCAGGGTAGTTCCCAGGGCTGTTGGTACTAATCTTCTTCCAGAATTTACCTTCAACGAAGATAAGTAGCTGCATTTAGGCATTCGTACATTTACATCTTTAAGCAGACATGCGGGCGTAAAAGTTTACTACATAAGATGTCAAGACTGACACGGTAGAAAGCCTCAACTAACCTGGACATAATTACGCTCAGAAATGTTGTTTATATGCACAGGAATTGATGCGTCTGTCCCTATGCCATTCTTCTCCATGAGAGAGATCAATTCACTCTCACTAAGGTAATCAGGAGCTGCGGTGGTTCCCTTAGAGAAGTATATCAATATTTGTCAGTAATCCCACAAAAAAGAACACAAACTAAGGTGATGTGAGCAAACTCTAAGTCATACGCCTTACCTCGTATATGTCAACCTTATGAATACTAATAGTGTCCCCCTTTTTAAATGCTGGAAGAATACTCTCACCCACAGCCAGCCATGGCATAATCGATGTAAATCCTTTGGACGTGACTCGATGACCAACACAACGGAAAATCTCTCCACCTGAAGTGAACTCAACCGCAGTCCTGCAACCATTTTTCCAGAAAGGAAGATGTTGATCTACTGATAGTTTCATCAAAAATCAAGAATACAAGAGCTAGATTGGCATGCTCGCAATACAAAGGAATAAGACATAAATTTAGAATGCATGTGTGATGGCCAATGGGACAATAATACATGTAAGTTAGCAATCAAATGCAGAATACAAATATCGTACAGTACC
Organism: Poa pratensis; assembly: GCA_947311845.1. Taxonomy (NCBI): domain Eukaryota; kingdom Viridiplantae; phylum Streptophyta; class Magnoliopsida; order Poales; family Poaceae; genus Poa; species Poa pratensis. The sequence continues at coordinate 13,170,373 of CAMZMU010000084.1, forward strand.
TTGTATATCTACAATCAGGACTGACAGTGCCAATAAAATGCTGGCATATGTACTGGTAGAGCCTCCATGCATCAGTTTCCAAAGCTTCTTCCGGTGCTAATCTCATTGGGGTAATTGGGGGATGGTCCCCAACATCATGACCTTGACGAGGCTTAACAAAACCAGCATCCATTAACGTTCGGACGTTATTGCACCACAAAGGATTATGTGCTAGTGCAGAAAGTACACTTCTAAAATCAAATGAAGCGGGATAGGCAGTGCTCTCTGTACGTGGGTAACTGTACAAACATAATTATTAGAACTTCAGCAGTATATTGGAAAAACAAACAATATCATCAACTATACATCACCACCTATGAATGCAATTTTCAAATCTAGTAAAAAATGTTTGCAAGTCAGACGACAATCTACACTCATACGTCATAATCATAACTACAACGAGTTAACTACACATTTACACAATTTCCAGATAAAATTTAATACATTATCCCATGTACTACATAGGGCCTCATAGAGAGTAGTGCAAAGTGACCCTTGAATGCTGCCTAAAATAAAATAAGACTATGTCAGCCTATGAACTCGATATATGAAGAAAGTTCATGCAGGAACAATGGACAAACATGCCTTACTAATATGATTAAATTTAACAATTTAATCTTCAAATAATTATGTATCTATCAGACCACAATTTACCAAACCAACACTTCAATTCTTGATCAGTGAATGAGGTCATGGGGTACATGTCTACATCAGTTCAGAGAAAATCGTCTAGTGTTGCAGGTAAACTTCTAAGGAGAATATGGCATATGTCCTCTCTATTTGTACAACAATGATAAGTTAAACCACATGCTATATACATTTGTGAGTTAACCATACTACTTATTTGGTGTACACAGTTTAGCCTAAAATTGCATGCTTGGAAAGTGTGCAGCTCTAGGTAATTTTTAGTTTGGAGATTATCTACAGAGTTACATAGTGATGAAGATGGTCGGACGTTGATCCAAAAGCTTACAAATGTGAGTGAGATTTAAGATAATTCCATGCAACTTATGAATAGACCATATGGTAAATTAGCTCATGCCAACTTCAAATAAACTAACATTTGCCTAAGAAAAGGGTGACCCATTTCTGAAACCTGATGTATCCTTGAATGTAAAGTCGCTCGGCCAAGTGCATGGCTGTCTGGGGTCCAATACCTAGCGCACTTGATGCAACCTGGGATAAGAGCAATATTCAGTACACTAAAACATGAAACTCATTTAATTATTGGAAGAAACTATATCTAAGCATATCCTAGAAGCCCTTTTTATACTCAAATGGATGTCATGGTCCACGTTATGACTAATAGTCTAATATAACTCAAGTCATATCCAAACACATAATCCTGGTACTACATTACATTCATATACAATTTTTTGTAACCATATACAATTGAAATAACAATACTAAGGTCCAAACAGAAGTGTGCAATGCACCATTTACAGGTCAACACAATGTGAACTTTGTAGGCAACAAAGTGAAATGGCAATCCATACAAACATCATTGTCCAGTTAAGTCGTAACTTAAACAAGGTAAATGCTGGTAGTCTTAGCACTATGGTACCTTAAGCAAATTCACTGTATTAAGACCAGACGGGCGGGCTTTGCACTCTTCCTTCACTGATATATCTGTTATTTTTAGAGCTCCATCACTGGCTACCATCTTTTGGAACATTACAGTAACCTGCAAAGTTGAATGATGAACACACTGAGAATACTTGGAAGGATAAAGTCAAATCACTTATGGGATCTTACATCAAAATCAAAAAGTTTCTTCCTGTCCCATTCTAGCTGTATTTCATCGCCATCTTGGATAATGTAAGTTCTCAAAGACCAGAATTTCTCTGGTTTGAATGTGTTAATTTGCTGATAGCGTTGTACACAGAATCCAAGTGTAGGCGTTTGACAAGGACCATACCTAATTTAGAAGAAAAAATGAATCATAAGACCAAATTTTGCAGGAGATTCTTAAAACAGGAATGCATCAAAGCCTTCCGCAACAGAAAAGTGAATAGTATTTGCAATTCAAATTTCTCCCTTTAAATCTCGATTAATCATTCAAACACGAAAAGCATAAACATGGTACTCTTCAGCATGAAAACACCAGTCAAGGCATACTTAGATTACTTGCACAAATTTATGGAAAGTGTCAAAAGCATAATATTTGAAAGGTGGCTACAAAGCTTAAAATTAAGATATTGAACAAAACGAACTTCCCAGAAAAGATGATAAACATTGACATTACAGATATTTAGGTACAAAACCTGCAATGGGTATTTGAAGAATGTAGATGGTTTTTCTTGTCAGAATAAATTAATTTAATATGCAATTGATTAACAAAGTTCTATAGCTAAAGGGAGATAGAGAACTCACGAAATGACTCTTGCGTCGAGATTCCCGTATTTTCCTTGAAAATATCGCGTCTGAAATCGAGTAAACGCTACTCCTACCTTCAAGTCTATTTCTTGTCGAGCATCCACCGATAGTGCCTCGTCTTTGTTTGGCAAGACAAGATTATCCATAGCATTTGATATGTCTTTCTCGGTAACAGATGAAAATTTAGCTCGAAATATTCTTCTGCCAACCTCATTTTCAGGAATACCGGTGCAATTAATTACTGGAACATACGATTAGCATTGTTAATAAATTGCTCAGACCAAGAGAGAACTGAGCAATTAGTGTAGGCGAAAGTAATGAATAAAAACGCTATCATATCAACTACATTACCAAGGGAAAGGTAAATATCGTGTACAGGAAATTTCAAAGGGTTACAAAGAATTGTAGATGTTCCTTGGGGAAAGATAAATCATGCACAGCTTCAGGACATTCATACTAATCTAAATAATCCAGCAGTTAACTGAGTCCAGCTGAGAATTTTGCCATCTGACATTCTCTGTTTCTTGGTCAAGGTGTTCGAACTTATTACTACTGTCTATTTCTATAGAGTTCAGATCGTACAAAAACAAACGTCATGTAGATCTCTTAGTACACAAGGAAGTTATACCTTCAAAGCATATATTTTCTCCTTCTCGATCGCAGTCAAGCCAAAGTATCAAGTAGGTGCAGCCTCGAGCTTCCTGGGCAAGATGCCTCTGGATATGAGCCTTCAAGAGACACATACATCAGTTCTGGATTTAGATATGGAAATGAGACTACTGATGGTGGTGTTGTGTATGTACTACCATAAAGCTTAAGAAGAGACATCTAAGTATTTCATTATCATTCCTTTATATGTTCCTTAACGAATTTATTCAAGTACTAGAATTTGGAGTTCGTTTGTGATATGACAGGAAACTTGTCGGCTTAGTTTCTAGAAAGTAAAGACTACATCAAAAAGCCAAGTAACACTCCTAGAGAGAAATGTGAATAGGGTGCCGAGAGTCAGCAAAACTGGGTAGTAGATCTACCATGGTACCATCTACTGGTAGAGTAGAATTCTGTGTGAATGTGCAATTTATATGCAGAACTACTTGAAATTGTTCTTACATAATTCACTTAGTTTGATTACTGCTGGGACCTGCTGTGAGTTGCATCGTTAATCAGCGTTATAGAGGAATGCATTACCTTTGGGTTGGACTCAGATCTCAGGACAGGAGCATTAAAAAGGTCCATCGGATCAGTCCCTTCCCAGTTCTGATATGCAGGTGGAAAATCAACACTGCAAAAGAGACATCAAGTAAGAAAATGCACAGAAAAGTACTTATTGTCCAAGCTTAGAACTGGAGTGAGCAATATTTTGTTTAAGGTATCAACTTTGCATATATGCAGTGGTTCACCATGTGTTCATGCCTATAAGTATCAAGACCGATATGAAGAAAGCGTACGCACATAGTTCAAAATGCATTCCGTTGTTCACAACAGGCATGGGCTAGAACAAGTGTATCAAGTGATGCAATTGTGAAGAAAGCTCTTGAAAGAACTGAAGAAAAAATGCAGGACCTGAAGACATGTCCAATGACTGATGTCACTCTGAAAAATGCCTGGGAGCCCTGAAACACGCCATCAAACTCGTGGACATCGGTACTTCCCTTGCGTGTAGACATCTGCACAAATGCTGACAATTTTGAGATGTGCAGTGAGAGCGAAATGTTACAACTTACAACAGTACACTGAATGGTTATTTGCTTTCAAGCCAGCATATTATAGCCCACATATGCAGTGTGGTAGCAGCTACCCAGAAATGCATATAGCCTGTTAGCACCGTTTCTCCTGTTGGACCTGAAGCCCACTCCAGGCCCAACACAAGCCCACCTACGCCAAGACGACGCAGCCCCAGACAGCACAAGCCCAACCCACGCGTCGTTGGGGAAAGCTGGAGCAGTTGAACTATATCACCTGCTGGATCCGAGGAAGGAACTATCGAAGATCGATCACGGCATTGCCACGGCGGCGGCGGCGACACCTACTCTGTAGTTCTTCATCTTCTAGCTTCCTTCCTTGCAATTCAGCACATCTGTGCTTGTATCAAACCTCAGCTACGCTGTAATACAATCATATGCCACTATAGTCTCTGAATTCTTCGATCCCAGATCGCGTACCTAACACATGGTATCTAGAGCCAAAAATCAGAGCCAGAAATTTCTCTTCCATTCCAGTAGCTAGATCCACGTTCTGGCTTCGTCCATAATCGAAACTCGCCACCAAAAAGCATCTCGCATCGCTCGAGAAGCTATGGAGCCGGTGACCAAGGATGATCTCAAGGAGCTGTTCAAGGATTTCAAATCCGAGATCAAGGACGTCAAGGACCAGATCAAGGGCGTGAAGGACGAGATCGGGGCTTGGGCTCCGCGCGTGGACAAGCAGATCCACGGGCTTCAAGTCGCGGTGGATCTCCTGCAACAACACGTCTTCCGCGACGACTTCCAGGACGCGGAGGAGACGTCCCCGAAGGGTCAAACTGATCCTTTGGCATCCAAGGCCGCCAGCGATCTGCTGCGACAGCCTTCTCCTCGGGCCGATGGCCACGGCGACGACCCTCACCCACGGACGGCGGTTACCGGTGGCCCAACGGCTCCGGTAACCCCTCCGGCCAACGGTACGATCGTCCCCCGTCAAACTTCAATTCAGCAGTCTCAACTTGTGGATCAGTTAGCGAGTTGTGGACAGCCTCCACCGACGATGCCGTTTCCGGTATTCGACGGTGAAAATCCCCAGTTATGGAAGGATTTGGCTGAACAGTATTTTTCAGTGTTCAACATTCAGGAATCATATTGGGTTCAGATGGCCACGCTTAATTTTTCACCGACTACGTCTGTCTGGTTGCAGGCAGTTCGTAAGAAGCTGTTAGGCTGTAATTGGGAAAGCTTTTGCAATACACTTTGTGTGCGTTTTGGTAGGGATAGACACCAGCAGTTAATTAGACAATTCTATGCCATTAAGCAAACTCATAGTGTTCAGGAATATATAGATGCTTTTGAGAATTTGATGAACCAATTGTTGTCTTACTCTGATGAGATACATCCTTATTACTTTCTTATGAGGTTCATTGGAGGTCTGCGTGCCGATCTGCGCGCTGCTGTCATGGTGCAGCGCCCACCGGATCTGGATTCAGCTTGTGCCTCTGCGTTGGTTCAAGAGGAAGTTCATGATGGTATTCAGCAGGGCTACGGGCGCTATGTTGAGTATCCAAGCCGAGCTGCCCCCCGTCCTCACCCTGCAGTGGTCGCGCCACAGGCTCGTCCTCTTCCTCAACAACCAGCTCCTGATCGGCGTGTTCCAGCATTGGCACATCCGCCTCGTATGGAGTCGTTCAAGCCTGTTCAACCTGAAAATAATCAGTTGGCAACATTGCGTGCGTACAGGCGAGCTCGAGGTCTCTGTTTCAAATGTGGTGAACGATGGGGACATGATCATATTTGCCCCAAAACAATACAGTTACATGTGTCGGAGGAACTGATGGAATTCATGGGAGTGGATGAATCTGTTGATCCTGAACAAGTTTCTGAAGAACAAGAACCTACTGCTTTGGTTTATGCTATCTCGTTGCAAGCGTTCAACGGTAACGACGCTTCTGTGCTTCTTCAGTTGGCAGCAACCTTGTTTGGCAAGGATGTCTCTATATTAGTGGACTCTGGTAGTTCCACATCCTTTATCAATGCAAAGCTGATAACAGATCAGTCTCATGTGCGGCCTCTTGCTCAAACTGCACGAGTGAAGATAGCAAATGGTGAGGAGCTACAGTGTTCTCAGGAGTTGTTCCAGTGTCCTTGGCAAGTGCAGCAGCAGGAGTTTCAGACTACGTTCAAGATTCTACCATTGGGAGGGTTTGACATCATCTTGGGCATGGATTGGTTGGAACAGCATAATCCTAATATTGATTGGATCCAGAAGACATTGTCATTGCAGCTTAGTACTGGTGTTATTCAGTTACAAGGCCAGCAAACAAAAGGTGACCAGTGTGTCTCGATTTCGGCTGTGCAGCTTCAGCAGATGATTCAAAACAATGAAGTGGAACATTTGGTGGTGTTATGCAATGAGGATGCAGAGGAAAGAACTGACAGTAGCTCTGATGATCAGGTTCCCTCTTCAGTGCAAGCTATCGTAGATGAATTTAAGAGCATTTTTGCAAACCCTTCTGAGTTACCACCGAGGCGTGCTTGTGATCATAAAATCCAACTAATTCCGGGGGCCCAACCAGTCAGTATCAGACCTTATAGACATGCACCCGATACAAAAGATGAAATCGAGAAGCAAGTTGATGAAATGCTCAGGAGTGGTGTGATCCAAAAAAGCAACAGTCCTTTTGCCTCACCAGCCATCCTGGTGCGAAAGAAAGGAGGAGAATGGAGGCTATGCATTGATTATAGGCGTCTGAATGCCTTGACAGTTCCCACAAAATTTCCAATTCCAGTGATAGATGAACTCCTTGATGAACTATCAGGAGCAAGCTGGTTCAGTAAATTGGATTTGCGTGCTGGTTATCATCAGATTCGTCTGGCGGAAGGAGAGGAATATAAAACAGCCTTCCAGACTCATTCAGGTCATTATGAGTACAAAGTCATGTCGTTTGGTTTGGCTGGTGCACCAGCAACCTTCCAAGGGGCGATGAATGACACACTGAAAACAGTTCTGCGTCGTTGTGCACTGGTTTTCTTTGACGACATTTTGATCTACTCCAAATCATTAGCCGAACATGTGCATCATTTGTCAGAAGTGCTCAGTCTGCTGCAAAGAGACCAGTGGCTAATTAAGCAATCCAAGTGCTCCTTCGCACAGCGCCAACTGTCTTATCTGGGTTTTGTTATCAGTGAGAATGGTGTGGCAACTGAACAAGATAAAATTGCCAAAGTGCAGAGCTGGCCAGTACCGCAAAATTGCAAAGAATTGCGAAGGGTGTTGGGTTTCACAGGCTACTATCGCAAGTTTGTGCCTCAGTACGGTGTGATCGCTAGGCCTCTAACTGATCTGTTACGGAAGAATGTACCGTTTATGTGGACAAGCATCTGTCAGACGGCTTTCGACACCTTGAAGCAACTCTTGACGACAGCACCTGTCTTAGCCCTTCCCAATTTTGCCAAGACCTTCGTCGTTGAAACCGATGCTAGTGATCTGGGTATTGGTGCTGTTCTTCAACAGGATGGTCATCCCTGGCTTTTATCAGTAAATCACTTGGTCCTCGCAACAGAGGTCTCTCAACTTATGAGAAGGAATTGATGGCTGTTATTTTTGCTGTTGAGCAGTGGCGTCAGTACTTACAATCTGCGGAATTCATCATCAAGACAGACCATCGCAGTTTGGTTCACTTGGAAGAGCAGAGGATTCACACACCTTGGCAGCAACGTGCATTCACCAAGTTGCTGGGTTTGAGGTATCGTCTTTGTTACCGCAAGGGTACAGACAATGGGGCAGCCGATGCTCTATCAAGGAGGCCTGTCTCTGATGAGGATGTTCTCAATGCAATTTCCTTTTGTCAGCCCAGTTGGCTGGACCAGATAAAGCAAAGCTATAGTAAGGATGCAGCCGTTAGCAAAATTATCTGTGATATTCAGGCCAATCCATCTTCACACACGCATTACACTTTCACCGATGGGGTGTTGAGATACAAAAGCAGAATCTGGCTGGGGCACGGTCAATTGCTGCAACAAACTGTTTTGAAAGCAGGCCATGATTCAGCCGTGGGTGGCCATTCTGGTGCTCCAGCTACTTACCACAGACTGCGTACAGTTTTTGCTTGGCCTCATATGCGTAACATAGTGACTGCATATGTCCAAGCTTGCCCTGTCTGTCAGCAAGCAAAACCAGATCGCAACAAATACCCAGGATTACTTGAACCTCTTCCAGTTCCGAAGCATTCTTGGCAGATAGTTTCACTGGTCTTCGTGGAAGGCCTCCCACAGTCGGGCAGATACAACTGTATCTTGGTGGTGGTTGATAAATTTTCCAAATACAGTCATTTCCTGCCCCTGTCGCATCCTTTCTCTGCATTGCAAGTGGCTACAACGTACATTGATCAAGTTTACCGTCTGCATGGTCTCCCTGAATCTCTCGTCTCAGATAGGGATCCAATTTTTACCAGCAAACTTTGGAGGGAGTTGTTCAGGTTATCAGATACTCAGTTGCGCATGAGTACTGCTTATCATCCTGAGACTGACGGTCAAACAGAGAGGGTCAACCAGTGTATGGAAACATTTCTGAGATGTTTTGTTCATTCTTGTCCCAAGAAATGGAGCACCTGGTTACCTTTAGCAGAATTTTGGTACAATACAAGCTTCCACAGTGCTCTTGGCACATCCCCTTTCGTGGCACTCTATGGGCACGAACCCAGACATTGGGGAATTGATGCTGCTGCAGCTACCCCTTCCTCTGACTTACAATCTTGGCTAGCTGATCGCCAGGAGATGACTGCTCTCATTCGCCTGCATCTCCTGCGTGCTAGGGACAGAATGAAGCAGCAAGCAGATAAAAGCAGGTCTGAACGTGTTCTTGCTGTGGGTGACAAAGTTTTTATCAAACTTCAGCCGTATGTGCAGAGTTCTGTATCTCGCCGTGCTTGTCATAAGCTGTCTTTTCGCTACTTCGGGCCGTTTCCTATTGTGGCCAGAATTGGGCAGGTGGCTTATAAGGTGGCCTTGCCAGAAACATCAACCATTCACCCAGTTTTCCATGTCTCTCTCCTCCGCAAGGCTCTGAAGAACACGGATCAGGTATTCCCTGTTCTGCCCTCCGATGCTAATCAGTTTGCAATTCCTGTGCAAGTTTTGGATCGTCGTCACAAGGCCAAGGCGAACAGAATTCTGGAGCAAGGGTTAGTCCGCTGGTCTGGTGGCACCCTTCCAGATTCTTGGGAAAACCTGGATGAGCTACAGGAGCGTTTTCCAGGTGCTGCGGCTTGGGGGCAAGCCGCTACCGAAGAAGGAGGGGGTGTTAGCACCGTTTCTCCTGTTGGACCTGAAGCCCACTCCAGGCCCAACACAAGCCCACCTACGCCAAGACGACGCAGCCCCAGACAGCACAAGCCCAACCCACGCGTCGTTGGGGAAAGCTGGAGCAGTTGAACTATATCACCTGCTGGATCCGAGGAAGGAACTATCGAAGATCGATCACGGCATTGCCACGGCGGCGGCGGCGACACCTACTCTGTAGTTCTTCATCTTCTAGCTTCCTTCCTTGCAATTCAGCACATCTGTGCTTGTATCAAACCTCAGCTACGCTGTAATACAATCATATGCCACTATAGTCTCTGAATTCTTCGATCCCAGATCGCGTACCTAACATAGCCCTTCATCCCGGAAGTGATGATTTGATTATTGAACAATTTGCAAAATGGGGCGGCATGATTTTCCATGTCAGTGCAACCAGTCCTATCAGCTCTCTAGCATCCCCTGAACCTCCCTAGGGTTACTCAAAAGCGACAATGAACTCAACTCAAGTCCTCAACTACTTCCAACACCGAGCGATTAGAGGGACAAGCCATTTCCTAGAGGGGAAACCTGGGCTGCGACCGACCAAACGAGCTAATATCTACCAGGCTTCTGTGAATCGAAAAATCGCCGTTACGGCTCGTCCCTACCATGAGAGGATTTTTCGCGGGAGCGAGGGAGAGGGACTTACGCGGCCGCCGGAGAGGGCGGAGGCGATGGAGAGCGCGATGCTGGGCTTCTCCGCCACCTGCAGCGACGGCGATTGGAGCGTGAGAAGGTTTGGAGAGCGGGGCTACTGCGGCCGCCATAAACGACGGCGCCGCGCCGCGGCAAGAGGCGGCGGCGGCGGTGGGTTCTTACCATTAAAACCTTGGGCGCCATGGGGACGGGCGGATTGAGGAAGAGGAGGACACCCCGTGTAGTCGCGTTCGGGTCGGAAATCAGACCATGATACACAGGTCCAGCACGCTACACCGTGCTCGGCCATACGGGCCATTCTCCTTCTCTACGGGCCGGCCCGCGGGATTACACCGGGGCGTTTTTTTTTTTTAAGAAAAAAACGTCAAGTCTTTGGTCAGACGTCCAGTCAGCATGCCACGTCAGCGCCCGGTGCTCCGGTGTCGAGATTTTGACATGTTTACTCAAAAACAAAGCAAGTGACCACCGGGCTCGTAGTTGAAACTTCAGTGATCAGATTTCCTCATTATTAGAGCATATCTGCCGGCGCGCCCAATACAGTGTCCGACAAAGTTGCTGGACATACGCTATTGGGCGCGTCGGCAACCGTTGCCGTCTATTGGGAGCGGCGCGCCCCACCGGTCACTCCCAATAGTCGCTTCCAGATCACAAATTCAAATAGTATGTCTAAAATAAAATCGTATAATCTAGAACTGAATACATAAATCAAATAGCATATACAATTATTAAAATTAAAATAAATTGGACAGTCAATTAGGATGGTCGTCTGCTTGGCTTTTGAGTGCCCACATATGTGCAACTAAATCATTTTGCAGTTGCTCGTGTGCTCCTTCATCCTTCATTTCAGCGTTAATTGTGAGGAAAGTGGCAAAGTCTGCAGTCAAATCTGCATATTCATGATCACTCTGGGCAAGAGGTCCCTGGTGATAGTATGGATGGTCATCATGCTGTGAAGGATCAGCACGTTCACTCTCGATGATCATGTTGTGTAAGATCACACAAGTCATCATCACCTCCCACATCTACTCTTTGGACCAAGTTAGAGCAGGATACCTGACAATAGCAAAGCGAGATTGTAGCACACAAATGCCCGCTCGACATCCTTCCTGGCACCCTCCTGTTCTGCTGCAAAATGAGACTGGCTTTGACCTAGAGGGTGAGATATGGTCTTGACAAATGTAGACCATCTCGGGTAGATGCCATATGCTAGATAGTACCCTTGTCATACCTATGGCCATTGATCTCGTAGTTGCATGGTGGAGCTTCGCCTTCAGTTAGTCGGTTAAAAACCGTTGAGCATTGCAGCACGTTGATGTCATTGTGAGTTCCAGCCATACCAAAGAAAGCATGTCAAATCCACAAATCTTTATCAGCCACTGCTTCAAGCACGACACTGCACTCTCCAACATGACCCTTATAAACTCCTTGCCAGACGAATGGGCAATTCTTCCATGCCCAATGCATGCAGTCGATGCTTCCAAGCATAGGAGGAAATCCTCTAGCTGCGTTTTGTGCCATGAGCCTATCAGTGTCACCTTCATTTGGTTGTCTCAAATACTTTGGCCCAAACACTGCAACAATCGCCCTGTAAAACCGATACATGGTCTTGATACATGTAGACTCAGCCATGCGGAGGTAGTCGTCAACTGTATCTGCAGGAGCTCCGTATGCAAGAACTCTCAAGGCAGCCGTGCATTTCTGGATAGAAGAGAAACCAACCAGCCCGGTGCAGTCGCTGTTCAGCTTGAAGTAGTCATCATAGTCCCGCACGCCCATCAGAACGACCATGAAGAGGTCTTTGTTCATCCTAAACCGTCGCCAGAATTCCTTCTCCCGTGTGTGGGAGCGTCGGCGAAGTAGTCTTGCCACAACGTCATATGTCCCTCCATCCGTCTGTGATCTTTGTTCATCCTCCTACCCGGCTTCGAACCTCCAATCCGAAGCGCAACGTTGATCTGTACTAGCAAACCAACCATGCAAGTGATGATCGCCAAGTGTTCATCAAGCACGACCAGCTCGAGTTTGTCGTCGCTATCCATCTATATTATTACAAGAATTAGCAAAAAACGAAGTCCTAAATTTAGGAGGAAAAAAGAGCTGAGCAATGCGACGAACACCTTGCTTGCGTGAAGATTCTCGGAGGCGGCGACGGTTGTAGCGCCAGACAACAAGCGCGGCTCGACGGAGAAGAGGCTACAGACACTGCGACGGGAGATATAGTACGCCGTTCCTGGCGAGGGGGAGACGGGCGTACAGCCGGCGGAGGGTGGGGGGCGGCGCCGGTGATTCAGTTCGGAGGGGCGATTCAGTAGGGAGAGGAATGAGTACAGGCCGCAAGTGTGACGCCCCAAAATCGATACCATGCGAATTTCAGCGATCCCGCCAAAAGCCACATAATAACGATCTCAGGACGCCCACCAGACATAACGTGCACGCCGAAACATGCGCGTTATGTGGGTGGAATTGTGATAACATTACAACAGTTCACGAAAGAATCCGCAACAACAACAGAAGGAGAAAATATATACAAGATCGACTCAAACGAGTCAAGAAACAACTGATACATTACAAAGATACAAAACACAGCGAAAACCAAACTAGTGTCCGACTACAGACAAGATACAAGTTTGGACTAAGAGTCCTGAAGATAACCGATGGCGTCCAATCCCTGCCCAGGCCAAGCCGGAGGGATTCCCAAGCTAACGTCGTCAGACTTCAAACCTGTTGACTATTCAGTGCAAAACAGCTCAAAAGATTGGGTCAGGTAATGAAATTTACCTGGCAAGCAAAGCACACTTGGAACCAATACAAAGGCTCCCAAAATATAAAGGATTGGTGGACTGAAGCAGCAGCACTAAGCCATCTACAGAAGACACGCTACAACTTTCGTCTATAAGATAGAGATAAGAGAGCGAGCAATAATCCAGCTAGATACTAACACCAAACAATACCCAGCCGATTATGACTCACTCGCTTAACCCACGAGTAAGCAATCCAAAGGCACTCACACAGCGAAGCAAGTTTAAGAGCCATCATTACTAGGTGTAAGTTGTCTATGATCTTGTTAGCCAGCATCCTCACCAAGTCGTCCATAACCGTGTGTCGGGGATATAGGATACGGATATCCTGACATATGATAAATGCGGCCCAACATGGAGAAGGCCCAATAGGGCGACTTAACGTTCTGAGTCGCACAAGGACTCCACGAACCGACTTGTAATAGAAACCCTAGTTTGTATCCTACTAGGACACCACATGTAAGTCGGCCCCCTTCCACCTATATAAGGAGGGGCAAGGCGCACCAAAAGCTCTCAGATCTCAATAGACTAGAGACAATAAAATAGAGAGAGCCGCCTCATCGGCGACTCGCTCATCGGCATACAGAATAAGATCTAGCCACAAACAGCATGTAGGGCTTTTATCGGACGATATTTCCCGGGGCCTGAAGCTGTATAAATCGCTCTCACGTGTGCAAACCCACATCGACGATCTCCGCGCGTGCTAAATCCCACACCTACGAAGTCATCTTGAGATGACATGTGCCGTGACAAACCCACGACAGTTGGCGCCCACCGTGGGGCGACGTGCGCGTGGATTCAGATTTCGATGGGTCCAATCTTCATCCGCAGCAATGGCAGCAAAGCCGCCGTAGCAAATCAGCACTCGGGGGCTCGATGTCGACATGGTCCTCGCGTGCGGCTGATCGGCTGATCAGATCAAGATCTTTTGGAGTTTCCTTCGCTCTCACGTGTTGCGTCCTGACGATTCGCCGAAGCACTACTTCGCCGAGAAGACAGGAGCAACCCAGTTCCGATCGGTAGCAGAGCAGCCTCCGTCAAAGCCGTGTACGTCTCAGAAATTACCAAAAGCAGGAAGGAAGAGACACCTCACGTAAAGGAGACGCCGGCGACTAGATGCATGTAGAAGTTCAAGCAGAAGGAAAAAAGCAAATCGAGAGCTACTAGCACTCACGATGGATCAATCCATGTGCAGCACGGTTTCCAACACTGTTGGTAAAAAACAAAACGTCCAGAGCTGCCGATAAAAGAAGACAAAGGCGAAGAGCGGTCAGCTTAAAGGAAAGTGCAGATTGTCGCTGACTCTCACAAGATTTTGGTCAGGCAGCACGGCGACTCAAGCAGTCCGACGACCCGGACGCAGACGTACGTTCGGCTCAACGCGACTCTAAATCAGCCGACTCCAATGATGGTTTGCGGCTTACTCCGAGTCGCCAATATTGGAAGCATTAAAGTAAACCGGCTACCAATTCGCATTACGCCATCGTGGCCGGCTCACCAAAGCGTCATCAACACCAATATTTCGTCCGCATCCGGGGGCTCAACAACAAACGTCTTCCTCGGCGTGCGGCTGATCAAATCAAGTTGACAAGAAGCGGAGCGTTCCGGTCCGTTGCTAAGTTGTGTACTAATCCGACGAATCATCGGGCGACTTAGAAGCCCGGATATTCCCAGCGACACGTGCGCAGTCGCCTTTGAGGGCGTCCGTGTGGATCAACCAGAAAAAATTATTCCGGACAAGAGACGTGCCGTGATTTAAGTCGCACTAAACCAAGGTCAACGAAAGTTCTGTTGCCAGTATCATTTGATTTTGCTGTACAAGTTGTATTCCTTCTCGGCTAGTTGCGAAATGGCTCCTCGTCAACACTTCGAAGAGTTGAAGCTGCAATAAATCTCTCTGGAACAAGTCGCAGGGAGAAAAAATGAAAAAGATCTAACGCAAGTTCTGAAAAGGTGTCTTGTTCGACGTGAGGAAGTACTACTTTAGGCTACGGGTGCCGTGAGAGAGCTGGAAAAGGAAAGGCGATTTAAAGGAGACAGCTTGCTACCCTCACGTAAACAACCAAAAAGGATAAGGAACTAGTATTACCAGTAGAAGTCGCGTGGGTCAAAGAAGAAAAAATGGAAGGCGTACATGAGCTGCCAGTGAAGGAGAAAACTATGTCTGCCTTTTGCTCTTACGTACATGCGACTCAATATATTGCAGCCCAGAATGAAGGAGAAAAATACTAAGTTCGACCACAGCTAGCAGTCACAAAGTTAAGCGAGATAATTACCGATACAATCGCGGCTACTTCATCTTTGACAAATCAGCAGCTACGGTCCGCGGATCATACCGCGACATCAACGCCAGGAGAATAAGAAAAAAGCTAAGTCGCTATTATACTCAACTTTCGCAACCTTTTACTTTCATCAATAAGTTTAAATTCACTTTCGAGTTTATCTCGGGGGCTGCATATCTAGGTTATTATGCATTTTATTAAATGTTTTTGCGACTCATATTATATCATGTCGTAGACTTTAAATTCATATCAGTTTTTGTAGATTTAATTACATCTACTTCTCAATACATTCGTCAAATTAGAGTTCTTTATAACTCGCATTAGCTATTTGCAGCTTGCATTGAATATCAAGATCACCACTACATGTTCAAGGATTGATATTTGGCGATTCATTTGTCATTCTATTGCTTATCATTATATCAATTTATGACTGATCGTCATATAATTTCATGATCATATCATTTTATTAATCATCATCGACTTATTGTCATATCAATTTATGAGCCGCATAGCGATTTACCCCCATATCATTTTATGAGTCGCAAACAACTCATCATTACATCAGTTTATGAGTCATTAATGAATCATTATCTTATCAATATTTGAGTTGAAACAGGTGACTCGCTGTACCATATCTACAGCTAATCAGAGCTGGTTATCATCAAAGCTAATTAGAGCTCGTCACGGCTGTTGCTGCCGATAAAAGCAATAATCCTGGTTATTCTCGCCTTAAGTCAGAAACATCTTTGCACTATGCGGCCAAAGTACTGGGGTGCGGTGTCAATCGAGTGTGATCGCCTATCATGGCCGCCAACGACCCTGAACACGCATTTTTTACCTGGGAAATACTGAGCCGCGCGAAGACCTACTTAACGGTAATAGAGATAATTCAGAAGGACTAAAGTACCCGCGTGTGGCATCAATCGAGTCTGATGCCTATCATGGCTGCCTATCATGGCCGTTCTCGACTCTGAACACACATTAGATCTGGGAAATACTGAGTCAAGTACCATATGCTATCATGCATCGTACAATATGCTATCATGCATCTTACCAGTTGCTATCATGCAACTAAGTTGCTATTATGCAACCATTTGCTATCATGCAGATTACAACATGCTATCATGCGACATACCATTTGCTATCATGCAGATTATACTATGCTATTATGCAGGGTACCATATGCTATTATGTGGAGTACTAACTTTTTATCATAATTATTACCAACCGCCAAGGCTAACATATTATTATCAAGTTATTATCATTGCTTCCTTGGGGGCTTTGCCCTTTGAATTTCAGGAACATATAACTCGACCAAATGAGTTTGAACTGGCATGACCAGATTTTTTAATGATTGGGATAATCATTCTCTGATATCGGCTGTTGAAGCCACCATTATCTTTTATCTACAGCCACATCAAGTGGAATTTATATCATTATTATCTTGCGGCAACAATATTTGTCAATCTGCTGCAGGATCAAATTGCAACGATATGCCATCAAGTAGGATAATGCAAGTATGCCTGCTTAAATGCCCGGGGGCTAGGACAATTAAGTTTTTGTCTAAATTGAGATATTTTTGAGTCCCGAGTAGCATGATCAAGCATGCAACCCGACCCTCGGGGGCTACACATCCGTCAGCATCACAGTTCGAGATACAAAATATTCAGTTATCGAGTCAAAGCAATGGTTCAGGGGGTTTTCAAGTCAAATCAGTGGCTACACATTCATGAGCCGCAGTGAGCAGTAACGTCCGTATCCACTACAATTTCCACGGAGACTACGGAAAAAAATCAGTCCCAAACTTGGGGGCTACAATAACATTGATCTTTACCTGCCGGGGTCATCAGGATTTGATGGACAGCTTACTACTCCCCGCCGAGCAAAGGCAGTTTACAGCGGACAAAGAAGTATCCAGCACTTGATTATTTCAAACCAATAAATCAGCTACAGGGCTACTCGTGCATGCGTTCATGCATGCATGAATGGATTTTGTGGCAAGAGTGTTAACACATGCATGGATTTGTCGTCTATATCGCCATGCATTTGACTCGCGTATATACAAAAGAAAAAGAGATGGGAAAGTAAATCAAGAATAGCTAGCCACCATGGCTGCCAGTACATGCATGTATTCATCAGTTTCTACGTACAGCTCTACCTGGAGGTTCGAGCGACTCTATGATTCAAGAAAAAAAATGAAGGACATACAAAATTCAATAACAAGGGCTCAAACTTCTTGCGCGTTTCTGCGCGAGATTGCAGAGTCGCCTATGTCGTGCCCTTGGGAGAAGGCTCCCAAATCGCCCCAACATGACAGATCAAGGCGACAGATATGCACCACTCCACGGATTTTTCTGTCAAGACCCCAATACGTGCATTGGATCACTACTAGCACCTCACATCTGCTAAGCTGGACGCCCGTCTTCACTACGGGAAACCGTCAAAACGCCGACGGCCGTCCTGTACGCCGACGGCCAAATGTCGGGGCCGTCGGCGTACAGCACGGGCTAGGGCAGACGACGAACAGGCCGTCGGCGTACGAAGCGCCGTCGGCGTAGAATTACATCCCCGACGGCTGCCGTCGGCGTTCTAAATCCCGTCGGCGTACAAAAGGCGACATAACGGAACCGTCCAGCGTCGTTGATACGCCGACGGCTGCCGTCGGCGTTTAGTTGTTTTTTTTAATTTATTTTCGTATATAATATTCATTTATTTATTTCTCTACATAATATTTAATGTAGTTGTAATTTATATATATATTGGACCTATAATTGCCCTCCCAATTTCAGTATCCCACCCCCGTAAAATAACGGTTTGAGTTTTCCGGAAACCAACCCTACAACATATACATGTAAAACAAATAAAAACTTTTCCTGGCTCACTAGAGAGAAAGTTATGCCGGTGATGTCGGTCACACCTAGGAGTAGATTCTTGCACAGGTACAACACACAACACACTTGTATACATATGGTATGTCACAAGCTAGGTTTGGGTGGGGTTCCGACGCTCCGGGGCCCCGCTTCGGTGAAACCCTGAATCCGCTGGAAAAACCCTAACGTTTCCGTCTACCCCCATAGACGTGCGTCGAAAGGGGGTAGCCCAGTGGACTTTTTTGCTTGGTTGTGTTATGTTAGGCCATAGGAACATGAGAAACCAAAGTCTACCCCAAATCGACACACGATTCCATCCGGTTCGCCCGAAAGGGGAGTTTTCACCTCTAAGTGCAGAAACTAACTAGAGAGAGTGAAGCCGGTGATGTCGGTCACACCTAGGAGTAGATTCTTACACATTTACAACACACAACACACTTGTATACATATGGTATGTCACAAGCTAGGTTTGGGTGGGGTTCCGACGCTCCGGGGCCCCGCTTCGGTGAAACCCTGAATCCGCTGGAAAACCCTAACGTTTCCGTCTACCCCCATAGACGTGCGTCGAAAGGGGGTAGCCCAGTGGACTTTTTTGCTTGGTTGTGTTATGTTAGGCCATAGGAACATGAGAAACCAAAGTCTACCCCAAATCGACACACGATTCCATCCGGTTCGCCCGAAAGGGGAGTTTTCACCTCTAAGTGCAGAAACTAACTAGAGAGAGTGAAGCCGGTGATGT
This sequence comes from Poa pratensis, assembly GCA_947311845.1. Taxonomy (NCBI): domain Eukaryota; kingdom Viridiplantae; phylum Streptophyta; class Magnoliopsida; order Poales; family Poaceae; genus Poa; species Poa pratensis. The sequence goes on from CAMZMU010000084.1 coordinate 13,189,159, forward strand.
CGGTCACACCTAGGAGTAGATTCTTGCACATTTACAACACACAACACACTTGTATACATATGGTATGTCACAAGCTAGGTTTGGGTGGGGTTCCGACGCTCCGGGGCCCCGCTTCGGTGAAACCCTGAATCCGCTGGAAAAACCCTAACGTTTCCATCTTTGCATATTTATAACCGTAACACTTCCGGGTTGTCCTGTTGGACAGTCCGAGTACGTGTAGATCGGGTCGTGTTCCACGTTCTACCCCTTCCTGAGACGGAATTTCGGCAGCACCTCCCTGTTGTTCTTCGGATGCACACCCTCTCGGCTTGACAAGCTCGAGACGTGTATTCTGAAGAACAGCGGGGAGGTGCTGCCGAAATTCCGTCTCGGGTCGGGGTAGAACATGGGACACGACTCGATCTACACGTACTCGGGCGGGATAGGCCCCTACCTATTAGAAGTGTATGTGAACCCTTGCATGTTGTAAAAGATAAAATTTGGCCGTAATAAAATGGTGACATTGCATGCAAGAAAATAAAAATATGATGCATTTAATTTCATGTTATTATTATTTGGCTCACAGTAAAGCAGCAGAGGATGGCAGATAATGGGTGGATGTACAGTGGCCGAACTAGTTTGGTTGACAAAACAGATGAGTGGGTATGGAAGACGCATTTGTTAGTGAAGGAGTTAGCGCGTAAGGGTTCAGAGTCAGGCGCTCGTGGACAGTGCCCTTGCCCTCGTTGCAAGTTTCGTACACGTCAGGGAAAGGATGATATGATTAAACACCTCTTCTCTCGTGGGTATATGCCGAACTTCGTGACGACAGTCAACTTTGATGAGTACGAGCGCGAGAGTGGCAGGGTGATGCGGCAGCGGATCAATGGCAATGAAGATGATGGGATTAGAAACTGGCTAGATGATCTCCGTGCTGGCGACATGCCAGATTCGCCACCATCACAGGAGGAACCGGAGGAACCTCCAGAACCGGAGGAACCGCGTGAACCGGAGGACCCAGAGCCAACCGCGAAGGCCTTCTTTGCTATGATGGCCTCGTCTCAGAGGCCTCTGTACGAGGGTGCAAAAGTTTCTCAGCTCGATGCCATCTCGCAAGCACTAGCCAACAAGCTCCAGTATGGCAGCACCCGTTCATGCTTTGAAGCGCATCTGCAAACAACTGGTAACCTGTTGCCTGAAGGGCATTGTCTGCCTCAAAGCATGTACGAAACGAAGAAAATCCTGCGAGATCTCAGCATGGATTATCAGAAGATAGATTGTTGTCCAAAAGGATGCCTTTTGTTTTGGAAACAGTTTGCCAATGACAAGTACTGTATCTTGTGTAAGGCCTCTAGGTATCATGTGGTAAAAGGACCCGATGGTACGAAGACGCAGTCAAATGTCGCCATTAAGATTCTTCGTTACCTCCCATTCATACAAAGAATCAAGCGGCTTTACATGAACAAAGAGTCTGCCACACAGATGCAATGGCACAAAACGGGGAAGAGATACAAGGATGAGCACGACCGGGAATTGATGGGACATCCATCTGATGGTACGGCATGGAAGAACTTTGATGCGAACCACCCCGATGAGGCAGCAGATGCTCGAAACGTGAGAATCGCGATAGCAACCGATGGATTCAATCCATATGGTTTGTCGACTACCGCGTACAGCTGCTGGCCCGTGTTTGTTATTCCGCTCAATCTCCCTCCTGGAGCCCTAATGCAAAAGAAGACCATGTTCCTCTCGCTGATCATTCCAGGTCCTGAATATCCGGGGAAGAATTTAAGTATGTACATGCAGCCAATTGTGGATGATCTGAACCACTCTTGGCACCACGGGACGTTGACATATGATCGTGCATCGAAGACAAACTTCTTGATGAAAGTTTGGTATCACAATTCCATGCATGACATGCCCGGGTACGCCCTATTCTGCGGATGGTGTACAGCTGGTAAGTGGCCATGCCCAGTGTGCAGGAACCGACTTGAGTTCATGTGGCTAACGGCGGGACGGAAGTATTCCGCGTTTGACACACATCGAAAGTTCCTCAAAAGAGGGCATCGTTTAGAGAAGACAAAAAGAACTTCAAGAAGGGCAGAGTTGAGCGTGAAGAAAAAGCGATACCAACTTTCGATGGTGCAGCTGTTGACGCCGAGCTAAGTGCTCTCGTGCCTGCTGGGAGAAAAGGCCCACGATATGTGGGATATGGTGTGTCGCACAACTGGACTCACGTGGCAGGCTTGACGCAACTCGAATATTACAAGGACCTCGAACTTCCCCATAGCATCGATGTGATGCACACCGAAAAGAATGTTGGAGAGTCCCTCTTTCACACAATCCTGAACATTACCCCGAAGTCGAAGGATAATGTTAAGGCTAGAGTTGATGTTAAGAAGCTCTGTGATAGGGAGAGAATGCACATGAAGCCTCCTGAAGGCCGTCAAAAGAACTGGTTCAAGCCGCATGCTGACTTCTGCCTTAATAGTATGCAAAGGTCTGAGGCATTCCATTGGCTCAAATTCGTCGTGATGTTCCCTGATGGCTATTGTTCGAATATAAGTAAGGGAGTCAATATACAATGGCAAAAGTCACCGGGCTCAAGAGTCACGACTATCATATATGGATTGAGCGGCTGCTACCGGTGATGGTTCGAGGGTATCTCCCCGACCGTGTCTGGCGAGTGCTCGCGGAGTTGAGCCATTTCTTCCGCACGCTCTGTGCTAAGCAAGTATGTCCCCTGATTATTCAGAAGCTGCATGAACTAGTGCCGGAGTTGCTGTGCAACTTAGAGACGATATTTCCGCCAGGCTTCTTTACTCCGATGGCACATCTTGTTGTGCATCTTGCGAATGAGGTACTCTTGGGTGGACCGGTGCAGTTTCGTTGGCAGTTTTGTATTGAGAGAGAGTTTAAGTATATTCGAACCAAATGTGGAAACAAAAATAAGATTGAGTCATCCATAGCCGAGGCAACTATCCTTCAGGAGATGGCAGACGCCAGGCTAACGTACTACCCCGATGATGTTCCCACTATGCATAACCAGGCCTCTCGGTACAATGTCGACGAGCCCAAGCGAGACCCCAAGCTCGTCCTCTTCCAGTGTCCCGGTGGCAAGAGCGGTGGCCCAACAAGGTATAACTTGACCAATGATGAGCTGGAGTGCATAATGCTCTATGTGCTTATGAACATGAAGGAAGTGACCCACGACGAGCAGGGAGAAGAGGGCAGTTTCCTTAGGTAAAATGGGGAACAAATTACTTTGCAACTACTATCATGATTTCGTTCTAATACGTATTTTCTCCTTTTAGTCAATTCACGGATGAAATGTGGTCGGGAACATCAGATGGACCCAATGAAGCCGCGTTGGACACTCTTTTGAAAGAGCCTGCCCCCGGAAAGAAAAAATTCACGGTTTGGTTCAGGGAAAAGGTAATTTCAAACCTGTCCCTTCTACCTTGCAATTCGTGTATTATCCCTCTTACTAATGCACAAAACAATTTGTACTTGTAGGGAGCTGATCCCAACGTTGTGATGTCAGATGAGTTGAGATGTGTCTCCCAAGGTTGTAACCGTAGAGTCGAGAAGTATGAGAAGTATGATGTGAATGGGTACCGCTTCCATACAGAGCATCACCAGAACAGTCGGCCTAATGCAAAGACTATAAATACCGGGGTCTTCACCAAAGGAGCCGGTAATTATGATTACTACGGAAGGTTACAGAACGTATATGAGCTGACGTTCAATAACACGAACATATCACTCAAGCTTGTTGTGTTCAAATGCCACTGGTTCGACCCTGAGCATGGAACCAAAAGTACCCCTTCCATTGGGTTAGTTGAAGTTAAGCCTTCAACCACCTACAATGGATCCGATGTCTTTGTTGTGGCTCACCAAGCCTTTCAAGTTTATTATTTGCCCTACCCATGCAAGAAAGAGGGACTCATTGGTTGGGAAGTCGTGTTCCATGTATCGCCACGTGGTAAGCTACCCATGCCCTCCGAAGACGATTACAACAACATTGACCCTAAAACATACGAGGGGATTTTCTATCAAGAGGAACAAACCTTTGGGGACTTTGGCATACAAGGTCTTGAGGACCGCGAGGACAATGCACAAACAGGTGGTGACGTAGTGGTGAATCTAAAGGATATAGATATGCTCAACAAGTTACAGAGTGATAGTGATGACGATGATGAGCCTCCACCGTGCGAGGAGGTTCCAATATACAACACTCGTGATAGTGATGTTGATAGTGATGATAGTGATGATGACAACCCAGGACTTAACTATGAGAGTGATGATTAGGGGTGAGGGTCTTTTATGTCCTTTTGCGTACTATTTACTTTTCAACATGCTTCTTCTTAATTGCATTACGTCTTTATTCTTATTTACTACATTTTTCAACATGCTTAAAGTTTATCCTTTCTCAATGCAGGTGATTGACCAAGATGAGCCAAGGCAAGGAATCATCGGCCTCGGGCTCTCGGGAGGTGTAGGATGTGTTCGGGTGTAGCGTGTGTGAATTCGAACTTGTTTGGAGTTTGTATGAATGCTTGGATGAATTTGAATCATGTTTGTGTCATTTGGATATGTATGTGATGTTTTATTTGATGTTTCTGTGATGTTTTATAATTTGTGCAATTTTAATTGTATTTAAAATGCGCCAGAAACCAGCAGCAAAAAATTTCAGAAACTGAAAATATGGTCAAGTCTACGCCGACGGCATTGCCGTCGGCGTAGTATGCTGCGGGGACGCACAGGATGGCGCCACGTCGACGCTGGAGGACCATATGGTAACCTATACGCCGACGGCATTGCCGTCGGCGTAAGACTCCTCCCAGACGCACCAGATCAGCACACGTGGCAGACTAGGCCGACGGCACTGCCGTCGGCGTATAGGTGGAGCATACGGAGAGTCACGTTCCTTTTGTGGGTCCCACTTCAGATACGCCGACGGCGACGGATACGCCGACGGCATTGTTCATACGCCGACAGCGTCCTACGCCGACGACGATACGCCGACGGCGGCCGTCGGCGTAGTACTACGCCGACGGCGATCGTTGCTACGCCGACGGCGGACCGCCGTCGGCGTTTTGACTGTTTCCCGTAGTGCTTCCCTCAGCTATTCAACGACATGATGACTTAAAAATGGTTAGACCAGCTACTGTGACACAAAGTGATTCAAAGAGTATGAACCGGCTGGCTCAAATGCAGTGTTGCAAAGCATCGAGGCCGTGGTTCACAGCACAGAAGCAAGCGATACAGCAAGTTGATTCGATTCATCGGAAGTAATCTGTGAAGAGCAAGGCATGCGTGCACATATAGGCCACCGGCCACGGGACAGAAAAAAGGTTGAACAGAGAAGATGCTAGATACATTAAGAATGCATGGCTGACACAACCATATGTGCTCGAGAGGGCCATTAGCTCATGCATGCGTGCACGGATTTTATGACAAGGGAATGCCAATCCCATGCACATACGCTCCGGCCAGCTCTGCTTATAAGCATGTTTTGGGGAGTCGCACACGCCAGACATCAGACTACTTCATGCGATCCAGTGTCCCGGGCGGTCTACACCGACATCAACTCGCCGGCCACCCCGTGAGTCGCCAGTCAAGACCTTCATGATACGGCATCAACAAACATCAGTGGCGACCCAACAACTTCTATGCTTGCGACTTAGTGGTATCGACATCAAAGATTCGACAAGCTTAATGTTAGCGAGTCAACTCCACTACTTCAACAACTCGGCATAAGCCTCTTGTCCCAGGAAGACAATATCATCATCAAATCAAGATCTTCCGCCCGACTCTTCAAGTCGACCAAAAGCTCGGGGGCTACTGTCGGGGATAAAGGATACGGATATCCTGACATATGATAAATGCGGCCCAACATGGAGAAGGCCCAATAGGGCGACTTAACGTTCTGAGTCGCACAAGGACTCCACGAACCGACTTGTAATAGAAACCCTAGTTTGTATCCTACTAGGACACCACATGTAAGCCGGCCCCCTTCTACCTATATAAGGAGGGGCAAGGCGCACCAAAAGCTCTCAGATCTCAATAGACTAGAGACAACAAAATAGAGAGAGCCGCCTCATCGGCGACTCGCTCATCGGCATACAGAATAAGATCTAGCCACAAACAGCATGTAGGGCTTTTACCGGACGATGTTTCCCGGGGCCTGAAGCTGTATAAATCGCTCTCCCGTGTGCAAACCCACATCGACGATCTCCGCGCGTGCTAAATCCCACACCTACGAAGTCATCTTGAGATGACATGTGCCGTGACAAACCCACGACACCGTGGACACGGCTTTTCGAAAAGATTTAACCCTGCAGGGGTGCACTATTGTTTAACCACACGCATCGAATCGCCGCGGAAGCGATCGACACAACCTTTCACTTCTCTTCGGCCGAGTCCAGGGAACCACCTAGCTAGGATCTTACCCGCATCAAGAGTCCGGCCGAGGCTCCGACACAGACCCAACCGTTTGTGAGACACTACCTTCCCAGGCCTCCTCTAGGGTAGCTACCCGGTTGGGAGGCGTCCACAATCCTATAAAATTGTACGCACATCGGTTAAGTACCATCATCATCATCAATATCTTCACCTGCATGAAAGGGGATGTGCGTACGCCAAATGGAAAGCCCGAACTACTTGCGGCGCCCTGGACAAGGCTTCGGATCGGGTCGCGGGGAGTCCCATTAGGTCCCACATGTGGATAGCGCGCTCATTCTTGGATCCGAGGACAAGAACTCAGGTCCTAGGGCGACACTAGTGGAACAAAGCACCAAACTGGCCTTCCACCGGTGCCTTATCATTAAGACAAAAATCGTCCCACAACAGATAAACAGGTAACCACTTACCAGGGCTTCGAAGGTACAAGTAATAACAAGAAGATAAAAGGTAACAACCTAAGCATGCGCTACGACTCGCAAGGCCAACAAGGTAAACAAACAACAGGGTGATAGGATGTGGAGGTGGGGCTATATCATGGCAGCATGGTAAACATGGATAGGATCACACAAGCATCGTAACATAAGGGTAGCAGAGAACAACGGCAAGGGTGAAAGACAATGCATTGGGAACAAGAGAACAGTGCTTGCTGGAATCCAGCAAGGAAGAAGAACTTGTCGTTGCTCACATCATCTCAACGTCTTATCCGCGAAGAAGCAACAAACACTAGAAAGCGCAAAAGATGCAACATTTACTACTACGGCAAAAGATCCAGCATGTTCGGAAGATGATGCATGACAGGGCAAGATGCAACTTAAGCCAAATTAAGCGGAACCGGGATTCCAACAATTAATATTAAGGTTCAAGTTATTTATCTAACCACAAATTAAATGTTGATTAACAGGTTTAAACATGGCATGGGTGATCTACTCAATTTAAATGAAGTCGGGACATCTATCGAATATTCCCGCACACTCCATATTTATTTATTAGGTGAATGCTAAACCCACAACCCAAGATATGCAATGCAACACATGCATGAAAGATATGAGATGCACAAGATAGGTGACATTTTATAAAATAGGTATATAGGTATTGGGTTTGGGGTTCGGGTTCGCACGTCGGTCGAGGGACCTCCGGGGGTCAAAGCTGGCAACTTCGATCCGTAGAGGAAGTAGTCGAAGTCGGGGATGTAGTCGTCGCCGAACCGGAACATCATCGTTTGTTGGTGTCGTTGAAGTGGTAGAAGTAGTTGTACTCGGGTCGTCGTTGTACGGGGCACCGGCTTCGGTGTCGGTGACGTTCTTGTCGGGTTCGGTCTTCGGTGGCGACGGGGTTCACGGACACGCGCGAAGGCGGCCAACGCAAAGCGAACACAGACGAGACTGACACGAAGCGGAGTTCTTGTCGACGGTCACGGGGTACACGGCGTGGAACTTGTCGGCGGTCACGGACACGGAGAACTTGTCACGAGCGTCATCGTTCACGGTTCAACATCGTGACAGATCTTATCGTCGGTCACGGACACGGACACGGTCGAGGTTCACGGCGTCGGTCTTGTCGAGTCACGGACACGGAGGATCACGGCACATGGACACGGACACGGACACCGGGAAGAAACACACGGGCACCGGAAGACACGCGCGAGCGCACACGAGACGCAACACCTCGACGGGTGGACACACGGACGAAGTGCAGCGCCGAAGTCTTGCCGGCAAAACGTCGAACACGTTGCGGGCGAAGACAAGGCGCTGCCGGAGCGACGGCCACGGTGAGCCAGAGGGGCAGAGGACGACGGCCGAGGACGGTGATACGTCTCAAACGTATCTATAATTTCTGATATTCCATGTTGATATTATACCAATTGTTACATGTTTTATATATACTTCATAGCATTTTTATGTATTTTCTGGGACTAACCTATTAACAAGATGCCACAGTGTCAGTTCCTGTTTTCTGTTGTTTTTGTATTTCAGAAAAGCTATTCTGGAAATATTCTCGGAATTGGACGAAACCTGAACAAGACCTCCTATTTTTCCAACACGTACACGGAGTCCAAAGGAGAGACCGAGGAGACCGAGGAGGCGGCCACACCATATGGCGGCGCGGCCCCCTGGCCACGCCGTGGTGTGGTGTGGGCCCCACGGGCGTCTCCAGCCGCCGCCCTTTCGCCTATTTATTCATCTTCACAGGAAAACGCTAGACACCCGAGCCATTATCCACGAAAAGTTCCAGAGACGCCGCCGCCGTCAACCCTAGCTCGGGAGGGTTCAGAAGCTCTTCCCGGCACCCTGCCGAAGAGGGGAATCATCACCGGAGGGCTATGCATCACCATGCCTGCCTCCGGAGTGATGCGTGAGTAGTTCATCCTTGGACTACGGGTCCATAGCAGTAGCTAGATGGTTGTCTCTCCACTTTATGCTATCATGTTTAGATCTTGTGAGCTGCCTATCATGATCAAGATCATCTTATTGTAATGCTACATGTTGTGTTTGCTGGGATCCGATGAATATTGAATACTATGTCAAGTTGATTATCAATCTATCTTATATGTTATTTATGATCTTGCATGCTTTCCGTTACTAGTAGATGCTTTGGCCAAGTAGATGCTTGTAACTCCAAGAGTTAGTATTTATGCTAGATAGTGGGTTCATGCCTCCGGTAATCTGGGAGAGTGACAACAACTTCTAAGATTGTGGATGTGCTGTTGCCACTAGGAATAAAATAACCGATGCTTAGCTTAAGGGTGCGCCGTTAGGTCTAATGCATTTGTTTAAATTACGCACATTACTTAATGCGATTATCCGTTGCTTGCAACTTAATACCAACGGGGAACTCGGTATGACAACCTGGAGGTGGATTATTAGTCATAGACGCTGTTGGATAACGGTCTATGTATTTTGTCGTAATGTCCACATGAATATCATAGTAATCATCGTGTCATATATATGCATTGTCATGCGCTCAATATTTTGTCAATTGCCCAGCTGTAATTTGTTCACCCAGCATGTTAGTTATCTTTTATGGAGAGACACCACTAGTGAACTGTGGACCCCGATCCATTCTTTTACACTGATAATACAACCAACTGCAATCATTGTTCCTTTTCATTCTCTGCAATTTACTACTGTTTTCCATACCATACGTTTAATCCTTTGTTTTCAGCAAGCCGGTGAGATTGACAACCTCACTGTTTCGTTGGGGCAAAGTAATTTGATTGTGTTGTGTACAGGTTCCACGTCAGAGCGCCACTGACAACCTTCAGAAGTGATTTCTTGCTCCTACTGGTTCGATTAAACCTTGGTTTCATACTGAGGGAAACTGCTGCTACATTGCTTCATACCTTCCTCTTGGGGTCTCCCAACGAACGTGTGATCCACATCATCAGACGGCGGTCACGCGCACAAGCACGTCCACGCCAGGAGATCGTCGGGGCAGAACATGGAGCTCCTCTAGCCGGAGGAAATCGGAGCAGGAGGCGGTGCGGCTCGGGGCCGGACATGCGCGGGGTCGACGACGGCCGGGCTCGGGGCCAGGGAGTGTAGCGCCGGGGCAGAGGAGGTCGGAGCCGCGGCCAGGCGCAGGAGGGCGGAGGACACGACGGTTGACGCCGGGGCGGCGCGACGATGAGGCGAGGATGGGGAGCGCGGCGACGCCCGGCCGCGGGGCGAGGGAGGAGCAGGGGGCTCGGGGCGCGGCGCCGGAGGCCGGAGGAGAGGCGCGGGTGGAGGACGGCCGGCAGGGAGCTCGGGCGGTGTGTGCGTGCGTTGTGGTTGAGGAGGCGGTGGGAGGAGAGGTGCGGCCTGAGGCGGCGGATTCCGGCGGTGGGGGAGGCGCCGGTGGCCGGAGCTGGAGGAGGAGGCGCAGGGAGGGAGCTCGGGGTTGAGGAGAGCACGGCGGGAGCTCTCCCGTGCGGGTGGGGAGGAAAGAGATAAGAAGAAGAAGGAAAGGAAGAGAGAAAGGAAAGAAAAAAGAAAAAGAAAAAGAAAGGAAAGAAAAGGAGGGGAAAAAAGAGAAAAGGGGAGGTGGAGGGATTAGTCCGCAAAAACAGAAAAGATGGGGAGGGTGGCTGCAAAAGGCAGGGGGAGGAAGAGCAAGTTTCCAGGGGAAAACCCTAGGGTTGGCTTAGGTGGGCTTTGGGTTCTCTCTCTCCCACTAAAACATTTTTAATTTTCAAATTCTTTTGACAAAACAAATTTTGTAACGGCGTCGAACAAAAGAACTGGAGGGGAATATTTCGAGACAACAAAATAGAGTTTAGCAAAATAATTTTATTGTCAAATTAATGCAATGCTGATGATGCATGACGTCATGATGATGCGAAAAAGAAAAACAGACAAAACTAATTGGGAAAAAACCCCGGGGCGTTACAGCAAGGGACGCTGGGGGGAGAAAAGAAATGCTCTATGTCGCTGACACGTCGCCCCCACCCGTCAGGATTGGACGAGGCGTGCGTTGCCGCGGTTGCCGGCACGCCCGGTTGCGTCCCTAGAAGCTGGGCGTGAAGCGGGGTTGCCGAACGCTGTATTGGGACGTGCCGCAACTTTTTCTCTATTGGGCGCGCCGCTGGGTGACGGTTTCGTGCCGGCGCGCCCAAAACGTATATTGGGAGCGGAGTTGGGCGCGCCGGTGGAGATGCTCTTATGTTGGAACAAATGGGCTATAGATTACAATGATTTTCTGCCGCACGAGGTGCCCAAATGCCAATACATCTCTCGAGACGAGGCCAGCAGTCCCCTGGAGATGTGCATGCTCCCCTAGATACTGTAGCTATTTTTTTTTTAATAATACATTTTTTAATTAAATTCGAGAAATATTACGCGTTTTGAGAGTTTCCTTTCTTCGTCCTTCCGTTTCTCTCTCTGTTCTTCAAACTATTGCTCGAGTCCGGCGATTTCCGAACGATTTCCTCCAATGAGCCACGAAAACTTCACCCTAGAGGGTTCTAGAGTTAGTAGAGAGCAGGGGCAACGTCAATCTACTCATGGGATAGCTTGGGGTGGTGATTTGGTGGAGCTTGTTTGGAGCAATGGTGGAGGTGCTGTGGAGTTTGGGATAGCTCGAGCAAGAGGTCGTGGTGGTGGTGGTGCGGCTGCTGCTCCGGTGGTGGTGATGGTGGTGGTGGTGGTGCTGCTCCGGTGAATCAAGCACGCTTCAAGGGTGAGTGGTGTTTGGCTAATTAGGGTTTAGATTAATTAAGTTTGTATTAATATTTAGGTTGTCGTGCGTCAGTGTTTAGTTGGTCATGTCGTAGATAATTATATAGTTGTTAGTAGATAATTATATAGTTGTTAGTATTTAGTTTGTCGTGCGGTAGTATTTTTTCCAGTAGTAATGGGTATTTCGTGCTACTTAATTGTTGACGAGTCTTAATATTTTTCTAGGCAAACAGAGATGTCTGATGTAGTGAAGTGTATGTTCTACTACGGTGCTGGTACTGTGTTAACAAATGAATTGGGGGCAGATTTGAGTCAGTTTCAGCACTCGGAGTTGGAACTTAATTCACCGCACACATGGTCGATTAGTCAGGTGAAAGACTGGTTAGCAGGATGTTTAGGGCTTAATCCTGAAACAGACACTGTTGGTGTGCATGCATTGTGGTCGAAGTCAAGGTCAAGGGCAGACGTGTTCTTCTAGTTGAGGCCGATAGATCGGACCTCTCAGTGGGTGCGTTGGCTACAAGCCTGTGAAACCAGAGACACAAACCTAGTCGCCCTACTGCTTCCTGTCGTGAAGGAGGTGAATTCATATGATGGCAAGGGTGGGCACGATCCTGGCCAGAGCAGTCAAGAGATGCATACAGAAGAACATGATTATAGGCAGTCAGGAGATGTTGGAGGTGGCGGTTACGAGTCAGGCGAGAGCAGTCAGGCTAATGCGGAGAATGATTATACTGGTGAGGCAGATGCAGACGATCAATTTGGGCATATGCAGAACCAGATGGAAGCGGAAGATACGGATGGTGATAGTGCTGACGCCGATGATTCCGACGAGTCGAATGACGAGCAGGAGGTGCCTAATCCAGTGTCATGGAATCATGACTATTCTTCTGCAATGACCGTGAACGACGGTCATGATTCTGCGTGACACTATCACGAGAATAATATTGCCGTTGGTGCTCTCTATCCTGACAAGCAACATTTACAGGACACGATCATTAAGTGGGCTGACGAGGTGTACCCTCATCAAATCCCATGGTTAAGGACCTAGGGTTGAGATTATGGGGAGAGAACGTGGTAGTACTGGTAGTTTCGTCGGCTGACAAGCAGAGGCAAAGATTTACCCAGGTTCAGGCCCCTCGGGTGGAGGTAAAGACCCTACTTCCTGCTTGTCTGGTATTGATTGTGGATTATGCGATTACAGGGGAGCTCCGGCGAGTTGATGATCTCGCAAGAGCTTTGGTGGTTCGTGTATGGCTTAGTCCTAGATCGGTACCCCTCCCAGCCTTTAAATAGGCTGGGTCTCGGGTGTTTGTAACCGACCTAATTTACACATAAGGAAAGCCTAAACCGACTATGCCTATGTCTACTCTTGGAGGGTACTCCATCTTCTTGGGCCTCTTGTCTTGGGCTTCGAGTAGGCTCTTCGATATTGGGCCTTAGTCGTCACGTGCACCAGGTACCCTCATGGTAGGGTACCCGATATGTATACCCATGTCAGTAGCCCCCCGAGTACTTGGCTGACTCGAAGAATCGGGCATGGACTCTTTCGTAAGTGCACGGCTTTGAATTCTGTATATATAATTTGGAATTCCTGTATGAATAGCACATGTTTGGCTATGTCGAGTATCTCATCGACTATGTTTTATGATGATCAAGGGATAACAGCTTAGCAGGCCCAGTACACTCGACGGATCGGGACTGGTTAACTACTCATTCGGGTAAAACCTTACTAGCTTTCAATCAAACTCGAGTCCCCGGACTCGAATCTGGAACAAACTGGTCAGATTCGACTAGGCCGCTTGAGGTCTTACTGAATCGATCTGTAGTATAACTTTTGAATTTTACCCAACGCGTCCGTCGGGATTTTTCATCATGTCTGCTGACACGGAAAGTGTAAGGATTAACGTTGCTGGAACGGTCCTTAGCCCAGCTCGAAAGTTCGGCGGGTCTTACCTTTGCACTATGCATGCAACATCCGAGGTATTTGCGACTGACGCAACTCGGGAATGTTTCGAGTATGATTTCTGAACTTTGTTGGACGAGTCATGCCCTTTGTCGACTGATATTTGCAGTTATACTATCGGGTGCGCGACAGCGCTCCCGATGGGAGTAGCCCCCGAGATTGTGCTTTATTGTTTTGCAATGGAGGATAATCTCAAAACTCTTTTTACTCTGCACATGTTTAATCGAAGAAATTCGTGCCATAATTCTATCGGGTGCACGACAGTGCTCCCGATGGGAGTAGCCCCCGAGATTATGCTGTATTACTTGTAAATAGAGGATAATCTCAATCATTATCCTAAGCATCTTCAGTCGAAGAATTTTTTGAACATGCTCCCGATGGGAGTAATATGACTTTAGCCGAAGGAACGGTCGAGTGACCAATTTGGCCTTGAGAAAGCTTTGTCATACCCGAATTAATCAGGGCAATCGAGTGACCAATATGCGCTGAGCATACTCGAACATATTTTCTGAACAGATGCTTCAATGACGTCAGGGATGACGTTTATTGCGACTGCGATTTCTGACACGCGTGGCGTGCGTTAAGCTGCGATTGATGGGACGTAACACGTATGTGGGCCCATTTGTGCAGAGCTGACCGAAGACGGTGTCGTTTGGACTTTGATTTGACCACACGGGCCCACTTTTTCCACAAGCGTGATGATGGCTCCTCTTTTTGCGTGCGTAGCGGGCGGAGAGGCCGGCGACGGTTGCCCTCCGCGTTTGCCACGTGTACGGTGAGATTGCATGCGGAGCGCACGATTGTGATATGAATGGCTGTGATGGCGTTTGACTTGCGGTAAATTGGGACACGACGCTGGCATCTGTTTTTACTTGCCATTTGCTCCCTGCGCCGCCCTGTTTCCTCATCTTCCTCCTTGCGCTGCACCTCCATTGTTCGTTTCCCCAAACTCTTTGTGCTCTGTCCACCCATCCTAGCAATGGCCAAGGGTGGAGGCTCCAAGCGAAGCGCTACGTCTGCCGCCACGACTGATGCAGCAACAAAGGTCAAGAAGACCACAACAAGCGCGTCTGCTGCCACCACCGCTTTGAAGAAGAGCAGCGGGGACTGGGCGAAGTCCACCATCAAGGACGCCCATCTGACCAAGTTTCGCGAGCAGGGTCTGCTTCCTCCCACGGACCAGCTTGCTGTTCGCGTGCCATCACCGAAGGAGGTACTCCCAGAACCACGCGCCAATGAGCGTGTCTGTTTTGCGGAGTTTCTGCCTAGGGGTTTCTCGCTCCCCCTCCATGATTTTGTGCGAGGTTTGCTCTTTGCCTACGGGGTGCAGATCCATGATCTCACCCCGAACGGTATTCTGCACATTGCGTGTTTCATCACGCTGTGCGAGTGTTTTTTGGGAGTTGCTCCAAGTTGGGCATTATGGAAGGCCATCTTTATGGTACGACCAAACAGGGGAGGCGGCCGCACCTACCCTGTGGGCGGCTGCGGGATCCAGGTGCGCGGTGACACCCGATATTTTCGACTGAAGACCGTCGACTCCGCACAAGGCTGGAGAAAGGGATGGTTTTATGCGAGTGTCGAGCAGGACGCAGCTGCCGCTTTTTCGACTGCTGCCTTTGCAAGGACCAAGGCCTGGGACCACCAACTTTCGGATGAAGAACTGGCAGAAGCAGAGCCTCTTCTGTCCCAGATTGGAGGTCTTCTCGATAAGGTGACGGGTGTGCATCTAATTGCCACTTTTGTAAAGAGGCGGGTGTGGCCGATCCGTGCCCGAGCGCACCCCATGTGGCAGTACGAGGGCCCAAGTGATGCCACACGGATGAGCCCAGAGGACTGTCAAGGAATGAGTTGTTGGCGCATGTGCGATCAATCACCAACCTGACGGCAGCCGACCCGTGCAACGTCGACTGCCCCATTACGCCGTATGGGATGGAAAATCCTTTGCTTGAGGTATGTGTACTTTATGATTTGCTTGCAGTTTTGGAGTTGCCACTCATATGCATTGCAGCCTCTAATTTTGCAGCCGTGATTTATGACATGCAGGGTCACTCGACTGCTGCCTCTCTTCCTCCTTTGCCAGAGAATGGTGCAACTGAAGAAACTCAGGTGCAAGAGATGGAAGCGAAAGGGGATCACTCGCCAATTCCCTCCGCCACCACTTCGCTGTGGAAGAAGTTGAAGAGGAAGCAGCAGAAGAGGTGCAGACTGAAGAAGTGGCCGATTCTGACCCTGAGATCGACATCGCGCCTCCAAAGCGTCGTCGACTGACCAAAAAGGTATCTTCGGCTGTGAGTTCACCCGCGAAGGAGCATGACTTGGAGGTTGACGAGGAAGCGGGCTCATCACCCGTTCCCAGCCGCTCCTTTGCGTGTATGCTCAACGAGCTCGACCCCTCTCCTCATTCGAGTGGCGCCCTGTCTTTGGAGGCCCAAATTTTGATGACCTCGACTATGACGAAGAGGAAGAACACAGGTTTGTGTTTTACTTATGATATAAGTTTTTACTGCTGTTGCATACTTGTGCTGATGATGTCTTCATGCGTGCCACTCGCAGTGCTGAAACCAATCAGCCTTTATCTCCTCAAGCAGAGAAAGTTCCGACGCCGGATCACCCGAACATTTCTCCCGCGTGCATGAGGTTGTCCACCCGATGGACACCACTGCTGTTGTGGAGGCGCCAAGGCTACGGTTGTGGCTACTCCTGAAGTCGGGACATCTGCTTCGACCCCTGAGCCTTGGACAAATCATGTGAGTACTTTTTGCCTTACCCGCGTAGTTTTGGGGCTATGTACGTTACAAATTATGCTAACTGCGTGTGTCTACAGCCCTTCTACCGCACACTGGCGGAATCTGCCAAAGCTTATGTCCAGGTGGAGCAGGAGAGGGATGGCCTGCGTAATGACCTGGAGCGACTCAGTCGTGAGTTTCACTTTGCCATTTTTTCTGAAGCTCTTTTTGCAATACTTTGTCTTTGTCGATCATAAACTGTATGCGATTTGCTACTTCAGGCGAAAAGACAGCGGCTGAGTCCCGCATAAAGGAGCTTGAAGAAGCACTCGTCACGCAGCGCGCTGAGTCGAAGAAGGAATTGGATGCTGCCACAACTCAGCTACCGCGCGTGAGCGAGGATATGCCGAACAACTGGCGAAACTCGCACATGTCATGGGAGGTGAGTAATCTTTTCGTTTTGAACTTATGTGTGGTTGTCAAGCGTCGTATAGTGACGTTTGCTCTTTGTTGATTTGTGAAGAAGCTGCAGGCGCGCCGACCTCTGGACAGGCGAACGACGATCTGCCACTCGATCGTGCTGTGAGCGACCTTGGGGTCGTGTGCACCCACGCGAAGGATGCACTCGCCAAGTCAGCGAGTACACTTGGCGCAGTGTACAAGGCCGTGCTCCCGAGTGGCGAAGTACCGACGACGGCGGATGGATTTGCCGATGTTTTTGGCCCGGGGACTTCCACCATGGCGAACTTCTCGCGCCCTTTCGGTACGCGGCTCGGAGTCCACCCTCAAGCTCCTTTTAGGCCACGGATTAGAGGGTGACTACGAGAAAGCGCTTTCTGATTTCCCGCGGAGGCCAGACGGGAGACTTGTGCCTTTGAAAGGAGTCAGCGCGCCAGCTGCACGACTGGCCGAAATATTTATGACCACCATGGAGCGCGGGCAAAAGAGGTCGCCACTCGCTTGCTTAGGGGCAAGCCAGAGTCGACTTCCTAGTTCTAGGGCAGCTGCATCCCTTCTTTTTTATGCCATGTAATGATATCTGTGAACTGCGAGTGTGCGTGTGATTTTGCTACTCTTTTATGTCAGTGGTCTTCTGTTAATGTGTCTGGCTCGAAGAGCTGTATGCTGTTGCTTGTCTGAGTTTTGTGACTTGTTTCTCATGAAACTTTTATGATACTTGGAACAGAAACGGCCAGCCGCCACTTCATCCAGTTCGTCGCGGCATCATACCCCTTCTCGATCTCGAGCTCAGGCGTCAAATGATGCCGCGGTAATACGTTATATGAAGGCTCGACTTGCGAAACAGGAGCAGAACTGGCGAGTGCCCGAAGCGAGCTGGAAAGGATGAGGGCAAGGCCTGCTTTACCCACCCAACGAGGAGTATGTGCTTGGCGAGATGGAGATCGTGAACAGACAGCTCGAGTGTAAGCATGACTGCCTTGATCTTATGAGTTCACAGCCTGTTTTTTTTGTTCACCCAACTTGTGTTGTTGCAGGTTTTGTTCAAGATTTCCAGGCGGAGCAGGCTCGCGTGGATGAGCAGTTGAACATGGCAACTGACGAACCCACGACTGGCCGCCAGCACTTTCGATTGGACAAGCACCGAGCACGCATACTTGCGACTCTGCAAGATCGGGTGTGGCGGAGCACTATGCTTCTTGAATTGTGCAGGTCGGCCTTCAGTCGAATCAACCAGATTTTTCCGACTGGGCCACAACCTCAAGGAATCCACGCGTTGCTCGATCTCTTCCGGTCAACAGGTTCCATTCGAGGCTTCATCACCCAGAAGCTTGTGGACGGTGCCAACGCAACCATGGCGTATCTCCGAAGTCAACGTCCAAATTTGCAGCTACGTCCACCCGTCCTGGATCGTCTTTGTCCCAGTCGAATCTTGACGAAACATTCGATCACGCGAGGACATTGGTTGATTGCTATCAAGCGCAACTTATGGGCCCTGTTCTTCCAGCAAAGGATGAACCAGAAGATTATATTTATGTATAGGGAACAGCCCCCGAGTGTAAATTTGCCACTTAGTACATATTTGTTCACTTGTATGTATGCAGCCCCGAGTGTATCGAGTGGGGTTTATGAAAAACAGTTTACATAGATCATGAATTACATAGCCCCCGAGTGCTCGAGTGAGGTTATGAATTTTATGAGAGTTGAAGCTTCAACTTATGCCTGCAGGCTCAGCCCCCGAGTGATTGATTGGGGTTGAGCAACTTTTCCTTTGTGTTTAGTGTTACGATCCAGCCCCCGAGTATTCGAGTGTGGCTGAGTATTGTGTTTGAAGAGCAAAAGCTTTTATGTTTTGAGGTAGCTCAGCCCCCGAGCATACGGGTGAGGCTAAGTTTTGTGCTGATAAGCTATGCGAGTAGTAAGCAGGAAAAGTATGAGGAATTTATTGACTATATTCCATTTATGAATGTTAGGCTGCAGGCCGCCTCATTAAAAACCTTCCAGTCCCCTTAGGTACCCTGGTAAGGAAAAGAGCGCGTCTGAAACCTGCAGCCATCCGACATATGAGCCTATTACATTATGCGACTGAGCAATCTAAGCATAGAAACGGCGCAGCTGCGCAACGTTCCAAGGATTGTGGGAGAGTTCGCCGGTCTTCGCATGCTTCAGTCTGTATGCTCCACCACCTATGACCTCGGTGATGATGAAGGGTCCTTCCCATGGAGAAGCAAGTTTATGCACCTTCTTTTGCTTCAGTCGAAGTACCAAGTCACCCACCTCGAAGGACCTGGTACGCAGTCGACGGCTGTGATAGTTGCGTAGATCTTGCTGGTAGACAGCTGTACGTGCTAGCGCTGTGTTGCGTGCTTCTTCGAGCAAGTCGACTGCATCTTCGAGTGCTGTCTTCTCATGATCTTCATGCTTCGACTCTTGGTGCGTTGAACCTTACGTCTGATGGCAGGATTGCCTCTGCGCCGTAGACCATGAAGAATGGAGTGAATTGTGTTGAGGCGTTGGGTGTTGTGCGTAGGCTCCATAGCACAGACGGGAGCTCTTCTACCCAAGCACCCGCAGCCCTTTTGAGTGGCACCAGGAGGCGCTTCTTGATTCCACTGTCACAAGCCCATTGGCCTTTTCGACTTGGCCGTTTGATTGCGGGTGCGCCACAGATGCATAATTGAGCGTGATATCTTGCTCTTTGCAGAAGGATTTGAATTCCTCAGCCGTGAAGTTTGTACCGTTGTCGTGATGATGCTGCTTGGCACACCAAAGCGGTATATGATGGATTTTATGAAATTGACTGCTGTAGTGGCAGTCGAACTTGTGATGGGTACTGCTTCAATCCACTTGGTGAACTTGTCGACCGCCACCAGAAGGTGAGTATGCCCTCCATGGGAGGATTTTTTGAGTGGCCCAACCATATCGAGCCCCCACTGGGCGAAAGGCCAGGCCAATGGTATTGTCTTCAACGCCGATGCGGGTGCGTGCGGCTTTGTGGCGAATTTTTGGCAGCCGATGCACCTTTTGACTATGTCCTCCGCGTCTTTGAGTGCTGTGGGCCAGTAGAAGCCTGCGCGAAAGGCTTTGGCTACGAGTGATCGACTGCTGGCGTGATGCCCGCAAGTACCTGCATGAATATCACGAAGGATGGCTTGGCCATCTTCAAATGCTATGCAACGCTGGAACATACCTGATATGCTGCGTTTGTAAAGTTCACCGTTGATGACAGTGTATGCTTTAGATCGTCGAGTGACGCGTCTTGACTCTGTGAAGTCTTCGGGTACCTCGCCGCGGAGTATGTATGCGAGGAAGGGTTGAGTCCAAGTTGGCTCGATGAGGAGTACCTCGACTGGTGGGTCCTCTAGGTGTTTTGCTCTTGGCTGGTGCGGCTGTGCAGGAGTTGCCCGCTTCTTTTTGATTGATCTGTGCTATGCGCTCGAAGAAGACACCAGGTGGCACTGGTGCTTTGGTCGCACCAATGTTGGCTAACTTATCTGCTTCTTCATTGCTTTCACGCCCTATGTGCCGCAACTCGCAGCCTTCGAAGCTGCCCTCCATGATGTTGTACAGGTCACGGTAGGCGATCATGTTATCTGCGATTGCGTCACAAGCCTTCATTGTTTGCTGCACCACCAATTCGAGTCGCCGTAGATCATCAGTCGAGTGCACCCGGCTTTGGCCATCCTCATGCCATGGATCAGAGCCTCGTATTCTGCTTCGTTATTGGATGGGAACTCGATCCCATTTGCAGGATGTAGCGGAGCTTGTCGCCTTTTGGTGATATGAGGATGACACCTGCGCCTGCGCCTTCGTTTTTCTTCGAGCCATCGAAGTACATGGTCCAGGAATTGGACACATCTGGTGCTCCTGGGAGCTGAGCTTCAATCCACTCGGTGTGGAAGTCGGGTAAAACTTGTGCTTTGATGGCCTTCGGGTAATCATACTTGATGTCTCTTGGTGCTAGCTCGATGAGCCATTTTGCTACTCGCCCAGTTGCATTGGGGTTTGTGAGGATGTCCCCGATCCCTGAAGTGCTGATTACAGTGATCGGGTGCTCGGAGAAGTAATGCGTCAGCTTCCTTGAGGACATGAACACGGCGTATGCCAGCTTCTGATAGTGCGGGTACCGCTGCTTTGATGTGGAGAGCACTTCACTCAAGTAATAGACTGGACGTTGTATGCTTTGGGCGTGTCCCTCCTCTCTGCGTTCGACCACAGAACAGTGCTCACCACCCTATTAGTTGCAGAGACTATAGGTATAGTGGCTCGCGTTCCCTTGGTGCTACGAGGATTGGAGGGCTTGTGAGGACTCGCTTGAGGTCCGTGAAGGCTGCTTCGGCTTCTGGCGTCCACTCGAACTTATCTGCCTTCTTCATCAGTCGATAGAACGGGAGTGCTTTTTCCTAGCTTGCTGATGAATCGACTGAGTGCTGCTACTCTACCCGCCAACTTTTGCACGTCGTGGAGCTTTGAAGGCCTTTGCATCGTCAAGATGGCCTGTATTTTCTCCGGGTCCGCCTCGATTCCTCGAGCTGAGACTAGATACCCGAGGAGTTGCCCGGCTGGCACGCCGAACGTGCACTTCTTCGGGTTGAGCTTGATGTGGAAGCGTTTGAGGTTTGCGAATGTCCTCGCAAGTCATCGAGTAGCGTGTTTCTTCTCTTGTGGTGATGACGATGTCATCTACATAGACCTGGACGTTTCGCCCAATCTGCTTCTTGAGGCAATCTTGCATCATGCGCTGATAGGTTGCGCCTGCGTTTTTGAGCCCGAAAGGCATTGTGGTGTAGCAGTAGACCCCGAGTGGGGTTATGAACGCCGTTTTTTCTTCATCCTCTTCCTTCATCCTTATCTGGTGGTAACCCGAGTAAGCATCCAGGAAGGACAAGCGAGCGCACCCGGCGGTGGAGTCGACGATCTGGTCGATTCGAGGTAGTGGAAAGTGATCCTTTGGACAGCACTTATTGAGTGCTGTAAAATCACACATCCGCAGGATGTCTGTATGCTTTTCTCTACAAGTACGGGGTTGGCCACCCATTGTGATTTCTTGATCTCTCTGATGAATCCTGCTGCGAGTAGCCTGTCGACTTCGGCTTCGACTGCAGTTCTTTTTGGGCCGGATATGCGGCGCATTGTTTGTTTGACTGGTTTAGCACCTGGAAGTAGCTGGAGAGAGTGCTCGGCGAATTCCCTGGGAATACCTGGCATGTCTGCTGGACACCATGCAAATATATCCCAGTTCTCACGGAGGAATTCGACGAGCGCGCTTTCCTATGCGATAGGCAGACTCGACGAGACATTGACTGTCTTGGTCGGGTCAGTCGGGTGCACCTGATGCGATCTTGTGTCGTTGGTGGCACTGAATGCTCTGTCGACTGCCACCTTTTTGTGCTCTGGCATAAGTGTTCGATCGTTGGAGACCGCTAGATGCGAGTGTTGCTTCCATGCCAAACATCTCAGAGATTTTGCTGAATTCTCGGTCGCAAGAGTCAGACTTTTGGAAGTTCCCCTTGACTGTGATTACTCCTTTTGGTCCAGGCATCTTCAGCTGGAGGTATGCGTAATGTGGCACCGCCATGAATCGAGCGAACGTCGGGCGTCCAAGTATAGCATGGTATTGTGACTTCCAGTCGACCACTTCGAACTCAATCGACTCTGTCCTGAAGTGGTGCTTGTCCCCGAACGTTACGTCGAGTTGTATGGTGCCCTCTGGGCTTATTGCTTTCCCTGGAACGATACCGTGGAAGGTATTTGAGGATCTTGGCAGGTTTTCGACTGACCTGTTCATTTTGCGGAGCGTATCTGCGAAGATGATGTTTATGCCGCTCCCACCATCCATGAAGACCTTGGACATGGCGTAGCCTCCAATTTGCGCGTCGAGTACCAGAGCAGAGTGCCCTGGTCGAACAACCGACGGAGGGTGGTCCTCTTTGCTGAAGCTTATTGCAGTATCGGATCCCTTCAAGTACTCTGTCACCGCAGGAGGTGACATGACCGCCATGTTTACCTGTCGAGTGCGAAGCTTTTGCTCCCTGTTGGAAGGTCGACCTTTCTGTATAT